>JASTWQ010000385.1:0-183469 GCA_035220615.1 Leptothorax acervorum
GCGTTGTTAAAGAAAAGTCCTATAGATATATCTGGGTAAAAGAGGGGTCGCATTCGTGTCAGACACTCTGATGGTGAGCCAGTTATTCAGGTCAATTCTGAGGCTGATCTGGAAAAGCTCGTTTGACGTGCATGTTCCGACCAGTTATTGTCTGACCAACTGTTGTCAACCGATGCACATTGTAAATCTGTCTCGTCTGCTCATTTTCGCGTAGCTCAATTTAATGCTAACTCCCTTCGGGGACATATAGATTTAATTAGAGTTCATTTTGCTACTCACTTATTTCATGTCATTTCGGTATCGGAAACATGGCTGCATTCGGACGTTTCTGATGCTTTGGTGGCTTTAGATGGCTATTTTTTGATCCGAAATGATCGTTTGAGTAGACGAGGCGGGGGAGTCGCCTGCTTTGTCCATAATTCGTTGAAGGTCAGAGTTATCGCCGCTTCTACGGGCGTTGACATTAACTCTCCGGAATATCTTATCATTGAAATCCGTGCACCTACGAATGAGACAGTTTTATTGCGTCTGTCTACAGAAGACCTAAAGGTCTCCTTTTACACGAATTCGTTGATACACTTACGAGTGTATCGCATCTATATAAAAACATAATAATTGGCGGTGACTTTAACTGTGACCTCCTCTCGACGAGTTTTGAGGCGAATTATTTACGTGAACTTATGTCGGGCATTTCTATGTTCATTGTACCCTCCGATGCTACACATCACACCGCCACTTCTGACTCGTGGCTAGATGTTCTCGCGGTGGATGACGGTGAAAAGATCTTAACGTTTGCCAAATCCGAGTGCCCGTTTATAGCCGGTCACGATCTCATCGAGCTTGTCGTTTCACTCGGTATGTTCTTACCGATTGAGCGTAATATTTTAAGGCGCAGTTATAGAGCCATTGACGGTGATGAGTTTCGTGACCATCTTCAGTCTATCACTGAGAGTACTGATTTTCTGGCGTGCATTCGAGGTATTACTGATAGTAGTTGTGTCGGGTTTGTTGACCGGCCTAGTGTTTCTGGTGTTGATGGACTCTGTGCTGTGCTGTCTGATACTTTGCTTGGGTCGCTTGATGTTTTTGCTCCTGAGCGGGCATTTGTTATCAGGAAACCCCCTGCACGGTGGCTCACGGTAGAACTTAAAACCAGGCTTCGTACGCGTAATCAGCTATACAAGCAGGCAAAGCGCTCTAATAGTTTGCTCGGTTACGCCACCTATAGACTTTTTCGTAATCGGCTTAATATTGATATAAAGCGTGTCAAAAGCGAGTTTCAACTCAACTCTCTTAAAAACATCACTGATCCTGGAAAACTATGGAGAGAACTAGCTCGTTGGGCCTTGTTAAATCATCCTTAGTTTCTCCTTTACGTTTTTTTACTCCTGATCAATTAAATACATTTTACGTTTCAGTTTCTAACGCTCAGTTGCCTTGCTCGTATGCTGACTTTATTTCCGCCATTGCTCCAGTTGCTCGTCCATCTCAGCGCCCAGAGTTTGTTTTCTCCGATATAACGCCTGGCATGATTCTTAAGCTCATTTCTGTTGGACCACTTCCACTCTTATGCGTCTGGTTCTGATGGAATTCCGCTTTATGTTTTGCGTATTGCTTGGCCTACAATTTCAACGTATATTACCGCTCTATTTAACCGCTCGTTGGAAACATCTGTATTTCCGTCTCAGTGGAGGCGAGCGCTTATCCGCCCTCTCTCGAAGATTCGTACTCCACTATCCCCGTCTGACACGAGACCGATAGCCAATCTGCCTGAACTCTCTAAGACACTTGAGAGGATCGTCGCCTCTCAAATTACAGACTACTTGACTGAACATAGTATCTTAAATCCTAGACAGTCCGCATATCGACCAGGTCACAACACTCAGTCTGCACTTTTACGTGTCTGCGATGACATTAGAGAGGGGATTGATAATAGACTTATCACAATCATGATCCTCTTTGATTTCAGTAAGGCATTTGACACGGTTCCACATCTGCGCTTGCTCATCAAGCTTAAGGAGATTGGTTTCTCGACGCCGTCCTTACTTGGATATTTTCTTACTTAACTGGCCGTTCTCAGGCCTGTAGTCGATGATGCTGGTAACTTCTCTGATTGGCTATCTACGTCCTCCGGTGTCCCTCAGGGCTCCGTGCTTGGCCCACTTTTATTCTCTCTATTTGTCAACGATATCGGTCGCGTCTTGTTGTATGCACATCACATGATGTTTGCTGATGACATTCAAATTTATCTCTCGTGCTTACCGGCCGACATTCGTCATGGTTTAGAGTTAATTTCTGGGATGCGAATGCTATTTTCGATTATGCGGAGTCTAACGGCCTAAAACTTAATCCTGCCAAATCCAAGGTGCTTATTTATGGCAGTCAAGCTTATGTTAAGGATATCGATTGTAGTCTTTTACCGCCTATTATTGTAAACCAAGTCCCTCTTCCTTTTGTGAGTGAAGTGAGGAACTTGGGCGTTGTATTTACGTCCACTCTTTCCTGGAGGAAACACGTTTTGAATGTCTCGCAAAGGGTCCATTATGCACTGCATAAACTAAAGTTCAACAGAAATTCACTGTCCACAGAATTGAGAACTAAATTAGTGATGACCTTGATTATGCCTCATATAGATTATTGTTGTCTCGTATACCACGGCTTAAGTAGTGAGCTGAACACCAAACTGCAGAGACTAGTAAACTGCTGTATTAGATTTATTTTTCGACCTAAGGCGAGATGAGCATATTACGCCATATAGACGTCGATTGAGATGGCTTTCGGTGGAAAATAGAAGGTTATATTTTCTCGGTTGTCAGATGTATCGCATCCTTTTTCTACACTCTCCATCATACCTGAGCGAGCTTTCACCCTTCTTGACCCATCTCTGAGAAGATCTGATCGCCTTGTTACCTCATCACAATCTTTTCATATTCCGTCTTGCAGAACTACTATGTACATGCACTCCTTTCGCCTTTCTTCAATACGTTTTTGGCATACTCTTCCTAGCAACATAACATCAGCAGACACTTTTTCATCCTTTAAAGACCTTCTCCGCTTGTTTTTACTTGCATCAGAATCTATTTGATACTCTTAGCCATCTTGTGTTAATCACTTTGTGCAATGCTACCGTCGTCTAGTCAGACTTCTAGTCTGCTGCGTATATATATATATTGTTTGGGTTAAGGTATCTGCCCATACTAATGGGTCTCTTGCGTTAGTTTAGGTTAAGTTGCGGATTATTGTTTTTGCAATGTTACCGTCGTCTAGTCAGACTTCTAGTCTGCTGCGTTATATATATATATTGTTTTTTGCTTTAGTTTAGGTTAAGTTGCGGATTATGGTTCTCGCTTTTTCTTTTAGTTTATATTTTAGTTTTAAGTTTTACATTAGTATGCAACATATTTGTAACTTCTTTTCTTTTTACTACTCGGCTACTATATGTTACATTCTAAGTCTTTTGTTAATTGTATCTTTGCCCTTTAGCCTCGGCTTGGGCATAATAAACTCAATCAATCAATCAAATCAATCTCTCTCTCTCTCTCTCTCTCTCTCTCTCTCTCTCTCTCTCTCTCTCTCTCTCAGACACTCAGTCTGCACTTCTACGTGTCTGCGATGATATTAGAGAGGGGATTGATAATAGACTTATCACAATCATGATCCTCTTGATTTCAGTAAGGGCATTTGACACGGTTCCACATCTGCGCTTGCTCATCAAGCTTAAAGAGATTGGTTTCTCGGACGCTGTCCTTACTTGGATATTTTCTTACTAAACCGGCCGTTCTCAGGCTGTAGTCGATGATGCTGGTAACTTCTCTGACTGGTTATCTACGTCCTCCGGTGTCCCTCAGGGCTCCGTGCTTGGCCCACTTTTATTCTCTCTATTTATCAACGACATTAGTCGCGTGGTGTCGTATGCACATCACATGATGTTTGCTGATGACATTCAAATTTATCTCTCGTGCTCACCGACCGACATTCGTCATGGTTTAGAGTTAATTTCTAGGGATGCGAATGCTATTTTTGATTATGCCGGGTCTAATGGTCTAAAACTTAATCCTGCCAAATCCAAGGTGCTTATTTATGGCAGTCAAGCTTATGTTAAGGATATTGATTGTAGTCTTTTACCGCCTATTATTGTAAACCAGGTTCCTCTTCCTTTTGTGAGCGAAGTGAGGAACTTGGGTGTTGTATTTACGTCTACTCTTTCTTGGAGGAAACACGTTTTGAATGTTTCGCAAAGGGTCCATTATGCACTGCATAAGCTAAAATTCAACAGAAATTCGCTTTCCACCGAATTGAGAACTAAATTAGTGATGACCTTGATCATGCCTCATATAGATTATTGTTGTCTTGTATACCACGGCTTAAGTAGTGAGTTGAACACTAGACTGCAGAGACTAGTAAACTGCTGTATTAGATTTATTTTCGATCTAAGGCGAGATGAGCATATCACGCCATATAGACGTCGATTGAGATGGCTTTCGGTGGAAAATAGAAGGTTATATTTTCTCGGTTGTCAGATGTATCGCATCCTTTTTCTACACTCTCCATCATACCTGAGCGAGCTCTTCACCCTTCTTGACCCATCTCTGAGAAGATCTGATCGCCTTGTTACCTCATCACAATCTTTTCATATTCCGTCTTGCAGAACTACTATGTACATGCACTCCTTTCGCCTTTCCTCAATACGTTTTTGGCATACTCTTCCTAGCAACATAACATCAGCAGACACTTTTTCATCCTTTAAAGACCTTCTCCGCTTGTTTTTACTTGCATCAGAATCCATTTGATACTCTTAGCCATCTTGTGTTAATCACTTTGTGCAATGTTACCGTCGTCTAGTCAGACTTCTTGTCTGCTGCGTTATATATATATATATATTGTCTAGGTTAAGTTATCTGCGCATACTAATGGGTTTCCTGTTTTAGTTTAGGTTAAGTTGCGGATTATTGTTCTTACTTTTGCAATGTTACCGTCGTCTAGTCAGACTTCTAGTCTGCTGTGTTATATATATATATTGTTTCTTGCTTTAGTTTAGGTTTAAGTTGCGGATTATGGTTCTTGCTTTTTATATTTTAGTTTTAAGTTTTACATTGGTATGCAACACATTTGTATCTTCTTTCTTTCTACTACTCGGCTACTATTATGTTACATTCTAAGTCTTTTGTTAATTGTATCTTTGCCCTTTAGCCTCGGCTTGGGCATAATAAACTCAATCAATCAATCAATCAATCTCTCTCTCTCTCTCTCTCTCTTTCTTTCTAATAATGACTATCAAATATATCTGATAAAATTAAATCTAAATATCTTTTGTATTATAGCACAAAAATTATATCTGACAGTTTGACATCCTTACTTAAATGTGCAGTTTGTATTTTATAAATTATTTAAAAAATTAAGACATAAAATATGAATATATCAGGCAATGTCAAGTTTGTCGAGAGCAGATCATGCAGTGTTTGCTATACCTATACATAAATTTTGTTGAAAGAAAAACTACTGATTTGTTACAGGATTTGGCATATATGTGCAATTTTGTTGGCAAAATGTTAGGTAGTAGATAATATATGTATAGTAAAGTTGGTTAATAAAATAAGGCAATTAATAATTTATAAGTAGGTACAGCTTGACAGTACTATATAATTCGATGCAGATTAGCGACAGAAACAGCAGAATCTACGTTCGACAATGTCAATTTACTGCTAATTTGTTGTTAGATATATAATGTCAGACAGCTCCTCCGACTGTATTTCCTCTATCTCCATAATATTTGTTTATATATGTATATAAGTAAATATCTTTAAAATAATAGTTTTCTTGTCACTTATTAATTAATTAACTAATGTTTTGAAATAAAATTGTTCATACATATCCTTTAACTTATCATACCAAAAATATCTTATCTAATAACAAATTAACAGTAAATTGGCAATGTCGAACGTAGATTCTGCTGTTTCTGTCGCTAATCTGCATCGAATTATATAAGACTGTCAAGCTCTACTTATAAATTATTAATTGCCTTATTTTGTTAACAAACTTTACTATACATATATTATCTACTATAACATTCTGCCAATAGCATCGTACATGCCAAATTCTGTATCAAATATGTTTTTCTTTTGACAAAACTGATTTATAGCAAACACTGCATAATGTGCTCTCGACAAACTTGATTTTGTTGACTTTGTATATTCATATTTGTGTCTTAATTTTTTAAATGATTTATAAATTTATACAAACTACACTGCACATTTAAGGATGTCAAACTCTCAGATATAATTCTTGTAAGTTATAATACAAAAAATATTTACATCTGATTTTATCTGACATAAATGTCGATGTCGATAGACATTATGGCGTTTGATGTATCTGTAACTACAAAAAGGGGTGATATCCGTACAAAATTACCTTTAACAAAAAGGTAAAAAAAAAGGCGCCAAGTACACGCTTGGTGTATGTATCTTGAAAAAACCTATATCTTGGTACCTCGAAAAAACCCAAGTAGTAGTATCTTTATTTCAAAAAAATAAAAATCCAAGTGGTACATATCACAAAATTGCGTTACCTTATTCAATCCAAGTGATTATCTATTAAAAATATTATCTATTACAAAAAAAAAGAAATTATGTCTTACGCCTAAATAAATTGCGCTAATTATATACATATATCTCGAAAAGTAATTGTACTTTTAAAAAATTAAACCCAAGAGATAGTATCTTTATAAAAAAAAAAGAAAAATCCAAATAGTACGTATCTATGTGTATTCCTACTGAAAGAAAAAAATTAATATAAAATTTGAAAAATTTTAGTTAAACAAACGGCGCTGCTAAATTTTAAAATATATGAAAGCAATATATAACTAATTTAAAATATTAAATTAATAATTACAATGTGCATGTAGAAATACTTTCGTACATTAATTTAAAGTACTTTTTCCATTTATAGAAATTGTTTCATTAATAGATTTTGTTTAGCAGCGCCGTTTTTTCAACTAAAATTTTTCAAATTTTATATTAATTTTTTCCCTTTAATAGGAATACACATAGATACGTACTATTTGAATTTTTCTTCTTTTTTTATAGATACTACCTCTTGGGTTTAATTTTTTAAAAATACAATTATTTTTCGAGATAATATATATATATAATTAGCGCAATTTATTTAAGCGTAAGATATCATTTTTTTTTGTAATAGTTAATAATCACTTGGATTGAATAAGGTAACGCAATTTTGTGATATGTACCACTTGGGTTTTTATTTTTTTGAAATAAAGATCCTACTAGGGTTTTTTCGAGGTACAAAGATATAGGTTTTTTCAAGATCGGATAAACCGAAGTATTGTTTTTGCTTATGTTTCATTGCCTTTTGCATGGCGCTTATTCTAAGTTGCTTTTTATATGGTGTGTTTAATTTATATTTACTGAAGTACAAAATACCTATACAGTTTTATTATGTTTTTTATTTGTAGTAAAAGCTTTTGTAGATGTCAAAATAAGATCGGAAATAAAACTTGATAATAATTGTATAACTAGGAAACTTTTATTCGAGATGCGCAATCGCAGATGCATTGCTAATTGTTATTCGCAGAAACTATATATTCGACTTTTTTTCTAAAGTTTAGACATATTGACACATTATTTCATATAACTCAAAGTATGCAAGATTCTAAAGATTACTTAATAGGTACATTCTAAAGATTACTTAATGAGCTATGCATGCGTGCGTGTATGTATGTTATAAAATTAATCTCACCCCATTTTTATCACAAAGTCTGATTGTATTGAAAGACCCAACAGCAAAATAATTGCCGGAAGAATGACACCAGCTAATTGCTGTCACAGGATGATCGCCGGTATTACTGCTATATAGTTGATGACCGGTAGCGTCCCATACCTGCGTTAAAAATGTTTTTACTTTTGCTTTAAAGCATAGAATACATATTGCAAGCAAATTAATTTTTACACTAAATACACATATATGATATAAATACAGGACAGGAATATTATTTTACAATTTGTGATTATAAAGTCAATAAATAATAATAATTTTTAATAAATAAAATAGTTTCTTAATTTATAGAAATACAATAAAAACCCTGTATTCTACAAATACTCCGTTTCTATAAAGAATCTTGCTCATTTTTATATAGGATTTGGACCCCTCGCGTCTAGTAATGAGACTTAGCTAAAATAAAAGGTTATTGTTGGAGGATCAAAATATTCCATAGACATTAGAAGAATGTACTAAATGGCATTCTTTCATTCGATTTCTCGACGTCTAGGGCACCTTCCCGATATGACAATGTAGTAACAGGTAATATAAATTTGGAAATATAGACTCATTTTGGAACAACCAATGTAGATAACGGGCTAGATAAGAGCCAGGCGCTGTTGGTGGTGCGCAAATATTATAAATAATTTATTTTTAAACATAAAATTTTTCCAACAAATAACTGCGTGCCGACCAGATTGTCATACTTACGACACAGCTACTGTTGGAGTAATAAAATCTCTTTCCTCCTCCCGATTAAAATCGATTAAATTTAACTTTTCAGATGCTACCTAACTGGCTATATTTTAATCGTCAATTACAATGTGACCATTAACTAAAAAACTGTGCGCCGACTAGGTTTTTCAGACTTACTAGATTGGTTAAATTATTCGTCAAGACTATCCTACCACGGAAGTATCTAAAAAAACTAAAGAATTTATTGTGAAAAATATTACCCCAGCCAGGGTTCGAACCTGGAACCTCCCTTATTCCGTCAGGGCGTGCGTCGTACCAATTCGACCACCGAGGCATGTGGTAATATTTATCGCAATAATTATAAATAATATTGTAATGTTACGCGTACTTTCAGCCAGCGTGACTTAAATTGGAAGTATATACAGGCTCATTTTGGGGAACAACTAAGTAAGTGTAATATAGGTATATGCTTTGAAATACCAATTTAAAGTACTTATGTATGCCATAATACTTATATAGGGTGTCCAAAAAGTCCCGGAACGGCAAAATATCTCGAAAAATATGTTTTACAGTCGAACTTCGCTAACTCGAACCTCAAGGGAACAGAAAATAATTCGAGCTATCGAGTATTTCGAGTTATCAAGATTTCGAGTTATAGAGGTGTGCAAAAAATTCGACTGATAGAGGTTTTGAAATTATACATAAATAACTCAGTTACCATAAAAAAACAACAGAATAACAAAAAGATTTTAATAATTTTAATAACTTTTAAAGAAGTAGATTCATATTTATTTATAAAAATGCATACCATTATAGACATTCTTTTTATTTAAAAAGAATCTGTCTTACGTGTTAAGAAACACGTTTAATATCAGGACGAGTAACGGTTGAATAAATTAAAATCAGCAAATAATGGCCTAGTTTACATCGGACCATTTGGTACGCGTATTAAGTACTATATCCATATCAAATCCATATCAAATCTCAGGTTATACCGATGTAAACCGAGATTTGATACGGATATAGTACTTGATACGTGTACTAAACGGTCCGGTGTAAACTAGGCCAATGAAAAGTCATTAGAGAAGTCATATTAGATAGACAATAATATCAAAACAAACAAACTAATCAAGGAGTATGTACTCTTTATTATTTTGTCATATATCAAGTTTGAAATTTTGTTAGTTGTTTTAGCGAACGGAAAGAAAGAGAAAGAAGCTGATGCAAAATCTTTTTATTTTGAGTTATAAAGGTTTTATTGATCGAAATTCGAGATACAGAGGTCAATTTATAACATTAACCCCTATATCTCGAAACATTTAGAGATATAGAGGTAAACTAACAATAAGATAATTGGTACGCTGGAAAAATACTTCGAGTCTTTTTCTTCGACTTACAAAGATTTTCTTCGAGTTACAGAGGTTCTTTTCGACTTATAGAGGTTTTTTAGAGGTAAGATGTTGATGACTGTAGTTATCGTATTCTAACGTATTCTACCCGCGTATGAAGGAAGGGGGGGTCATCGACATGTAGAATTGATTGCTGATGACAGTGGAAGGGAAAACCGCACGCATAGAGTGAGAAGGAGATAATATTAGGTCACTTCCATCTCTTTCTAGTAAATCCTGATTAGCTGCTGTTATTTCGGTAACCCAAACTAATTATTGTGTAGTTGGACTAGGTTAGTCTTTTTAGAGGTGGAGCCCTCTGCAGGGGGGTGGGCGTAACACTCTGCAACCACGCATATACTTTTCATCCACACAACAATTGGGTTAAAATTACTTCCTTTAGCTCTGACACAAACTGGCAAATTTTTCAAACTTTTTTTGCTAATAACTTTTTAATAAACAACGACTGCCGGCTAAAACCTTCCGAAGATCAGGCCAGGTCTGACCTCTGTTATTATCATTGCAATTAAAAATAAAATTAATAAAAAGTTATAATAAAAACGAAAAAAATGGTTCTTTAAAACTCACTTTTCTCCAAAAAAAATCATAACTCTTTAGCAATAAAGGATAAAACAATAAGGCTAACGAGGTTTTAAAAAAAAGGTTAGTTATTTGAGAAAATCTAAAAACAGATCACTATTTGTTGAAAAATTATATTTTTTAAAAATAAAAATAGGTTCTTTTTAACGATGAATAGGATTTTATAGGTTTATTTAGTGAATAACTCTATTTTACTGTTTCAAAATGTTCTGTTATAAGAAAAAAAGGTCTCTGTAAACCTAGCGCCTCCACCACTAAAAAAAGTTCAGGTATATGGCATAATTTAGTGATAATTTATTGCTAATTTATTGCCTTATTCCCGAATTTATTGTTCGCACTCATTGGTAAGAAATTAATATCAAAAGTGGGAGTGCTGCCTTCACGTTACGCTAGCACCCCCACTCCTGAAAAACACGTATAGATTCGAGTATCGTAAACAAAAAACAACTACACCATAATTTTTTGCTAATTTTTTGCTCTAAAATAGTGTAGAGATATCAAAAATATTAAATAGTTGTAAATGTACCGATACCGGGGGGGGGGGGGGGGGGGCTACAGTAATAAAGTAAGCGCATAACAGTAAAACAGCCGAAAATAAAAAATTAACTATATAAGTTTAACATTAAACTGTTTCTCCAACCAAATACTCGTAAAATAAGTTATTTTGCAATTTATTGCTTGTAATTTACCTTAACAAATTCCGTCAAGAGCGTGGCGGTGTTGGCGTCACGACAAGAGTAAAGTACGTTAAAAAAATCATTTGCTGTGTTGACTTTGGTACTAAAATGATTCTATAATTTATTGCTCTTAAAATATCCAATCCTGAATTTATTGTTATATAAAATTAATATAAAATTACATAAAATCAATTAAATTAATATAAAATCAATATAAAATTACATTCAAAACAGTATATTCGTTTTTTCATTTTCCTAATCTGCTTTCTTATAAATATTTTTATAAGATTCTACATTACAAATATTAAATACTACTAAAAATTAGAACAATAATTTAAACGTTATAACTCCAACATCTTTTACTTAAATTTAGTTTTAAGTAATGGATTAATTAATTAATGGAGTAATTTGTAGTAAACATGAATGTATATTTTTATTTTTTAATGTAGTTTAATTTACGATATTATATTAAAAATATTAAATATAAGATTAGAATCTAAGCTACGGAATAAGCCAACGCTTTTAATATAATATATATAATACGAATATATCTAATAAAATGTTAAATATTTAGTTATAATATATTTAATATAGTCTATTTATTTAAAAGAACACTATAGTGTTCAACATTTATAGATAATTTTTTTCTCTTAAAATAGAACTACTTACTACTTTATGGGGCGTCCCGGAAAAAATTTAAAAATTGAAAATAAGGTCCACCCTAATACACATTCATATAGTAATGGCAATATAATATATACATGTATATATATCAAGTATTCAATATTGTTTTTAGGTTACATGCCTTTTTTATTTTAACTTTTTTTTAGATTTAACTTCTATTTTTAGTTAAAAAACATAATTATATATTTATCTAAATATTTATCTAGGAATTTGTCTAACAATAAGTATAAACATGCTTCTTTCCACAACTTAAATGGTTCGTTTTCTAATTTTTAATCTTATACCCTTTTTTGTTTACTGCCTGTTTTAATTTTCGACACTATAAAATACTTATAAGAAGCGATTGTTTCTATGTTTAATGTAAAAGAAAAAATATCTATTTTTTTATTATGCTGAATAAAATATTATTATGTTAACTGTTTCTAACAAACTTAGAATTTCTTTTTTGTTAATTACACTCCCTTTTACATTCTATTTTCTATGGTGGATGGACAGACGAGAATAAAGTTGTTTATAAAGACAATTGTTCCTTTTTTTAATTTCTTTATAACTCACTTTTGCAGGGCGGACAAACAAAAATTTTGGGTAGACAAACGTGGACAAATCGTGGACAATCGTATCCCGCTTGAAAATTAATGAAAAATTGTCATAGGGGTGCTGGTGTTAAATTTTTTAATTTAGTCATATCTTTTTTTTTAAGGGTGGGCAAACAAAAATTTTGGGTGGACAAACGTGGACAAATAGTGGACAATCATATCCCGCTTAAAAATTAATGAAAAATGTTTATAGGGGTGCTGGTGTCAAATTTTTTAATTTGGTCATATCTTTTTTTTTAAAGAGTGGACAAACAAAAATTTTGGGTGGACAAATATAGACAAATCGTGGACAAACAAATGCCGTTTAAATTTTATAAAATTTCGGGGTGCCAACTTTACAGACATTGCACTTTAGGGGACAATGATCCAATGACCTTGACCTTGACATATGTTGTCAAGGTCAACGTCTTGAGTAACCTTCGGAAGGTTTTAGTCCGCGGTCGTTGTTTATTAAAAAGTTATTAACAAAAAAAGTTTGAAAAATATAGCAGTTATTTTGAGTATTGAAAGATATGGTAAATATTTCCCTTTACATAGCCAGCTCCAAATGACTTTTGACTGACCTTGATATTGACCTTGACCTTCAAGGAGTTTAAGGTCATTGACCTTTCCCGTCACTCGTTCATTAAAAAGTTATTAACAAAACAAGGTAAATAAATCTATGACAACAATTCATGCTTTTGTCATGGTTAAAGCAGAGAATACTTTGTATTTATGCTTTCTAAAATATACAAGACATCACAGACGCGCGCTTTGCGCGCGCTATTTAGCCTTAATTACATTATTATTATAACACTATTAACCCTTGATACACACTTTTTGATACACAGAACTGTCAAAATATACAATGACAGTCGCTCACGAAGTAAGCGCAACAAGAGAACAAATCGGCATCGCGGAAAAGAGGCAACAATATTTCGAGAGATGCGAGTATCAATTTAAAATGCCTATTTTTTAAAAAGGATAAAATTGTATATATGTAGTTTTCATATACCAACTATTCTCTGCTTTAACAAATTAAATCTGTTACAGATATTAACCGTTAAAGTTGACGAAATAGAGTAATATGATAATTTATGAACATACATTTTAATAGTTTATACGCTTTGTTAAAGCAGATAATAGTTGATCATTGAAGATGGTCATTGAACCTTGTTTTGTTAATAACCAACTATTATCTGCTTTAACAAAGCTTTAACACGCTTTTGTCATAATTAAAGCAGAGAATACTTTGTATTTATTCTTTCTAACACATAAAATTATATACATATATACTTTTCTATACCAACTATTCTCTGCTTTAACAAAAAGACTGTTTAATATATTAACGGTTCACTGTTTTAAATAACTTTCCTTTGTTCATAAATATACTTCTTTCCACGTATATATTAGTTGTTTATGCCTTTCAATACTCAAAATAACTGCTATATTTGTCAAACTTTTTTTTTGTTAATTACTTTTTAATGAACAATGAGCCACGAAAAAGGTCAATAATCTTGAACTCCATGAAGGTCAAGGTCAGTCAAAAGTCATTTGGGACTGGCTCTGTAAAGGAAAATATTTACCACGTCTTTTAATACTCAAAATAACTGCTATATTTTTCAAATTTTTTTGTTAATAACTTTTTAATAAACAACGACCGCAGGCTAAAACCTTCCGAAGGTTACTCTGGACATTGACCTTGACAACATATGTCAAGGTCAAGGTCATTGAAGCATTGTCCCCTAAAGTGTGTAATTACCATAAATTTTTTATAAATCTTTGTGTTAGAACCTTAATATGGATTGTTTAATAAATCCTTTTTTCTTAAACAATTGGATAATTTTATTTCGTTAATTTGATATAATAAACTTGTTATAAAGTAATTTATTATTTTAAAACGAGTTTATTGGCGGAGCTCGGGAAGGAGAGGTCGGCTTGGGAAGGAAAGGGAAGAGGAAATGGAGTTAAAAGGAAGATAAAGGAGGGAGGTCGGAGGAAAGTGGACGAGGAGGTAGAGGAACGACAGTAGAACATGAGGAAATGGAGGAGGCAAGGAAGAAGAAGTATGATGAGAGAACCGGAGGAAAATATCCAGAGGAAGATTTGGAGGTTAGGATAAGGCAAGAAAAGACAGGCGGTCGGAGGAGAGGGAGGGGCAGTAGGAACGGACGGCAGTGGAGCGCGGCGCAGGAGCGTGCAACTTGAAGGTAGAGTGAGATAAGTGATCCAGAGGGGTGACGGTGATGGGGCCGGAGATGAGCGGAACACTCGCGTACACGACAAAGACAGCCGAGGAAGGCAGGCTGGGACTGACAGTGAGGAGGTGGCAGGTGCACATGTGCGCAGGCAGCAAGAGCAGATGGCAAGGGGGAGACCAGTGGTACCGACGGCAGCACGTTATCTGCGAATGAGGATGAGTAGACAGGGCGCGGAAAGAGATTAGCGGAGCGGCGCTGCCGCGGGGACAGCTGGAGAAGGGTTAGCAGCAAGTGCCGGGTAGCACATGGTGGAGAAGGTTAAGTTAAGAGAGAAGCACATGCGAATGGTAAGGAAAGTGGCTGCAAATTCAAGGATTATAATAAAGATTGAGGAAAGAGGAGAGAGGAGAAAAGAGACGGTAAGAAGAGAGAAAGATTAGAGGCTGCAGCCTGGTGGTGAATAAAATTTGTAATAATAGCTTTTTGATTTGTCAGTGTACGCGAGTTACTACGAGTGCGGAGGGAAAGCGAGAAAGATGCTGAAAAACGGATCAAGGGCGAAGCAGGAAGACAGGATGGAGGAAACGGTGAAGGGGATGAAGAGAGTAGAACGGGAAATACAAGAAGTGAAACAGGAAATAAAAGAGGTAAAATCGTGGATGATAAAGATGGAAGAAAGGTTAGAACGGATTGAGAAGATGGCGGGAGAAATGAAGGAGGACAGGAGGGAAACGAAGGAAAGCATACGAGACATACTGGAGGGGAAAGGGAGGGCTGAGAAGACAGAAGAGAGCCTGGAGGAAGACAGGACCGAAAAAAGTGTGGTTCCGAGGAAGCAGACAGATGGTGGAAAAGGAAGGGAGGCGGAGGTAAAGAGGTGGATAGAGGAGGAAAGTAAGAGAAGGATAAGGGGAAGATGGGAGTGGAAAAGCAGCACGGGGTGTGAGAGGAATAGCCAGGAGGACATTGCGAGCGTGGAGAGAAGAGAAGAAAGGAGGAAGCATGAAGGGGAAAGCAGCGAAGGGGGGAGCTGGTGGGTGGAGGTGGCAAGCGAGGAGGAGGAGAGGAGTGAGAAAGTGAGGAGACTTAGGGAGGAGGAGAAAATAAAGAGAGAACAAGGAGAAGAAAAGGCAGAGAGTATGAAAGGAGGGAGTAAAAGGGAGATGGAGAGAAGAATGATGATGAAGGAGGAGGACAGAAGGAGGAGAGGTAGAGATAAGGCTTGGAGGAACGAAGAAGAGAGGAGCGATGAGAGCGAGGAGACCATGGAGAGAAAAGAGATTGTAATGATAGGAGGAGGTAATATGAGATTAGGAGGGAAGAAGGAGCTCAGAGAAAGAGAGAGCGAAAATGGAAAGGCACGCAGGGAGGAAAGGAGGGAATGGAGTTCGGATGGAGAGGAAAGAAGAGAAAGGGGGGAAGACAGGGAGAGGAGAAAGGCCTGGGAATTGGTGAGGAAAAGGGCGGAGAGAGTGAGGAGCGAGAGAGAAAGAAGAGAAAGAGAGAGAGTACATAGGGAAGATAGAGAGGAGAGTGAGAGAATGGCGAAGAGGAAAAAATCTTTGGTGTGGAGTGGAGTAGGAGGAGCAGGACAAGCAAAAAGGAAAGATTTTATAGAAGCTATTGCAGAGATGGCGTTGGACAGAAAGGTGAAAGTGGAGGGAATGGTGGAGATAAAGGGAAAAGGAAAGAAGGATATATCGATAGTAGTGATGGAGGAGGAAGAAGACAAAAAGGAACTGTTCGGCAGGAGATGGGAGATTAAAAAGAGATGGGGAGTGACAGTGGACGAGGAGCTAACGGGAGAGGAGAGGTACAGGAGATGGAGAATAGAAGAGAAGGCAAGAGAGGAAAGAAGGAAGGGTAACTCGGCGGTGGCCACGAGCAGCAGGCTGTGGATTAATGGAAGGGAAATATTTTGGGATGAGGTCAGGAAGGATTGGAGAAGGGGGTGAGGAGGGACGGGGAAGGGAGGGGTGAGAGAGCAGAACGCAGGAGGGAGCAGAAAGTAAGAGGCGATGGATTCGTTAGGGAGGAGAGAGGGAGGTGGTGGAGGGGAGGGAATGAGGAGGAGGGAGAATCGAGGGGGGAGAGGAGGGAAGAGGGAGAGGACAGGCGAAGAAATAATATGTATTTTGTTCTTTCTGTAGGTAGGGCGATAGGAGGGAAGGAGTGGGGCACGGACAGGAGAGGAGGCAGTGGATTTTAAAGGAAAGCTGTGGGAGAGGAGACAAGAGGAAGAAAGATGAGGGACGGAGATTGGAAGGAAGGCAGAAGAGTAGGATGTAGGGGAGCAATGGGTCCCAACTGAGGAAGCATGATGAAAGCAGAGGAAGGACCGGGGAACGGGAAGGAGGGGGGGAAGGAAAGGGGATGGGAAGAGGGTCCGTGGAGGGGAGGGAGGAAATAGGATGTATAGGGTCGCACATGGCCAGGCCATAAGGGGGTGTTTGTGACATGTAAAGGGTTGGGTACGTCCCTACAAAACGCCTTTGTGAACCCTACGGGGATATACAAATAAACTACATACATACATACATATTATTTTAAAACAATTAAACATATAAATATTAAAAATAATAACTTTATTTATAAAATAAAAGGAAATTAATGAAACATGTTAAAAATGAAAGACTTTATTTTTTTTTCATATTGATGTTCAAATTTCTGAATAAGTGTAGAATTTTTTTGTTTTGGGAAAAAGGGAATATCATATTTATTTTTCTAAAAGAGAAATATACACAAAGATCTAATCTAGATACTAAAAATTTCTTTAAGAAGGATACAAAGTATATTTTAACATAAAATATATAATTCTTAATATAAGAAGAAATATTTCACGCACTAAATTACACGCTGTTAGTGATGTAAACACCATTAGTAAAGTAAGTACTGATTGAGTGAATGTTATTTAATACTACTTCTTTTATTAAGCATCGAGATAAAATAGTTTTAGGACTTTTTACTTGTTTTTAATAAAAAATATTACTAAAATTAGTGGAGGAGGTGGCAGTGTAGTCTGGCGGTAAAGCGCCAGACTCGTAACCTCAAGGAACCAGGTTCGAGTCCCGCCAGATCAAGGGGGTTTATTTTCTGACGTAATGATATATAGCATCCCAAACTGCCGCCTTTTCGTGCGAGAGGAGGAAACTCTCGTGCGAGGGCCAGGGTACCGGAGAAGGAGAAAGTGGGTCCGTTTTTCGGAAGAGACGTTAAGCCGATGGTCCATGGAATGGAATAGGTAGGAGTGGTAAAGGTTTGGGAACGTTCCTAAAAAAAACGCCTTTGTAAACCCCATAGTGAACACAAATAAACATTCCTTTATCCTTCTTTTTACTAAAATTAGTGGAGGCAAATTGTAGAATACTTCTGGTATAAAATGTAATTTAATACAAGTTTAATATAAAAATATTGTAATAAAATAAAAAAACCGTTTTAAATTGCTTCCGGTTTGGCAGGCGGAGAGAGCAGATAGCTTGGATAAGAAAACTTTTGAAGAAGGAATTGTGTACGGAGGAAGTTGAGAGGATGGAGTGGAAGAACGTGTACTAGTGAAAGGGAAGTGGTGGAGGATGGGGAAATGGAGGAAAGATTGGAGGTGAAGAAAGTAGGGAGTTAGAGTGAAGAAATGAAGACGAGGAAAGTGAGGTTAGGGCGTATGGAGGAAGGATGAAGGTGGTGGAGACGTAAGAAAAGGGGTAATTAAGACGGTAGAGACACAGAAGGAAGCGGAAAGATGGAGAACGGAAGAAAGAAGTCGGCAAGAAAGGTAACTGAAGTGGATTAGGAAGCGCTGGCGTCGAGGACAGGACGAGTGGGCGTATGCGGCATGGCAGCGGCAGAGAAGTGGTCGGGCGCAGATAGCCGTGGGGCGCGGTAATCTCGATCACATCGATATCGCGACTCACGGCGCGCGGCGGCCGTGTTTCGCTGCATAGAGCCGAGAGGTCTGCATGCGGTGCAGGGACAGAGCAAACTCAGACTCGTTCATGTAAGATGGGTAAGAAAGAAACAAAAGGGAGTGGAGAGACCACGTTGATAGAATTACGAATAATAGACTCCTAAAAATAGTCAGAACGAGAAAGCCAAATACATCGAGACTCCCAGGGGACCACCAAAACAATGGTATGAGAATTGTACATCAACTTCTCAAGAATAGGCAATATGTTGGAAAATACAGGACTGTGTCCTAAAAGAAGAAGAAGAAGAAGCAATCATGTGAAAAAAAATATTGTTGCTCGGAAAATATTCAGTGTTCGAGAAAGATGCCAAAGGCCACGCACACACGCACGCAGAGAGAGAGAGAGAGAGAGAGAGAGAGAGATCGATTCCAAAAAAAGATAATCCACGTAACCGATTCTGGGTAACAGAAATTAACACCATCCCAGACAGCACAAAGATGTCTAAAAGATGACTAAAAAATGATAGATTTTCGGAATAGACATCTTTTAGGTAGAGCCTAAAGTCGACTGAAAGATGACTAAAAGATGTCTGATGTCCCACTAAATGTCGTCTTATATGGCCGAAACTTATAAGATAACTAAAAGACATCTGATAATAGTCATCTTTTATCCGTCTTCTAAAATTGTATGTGGACATGTTTTCGTCCTTTATATTTTACATAAATTTGTTTAGTTTAGAAATGCATGAAAGGTTTATGTTAATAATTTAAAACTATAATTTCAAAAAATATTTTATTGCAACAAAAAACATTTTATTTGGATATGGTCATTTTTATATACTGGGTTTTATATAAATTCTTCTTCTTTCAGGTTGCGGGCAGCGGGCGATACTTTGCCCATAAAGCTATAAACAGGTTTAATAGGTAATTTTTAAACAGATTGAGTTTCAAATCGGATGTGTATATGTGTGTATGTGTGTGCACGTGTACATGTAACTGTGTGTCGGCACAAAGCCACTCTCAAAAAAATTCCAACGGACGAAACACGTTCGGACACGTACAACGCCAATAGCGGACCCTTCACTTTTATATAAGTTACACAATCAAGAGACGCGGTTAATGGGTGTTCAAACATTCTATGCGACACTAGCGGCCGCTGCGTGAACTAATCAATATGGCCACCGCGTCGACAATATTAGCATTAGCTTAATATGGGTGATGATGTAAAAAAATTATTATTTTTTGATTTTACATGAAAAGTGTTGACACTTCATTTGGACACTTTGTGTGAATATACATATGCATCACTATCATCAAGAAACATGATCATATTTTTTAACGATAGTAATGCATAAGGTATATTCACACAAAGTGTCCAAACGAAGTGTAACATTTTTCATGTAAAATCAACAAAATAATAATTTTTTTACATTATTACCCATATAAAGCTAATGCTAATACTGTCAACGTGGCGGCCATGCTTGTTATGCTACGCTAGCGCCCCTCTTTCCGCGGTGGATGTTTTCTTTCCCAATAGCGTCTTACGCCAAGTGTACGCGGAGTGAGATAGATTGTGTATTTTTACGTGAACCAACCATAAGTAACTCCCGAATGGATTAACGTATCGACCTCTGGTTTGGGCCAAAATTTTTCTTATTTTATGCCCTTTCAAACGATATACTACAATATGAGGGGTTCCATTGAAGAAAACATCGATCACGTTCACCTGGACTTGAAAAGGTCATTCAAGGTCAAGTCCACATTTTCATCATGTGTCCCCCTCCAAACCATGCAACTTTCGTTCGAAACATTTTTCAATAAAATCATTGGATCGCGAGATAATCGACTGTATTATTTAAAACAAAACACCCTGTATATGTACATATATTTACGCAATATTAACTACTCTAATCAATAAACACCTTTACATGATATAGCGTCGCGATTAAAAGCAAGTTTGCAAGGGAAATTGCATGCTTAGCGTCAATTTTCCTTGCAATTTTCTCTCCGTTGAGAAAAGGTCATAGCCCGGGAGGTAGCGACAGTTTTCGTGAAATCATTTTTATAAAGGTAGATTTTTTTTCATTCTCGTTGTTGATCACATCCTGAAAAGTTTAGAGAGGGCACCCAGAGGGGTCCTCTAGAGTTTTCAGAAACGTTTGGAAGATTTAGACTACGCAGATGACATCTGTCTTCTGGCTCATACGTTTCGGGATATGCAGGATAAGCTGAGCAAGTTTGCCGACCTGGCATTGGAGGCAGGACTGCGTATCAATATTCGTAAAACCAAGAGTATGCGTCTGGGCACTAAGGTTCGAACAAGCTTTGTGCTCGGGGGAGAGACGATTGAAGAGGTTGACGAATTCTGCTATCTTGGCAGTGTGGTGACGCGCACAGGTGGAGCCGAGTCTGATGTAGCCAACAGAATCAAAAAAGCTCGTCAAGCGTACTTGATTCTCGGAAACATATGGGCTTCCTCCGTGTACCCGATTGGCACAAAGCTTCGTATATTCAACTCAAATGTGAAGTCGGTGCTGCTTTACGGATGCGAAACATGGAAGATTACGGCCAGCATAACAAGGTTCCTGCAAACGTTTGTAAACAGATGCCTGCGACGTATTTTGCGCATATTTTGGCCGCGAACAATATCAAATAGAGAGCTTTACATCCGCGCAAACCAGCCTGAATTGGAACGGGAAATTAGGAAAAGGAAGTGGAAATGGATTGGCCACACGCTACTTAAGCCTGTTAGCGATATAAACAGGCACTCCTTGGAATGGAATCCTCAGGGGACAAGGAGTCGTGGACGACCCAAGCAAACTTGGAGAAGGACTGTGCTGAGTGAAGCCGAAGGACAAAATTATTCCTGGAACCAAATAAAACATTTGGCTTCCAATAGGACACGGTGGCGCAGCTTCGTGGAGGCCCTATGCTCCTAACGGAGTTTAAGGATTTATATATATATATATTTTCACCATGCGCGAGCTCATTACATTGAATGGAAAATATTTTTTGTTACCTGAGTCAACGCTGCAATGTTCTTCAAGTGCTACATCATCAATAGATTGCGGCACTTGATCTCCACTAAACCAATTGAAAACATATTTATTCGCTTCAAGTTTCCAACCGCAATCAAGAGGGGATAATGTTGTCGGGTTCTTCAAATGAGCATTGGTCCAGATTTGTGAAATGTAAGCTGATCTGAGGAGGTGTTCCCGAAGCTCTGATTGACAAGGCGGCAAAGAAGAGAAATCAAAACTCTTAACGTTTTCGAAAAATAATTTTTCATCCTTGTTTTTGTAAACTTTTAAAAACCTTAATGCCCTTACTTCATTTATTTTATTTTTTTTTTTTGGCCATACATCCGGCATACAAACTCCTCCAATGTATCAAATTCTGTGTCATCCGATGACTGATATTTACTCAAACTAGTGAATGCAGCAATATATTTTTCAGATTTTGCAAATAGCGCGTAGGGCCGTTTTTTTCCCTTTCGGGAAAATGCCGAATTGAAATCACAACCAGTTAGAGCATGAATGGCAGCTAGAGCGTCACATATATTTGATCCCAACGTCTCGTACAATTTACTAACGTTTATACACCTTAATGAAGTGCCAACGCCAACTTCCATCCACACCGTTACTTCAGGATGCACAAATTTTATATTGTTTAACATTATTATCAATATATCCGTGTCTGAGCATTGCACGAGAACGTTAAATGGTGGCTGAAGCTCTTCGAAATTGCAGACATGATAGATTATTTTGGTGTCGACCTCCTCGTGGTTTGAGCACGATTGATTATGTTTAATTGTTCTTACAACATTTCCGTTGACAACTTGATATCTGTAACATTCATAGTAGTTCTCGTAAACAATTTTATTTTCAAAAAGCGGTGCCATCTCATTTCGCTCCCAGCTTGTCAAAAGATATTCCACCAAGTCTTCTTTGAAAGTGATATTTTTCAATTGAGCTGAAAAGTCAGAAGGGCGTGTTGATGGACCTCTAATTTCAATTTTTTAACCTCGATGGGTCCCTCTCAAATCGTGCTCGTGATCTTTGATCGAAGGAGAGGGATAAGTATCAAAAACGATTATCACAAACTGTGCATTATTTCTCAAAAACATATGCAACAATTTTTTTGATATGTTTGCATAATTCATTTGTATTTCTTTTATTTGATGTAAGTAAAAAAATCCGTCGTAAATGTGAAGATCTGATTCTGAAGGCGGATCGCTATCGATATTTTTTTCCAATAATTTAAGTAAGCTGATTTTTCAGTTTTGCAAATACTTGTATCAAGATGGCATAAAGAAAATGGCATAGGTGTCAACGGATATGTTAAAACTTTTTCAATATCGATTTTTTTTTAAGCGCAATAGCTAGAAGCTGCCCAAATAAGTCGCGTTGCATTCTCACTTTCACTAATTTAACCGAAACTTTTACTTGTGTTTTGGCCTGTGATGAGGCAAAATTCAAGATTTTATTCTTCTTCAAACTCCGATCAAATCTATTTTGATCCAAGGCACATTTATCAATGAATTTATTGCGCAGATCTTCTTCTGCCTTCTCCACATTCAGAAAAAAATCTGCTACACAATCGTCTGCAGCTCGGCCACTAGCAATATTAAACTTCCTTACCAAAACATAGATCATAATGGAGTAAATAAAAGTGATTATTAACACATCTATAAGAAAACTGTCTGTTCGTTAATATTAATGGAGAATATAATTGTCATGATTTGACTATGTATTGCTATTTTGACAACGTCTACCAAAGATTTAGCCACCTTTCAGCGGAAATAGAATGTGATTTTTAATCGAAATAGTGCATACACTGCTTGTAGACAAAAAATCAGCTTTGTAGATTAATATTCCGCGGCGGAAAATGCAAAACTTCTCCGCGAACTGCAATGGCCCGGAGCGCAGCGGCCGCGGTCACGCGCTTGCATTCCGTTGCGTCTACCGAGGCTTTAGCAACAAGAGACGATCGGTAGACTGTATTTTTTGGATGTCTTATTCAATAAACTATTCCAGAAAAAAATTTTAGCCTTGTAGATAAAAGTCAAAAATGTTTGTTTTTTCCACACTTTGCCTGGGTGGTAGACCTGACATGGCAACGCTTCCGACGCGGTAGAATATTAATTTCCGGTATGTTGTTATGTCATCTGTGTGAGTATGTAAAATTTCAATCTTGTAGATATAATACATTTATGCAACTTTTTGCAACATGTTGTTTAATTTTTTACTCATTTTTGCAACACTAAAAGTTTGGTAGACTTGCACTTTCATCATTGATACTGTCTAAATTATTATGGGGAAAAAATCTAGCTTTATAGATATTAACGCGAAAAATCTGTCGCTACCTCCTGGGCTATTATGTTCAGCAGACAAAAGCAGATCAGTGAACGCTCTGCAATTATTATTGGAGCATTCTTTTAAACCTTTGATAGACCCAGGAAAACGTACTAATCAGGGGCAATAATCATAAATTGTAAGCACTCGACACTGAGCTACTTTCTCTGCTAAACGTACCATAATTTTTCAGCGCTTTAAATCCTTTGTAGCTTTAACCCTTAACTAGCACCTGGGGTGTCAAACACCCCAAAACAAATTTCGTCAAATTTAGGCATTTTCTCGGTCGGTTAATCTATGAATTTCGCATCGCAGTGCGATCGCAGTGCATCTGTCGTTAGTTCGAGTCACCAATGACACATTCCAATACGTTCCACCTGGCAGAAATCGTCAGTGCCCTTCCAAACACAATTCGAATCAGACGTATAGAATTTCTGGGGTCATTGAATACCCCAAGTGCATTTATTTCAAGAATTTGTTTGAAGCCTTAAAACTAAAAATTTTATACTTTAGGCTAATGGGTATCATTTTCCAGTGTTTAATGTATGTACTTGATTTTTTTCAAGCCTATTGGAGCCTCCATTTCGCCGTACCCAACGTTCAAATGTGTGGGGTGTACAACACCCCGTGTGCAGATAACGTTCAATCGCGGACGTGTGCTAGTTAAGGGTTAAATCGATTACTTTTAGGTTAGGTTCCAAACTGTTCCATAACTCGCGGCATGCGCATTAGAAAAAGTGTCATGTAAGACATTTTTTAGATGACTGCGTTCAGTCAAAAAGTCAACTTTTTGTGTAGTCGAAAAGACTTTTTCTAGACATCTTTTCGTCTAGTCGAAAAAGACGACTATAAAAAGACCTCTTTTTGTTTAGTCGAAAAAACAACTATGAAAAGACATCTTTTCGTCATCTTTTAGTTTTTGTGCTGTCTGGGATGTTAACTAAGTATTCGAAGGACATTTTTTCTTTGTCTCAACTCTGATAACACATCCTTCCACGAGAAAGCATTATCTTCAGATATCAAATATATCCAAAATATCATATAATTGATATAAATACATTATCTTAAAATTATAATTTAATTATGTATATATACATTTCTATTACCATAATAATATAAGAATGACGAAGATTTACATACCTTATACTTACAGTCTTCGCCACCAGAAACTATAAGTCCGTTTGTTGGATTCCAGCAAGCAACCAGAGTGAGATTATCATGTGCATGCCACTGAAATTATATCATATTATTCATTAAAAATGTTTTCTTACAGAAAATAAATCAAGAGAAAATGATTTACAATAATAGTATCTTGTGTGGCAAGTGTGGAAAACAACAAATTATGTCGCGCGTGAAGTAGCCGCGTGAGCCGAAGAAATACGATGCATTCACAAGAGTACGAGTGTGAATGCATAATAAGCTGAGGCAAATGCGGCAACTTCACGCGCGACGTAATTCGTTGTCTTCCGCACATGCCACATACAATATTTTTTGTAATGTCTGTCGCGAAAGTTTGATTTGAGATTAAAAAATCCATTTTATCCTTCTTGAATGATGACGGTTGTAACAAATTGACGTTTTGTCTCGCGTAAATTTCGTTACGTTCAAGTTTGTTATGTCAATCAAAAATTGTAAAACAAAAACTGTCACCCACTAGTGCGGTAAAGTAAATCATAAAGGTGCCTTTCTCGCACTAGTGCGGTAAAATAAGGCATACATTGAATCGTTCAGAAATAAACCACTTTCCGCACGTTAAACAGCAATCGAAAATCGAACTTTCGCGACAAGCATTGCAAAAAAAATTAACTTCATTATTATTTTGCTTCCCCATAAAGGAAGCTTTGTTTTCGTAAAAATTTTTTTTTAGTTGCCTCTGCCAATGTGTTCAGAATGTTCTAAAACGTCGAAAAATCGCTATTTCAAAAAATGTCGGTATGTGTGTATGTGTGTATGTATGTGTGTATGTGTGCGCCAAATTTACCGAAATTTCTATAACTCCAGAACTGATCAACCAAATTTTAACGAATTATATATGAAATAGGGGTAGAAAGGACTGAAGAATATAATAGAATTAAAGAAATTGCCAATATTTCAAAATTTTAATCTTTAAGGGCTACATCTCAAGTCTCAACAATTGAGACTTTTCATAAATTGATATTTTTTGACAATTTAATATTAATTATTGGCAACTTTTCTAATTCTATTATATTTTTCAATCCTTTCTACCCCTATTTCATATATAATTCTTTAAGATTTGGTTGATTAGACCCAGCTTTATAAAGCTTCTATGTATGTACAAATACTCCGAAATTTCAAATGTGTGTAACACGAGAATTGATCAATCAAATTTTAAAGAATTATATATGAAATAGGGGCACAAAAGACCTAAGAATACAATAGAATTTAAAAAAATTGCCAATATAATAAAAAATGTGTGTAAATTAGAAACTTGGGCATTGCTTCTTATGTACAAATTCCCCAAAATTTCAAACGTCTGTATCTTAAGAACTAATCAACCAAATCTTAAAGAATTATATATGAAACACGAGTAGAAATGACCTAAGAACACAACAGAATTCGAAAAAATTGCCAATATAATAAAAAAGTGTAAAAATTAGATATTTGCACATTGCTTCCTATGTACAGATTTCCCAAAATTTTAAACCTTTGTATCTCAAGAATTAATCAATCAAATCTTAAAGAATTATATATTGTATTAAATAGGGGTAGAAAAAACCTAAAAATATAATAGAATTAAAAGAAATTGCCAATATCATAAAAAAGTTTGTAAATTAAAAACTTTTGCACATTGTTCTATGTACAGATATCCTGAAATTTTAAAAGGCTATAACTCAAGAAAAAATTAACAAAATATTAAAGAATAGTATATAAAATAGGGGTAGATAAAATTGAAGAATATAACAGAATTAGAAAAAAATTTCCAATATAATAGAAAAGTGTACAAATTAGAGCACATTGCTTTTTCATCATTTTATAATTTGATCATTGAATTTGGCGATAATTGGTAAAGAGGTTCTCTTTTAATAAAATTTGGAATTTTTGGAGAAATGTTCGTGGTTGCTCTAACTTCCGCAAATATTGAGATATCGGGCTGAATTTTTTTTAATCGATAGAGTATCATTTACGGAAGGTTGGTATTGAATTTGGCGATAAACGGTAAAGGAGTTCATTCTTTATAAAATTTTGAATTTTTTTAGAAATGCCCGTGGTTGCTCTAACTTTCGAAAATTTTGAGATAGCGGGCTATTTCTAATTCTTTAAAATTATTTTTGGCATTCTCGGCTGTTTCGAAAAAAAGAGGAAAAGAGAAACAGGAAGAAAATAAAAGAAAAACAAAGATAAAAAAAGAGAGATAGAGAGAGAAGTAAGGTATTTATTGTAAACATAAATAATAAATAATATGTATTTTTGGGTAAATATATAGAGAAAAGTCCCCGATTATAAGATACCACTTTTTTTTTGTGTAATTGCCGGAAGTCTATGGACAGAATTGAAAAATATAATGTTATTTTGAAAGGAATTTAATAAACTTCAAAATACTGAAATGTAAAATTTAATATTATTGAAATTAATTTCATAAATTTATCATAGGTTGGCAATACAATCCTAACAATTCACTTAGTGTTTACATGTTATTGCATATTCTTGTAGCCCTTGTCGAGACGTTTTCAAAACACTTTTGTTCAATCGATTTAAACTATGATTTGAATTTTAAAGAATTATGATTTTATTAAGAGTTTGAAGCAATCAAATTTTCAGAAAAGTACTGGTTCTTTATAAAACCATAACTAAAATTTACAAACACCTTACTTAAAAGAAAACGTCAGTTAAAATTGCTAATAACTCCTCATAGTTTTTAAGTGTGCAAGTAGAAACTTGCACATTGCTTCCTCATAGTTTTAAAGTGTGCAAGTAGAAACTTGCACATTGCTTCCTCATAGTTGTTAAAAGTGCAAGTAGAGACTTGCACATTGCTTCCTTATAGTTGTTAAATGTGCAAGTAGAATCTTGCACATTGCTTCCTCGTAGTTTTTAAGTGTGCAAGTAGAAACTTGCACATTGCTTCCTCATAGTTTTTAAGTGTGCAAGTAGAAACTCGCACATTGCTTCCTCATAGTTTTTAAGTGTGCAAGTAGAAACTTGCACATTGCTTTCTCATAGTTTTTAAGTGAGCAAATAGAAACTTGCACATTGCTCCTTCACAGTTTTTAAGTGTGCAAGTAGAAACTTGCGCATTGCTTTGTCATAGTTTTTAAGTGAGCAAGTAGAAACTTGCACATTGCTTTCTCATAGTTTTTAAGTATACAAATTAGAAACTTGCACATTACTTCCTCACAATTTTTAAGTATGCAAAATATAAATTTGCACATTGCTTAATCAACATTTTATTTCGCTCATAAAGCTTCCTCTATGAGGAAGCCAAATTAATAAATATCCACTAACACATTAAAGAAAAAATTTGGCTTCCTCATAGAGAAGCTTTATGAGCGAAATAAAATGTTGATTAAGCAATGTGCAAATTTATATTTTGCATACTTAAAAATTGTGAGGAAGTAATGTGCAAGTTTCTAATTTTTTTAGTTAATTTACTTCTTATAAAAAAAATTTTTTGAATTCCAAAAAGCGTATAAAACAGTATATTCGAAGTTGTAAGATAACTGTTTGCGATTACAAGATTCACAAATTATTCTTTACATTTATAGAATAAGCAAGTCTGAAATTTATAAAGCCTTATTTATTATTAATAGCTAAAATAATAACTTACAAAATAAAATACGGCCAATTTTCGAGCAATGTTAGGGTGATAAGAAGAATATCCAATTAATTTTCAACGAAATCCGTTTTATTAAATAAGCTTACGTTTCGACCTAACTTGTCTTCCTCAGAGCAAATTATAAATTTACATTCGGAATGATCCCAGATAGCACTGGATGTCCCGAGGACGTCCGTTTTAAGTCCAATTTATGTCCGCACGTCCATGGACATAAAATGGACATTCAAGAGATGTCCGTTGTTGGTAATGAAACGGATGTCCTATTTAAAACATCCTGTGGATGTCCAATTTATGTTCACACTTGGATCTTATTTTTATGACTTTTAATAATTTATTGTTTTTAATATACATACATACATACATATATATATATATATATATATTGTTTAATGTCACTATATAGTATAGACTATAGTATAGATATTGTAATAAACTGTTTAGTTACCAAAGCTTGTAGCATCCAATTAATAAAATATTGGTTAACATCAAAAGATCATATTTTTTTATGAACTATTGTATATTCAACACAGCGATAAAAAACACAATTATTTGATTTTTGTTTACAGTCATTTATTATCCTGTATTTTATGAAAAATATTTTTTGTAATAGCCTAGGATTTTTAGGAAAATAATTCCAACAAGAAATATTTTTTATAAAGTACAGATAAATGACTAAACAAAAATCAAATAAATATGTTTTTTAAATACTTTTAATTAAAAACGAAAAACAGAGAGAACTTGAATCGCCAGTGAACAATTAACAATTAGCAAAGATATTATGATCGACCCAACTGGCAAATTTTATTGATCAAAAAATATTAATTAATATTTGTGAGTGGTTTCTATACGCTTGAAAAGGACCGAAATCTGCGGTCAAAATGTAGCGTTTTTTGATCAAAAAAATTTGCCAGTTGGGTCGATCATAATATCTTTGCTAATTGTTAATTGTTCACTGGCGGTTCAAGTTCTCTGTTTTTCGTTTTTAATTAAAAGTATTTAAAAACATAATTAAAATACAATTAAAAAAGATGTCCAAAATAGGTCCAAAAGCAATCCATTATAGGTCCAAAATTAGGTACGTTTTGGACATTCCGTGGACGTACCCCACCAGCACACAAACGACGGGCGAACGTCTGGAGAACGATTTTTCGTTTGGATCGCGGGTGCCCTCCGAACCAACCGAACAAAAATCGCCGAGCCGCGCGAAGATGCTCGAGCGAAGGTCGTCTCGCACGCCGCCTGAACGTTGCGAGGTTGTTCGGAATGACCGAATGAATTACCGATATAAAAATATAACCGATATAAAAATATAATACCGATATAAATTAATAATAATAAATAATTAATAATTAATAATAATTAATTTAATATATAATAATAATAATTATTATTATTAATAATAATTATTATAATAATAATAATTATTAATAATAATAATAATTTATTATTATTAATAATTAATTAATAATATTACTGATATAAAAATTTTCCCTTTCTCTTTACTCCTGCGCGCTTTATTCGCTGCAGTGATTGTGCATGCAAAGCGACGCTGCGAGGGGGGCCGAGCCCGATCGTCTATTTACAATTGTCTACAACATTCTACGAATATTTTTTATGAAAATGTAGTAAATGGTAGAAGTTGTAGATTATTGTAAAAATCACAACTACGATATTTACAACTTTGTGCAACATTCTAAGAATATTTTTATGATCAAATGTTAGTTTATTGTAGAAGTTGTACATGTTTATAAAAACAATATGTATCAGCCGATTTTGATCAAATTGTTTTGGCATCAAGAGTTACTTCTTCCTATGTTACCTGTGTTCAAAACTGTAAAAATTTTGTATAAATTAAGAGACTATCTCCATATGAGAGCATGCAGACAGTCAGCAATTCGATATCGAATCGATGACCGACATCAATTTTGTAAGAAATATATATGTACATTTATATTAAGCCGACCCTATTAAAAGGGTAATAATAATATAGCTGACACCTTCCGTACGTCTGCTAACAATAAGTGTAACATATGTAGACAATACGAAACGTCTTCATCAATCAATGTTGTAGCACAGTGCGGAAGGTGACTGAATCAAGATCCAAAGGTTCCAGGTTCAAATCCAGCGGTGGACGTAAGCAAATTTTCTAAGTACAATATAAATTTATTTAGTTAAGCTTGGACGTAATCAAGATTTTCAGCAATAAAATAATGGTTTACGAGAAGTAAATTTTATATTTTATTTTGAAACGTTCATGCGAACGTCAGACGAACGTTTTCGTGGTGGCAGTTCCGAAATGTTTTCGAACGGTTCAGGTTCGAACGTTACCTGAACGTTTTACCGGCGTGCGTGTGCTCGTGGGGTACACACAGTTGTGACAAATGGACGTCCATGGAACGTACATATTTGGACATTCTGCGGACGTACAGAGTAGTGACAAATAAACGTCCATGGGACGTACATAGAACGTCCGACGGACCTTATTTGGGCTTTGTTTGGACGTCCGAATGTCCAAAAGCGGATGTCCACTGAACATACACTGGACGTCCTTGTGCTATCTGGGATGATAATAATAAAATTAAAATAAACAGTCAGGAATTAATTTCTCGACGTGACTGGCACTTTATTACTAATACTTTACAACGTTTTGACCGCGCATCCGGTCCTTCTCAAGTGTACAATATTAAAATTCTTGCAAACCATTCAATTAGGTTCTTGCACGCCGTTGTTCCCAATAGAGCGCGCTGATATAGTTGAAGGTCAGTAAGCGTTCAAAATTACGTCAAAGTGGATAACTATGGTAAATTAAAAGTAAAAGAACTGCGGGAGAAGCTCAAGAGAAGAAATGCAAAAGTTTCGGGTGTAAAGAAAGACTTGACTGGCCGGTAAGTATTTGGTGAAACTAAATAGCATTTTTATAAGGTTATGTTTTCTTTCCCGCTGTTCGATGTTATGTTACCGGTCAGTCAAGTCTTTCTTTACACCTGAAACTTTTGCATTTCTTCCCTTGAGCTCCTCCCGCAGTTCTTTTACTTTTAATTTACCATATTTATCCATTTTGACGTAATTTTGAACGCTCACTAACCTCCAACTATATCAGCGCGCTCTATCGGGAACAACAGCGTGCAAGGACTTAATAGTTCGGACATTGTGCAAGTCAGAATCTATAGACTAAATATATGAAAATGAGTTTGGTAGATAATAGTAGTCAAGGGTAACAACCTTATTATAGGAAATTCACAAGTTTTGCCCGTCGCATATTTGTTGAATTTACAATGTAGGTGTTAACATCATCTTGGTAAAAAGATTTAGAAGAGCGTTATCAGGAGGCACGTCTGCACGCTATCACCACCGAACACCTATGTATAGGAACACGTAATGAAATGTATAAAGAAGGATAACAAGTAGGTCATACAATTCTTATTATTTTATCGTACATTTTGGACAGGTTCTCAGTGTCCTTCTGTAAGTTTACCGGATTGTTATAATTTTTAGTCATACGTGGTTTTGATATTCTTTACGCCATCCCCCAAAAACTTAATTGTGTGATCAAAAAAGGGAAAGACAAATTATATAATTTAAAACAAACCGAATTAATATATAGGATTGATTGTTTGAACTGTGAGTCTAGGTATATCGGACAAGCAAAAAGACATTTGGAAACGAGAATAAAAGAACATCAGAGTGATATGTATCTGCAGGAAGCACCCGAGCAACCAATTTTTTGGTTAGTAAACATCGTTACTCGTTAAATCCCGAGTTTGACTGGTCAAATCCTAAACTACACCTACATTACACAAGGAGAAACATAAGAAAAAGAGAGAAATCGCTGAAATGTTTCTGATTAAAAATCATAACAATCCGGTAAACTTACAAAAGGACACTGAGAACCTGTCCAATATGTACGATAAAATAATAAGAATTAGCAAAGGTATTATAATCGACCAAACCAGCAAACTTTATTGATTAAAGCACGCTACGTTTCGACCGCAGATTTTGGTCCTTTTCAAGCGTATAAAAGCAACTCACAAATATTCATTAGTCAGACATAATGCCCAAACTACGCCGAATCTAAAAACTAAATATCAAAAATTGAAACTTGCAACAATAAGTATAAATCCATAAATAAGTATATAATCAAAAGCTTACATATTTGTGCGTCAAATTCACAGAGGTAAAATATATGTTAAACGGCATTTTCGTTAGTCGTTTATGTCAAAGGACATGTCAGAGCCGTGCGGTGGTAAAATTTGAACTGATAAACCGGACAGGTAATAAAAACAAACCAATGTCGTCAATAACAAAAGCCAATCTTTACAATTGATCTTGTAAACTATTTCTGTTTGTTACAATTGTAAAGATTGCAATGCTACGTACATTGGGCAAACAAAAAGATATTTGTGCACACGTCTCAATGAACACCAGAGCGATATCAGGAAACAGGCGAGTAAGCAGTCCGTAGTGAGCAAGCATCGAACATCCTTTGGGCATGATTTTGATTGGCAAAAGCCAGAAATAATACATAGAGAGAGACAGATTAGGAAGAGGGAATTAGCGGAGATGTTTTTTATTAAGAAATGTGATGACACCATTAATTCACAAAAAGACACGGAGAATCTTAACGCTCTCTACTATCATATTATAAAGAAAACATAATTCCTGATCCTTCTTCTCTGTTTCCCTCTCTACGTCCTGACTTTTGTTATTGACGACATTGGTTTGTTTTTATTACCTGTCCGGTTTATCAGTTCAAATTTTACCACCGCACGGCTCTGACATGTCCTATGACATAAACGACTAACAAAAATGCCGTTTAACATATATTTTACCTCTGTGAATTTGACGCACAAATATATAAGCCATTTATTATATACTAATTTATGGATTTATACTTATTGTTGTGAGCTTCAATTTTTGATATTTAGTTTTTAGGTTCGGCGTAGTTTGGGGATTATGTCTGATTAATGAATATTTGTGAGTTGTTTTTATACGCTTGAAAAGGACCGAAATCTGCGGTCGAAACGTAACGTGCTTTAATCAATAAAGTTTACCAGTTGGTCGATTATAATACCTTTGCTAATTTTTAATTATTCACTGGCGATTCAAATTCTCTGTTTTCGTTTTTAAAATAATAGGAATTGTATGACGACCTACTTGTCATCCTTGTTTATACATTTCATTACGTGTTCGGTGGTGGTGGCGTACAGACGTGCCTCCTGATAACTCTCTTCTAAATCTTTTTACCAAGACGACGTTAACACCTACATTGTAAATTCAACAAATATACGACGCGCAAAACTTGTGAATTTCCTATAATAAGGTTGTTACCCTTGACTACTATTATCTATCAAACTCATTTTTATATATTTAGTCTATAGATTCTGACTTGCGGGCAATATGTCCGGACTATTGAATAATTTGCGAAAATTTTGAAATTGTACACTTGAGAAGGGCCGGCTGCGCGGTCGAAACGTTGAGGAGTATTAGTATTAAATAAAGTGCCAGTCACGTCGAGAAATCAATTCCTGATTGTTTATTCATTTGCTGGCGAAAACAAGAATTTTCTGTTCCTAAAATTAAAATAAATTATTGGAGCTCACATTATAAACACAAAGATAACAATGCGGTTTACACTAGTCAAAGTCAAATTGAACGTTGGAATAACACCTAATGTGGCAAGGCACATGTTTACCGATAATAATATAATATGTCGCAAATACAATTTATTAAATTTTAATGTAATTTATAGTTTCTAATGTAGAAACTGATGGTAGAATTCGGTTGTACCAGGCCTTCGTTGCAACCACGCTTCTCGTCGGAGAGCACCAATGTAAGTCCATAAGTAGGAAAAAAGAGTGTCCGAAATTGTTTTGTCGATTAATTATTTATCATGACCAAACGCGGTAGTAATTGTGTCAGAATGAATAAAAAATTGCGTGTGGCCTCCACGCGCGGCAGAAGTGAAACTTCCTAGCTGTGAGGAATAGGATAGTATCTCGTTTATAGTACTAGAACAACACACAGCGCGCGCTTCGCGCGCGCCATTTGTTCTCTGACATTGTACATTTTTAATGATTTATTTATATAATCATATATACATCAAAAATATCCTTTCTTAAAAATGTAAAGAAAAAGAAATTATTCATATACTTCTTTACACACATAATTCTTAACTTGTTTAATATCGCGTTGGCTACCAAGATAAACTTTTAATGCTTGCCAAGAACGTACTCATGAAAAGGCAACATAAAGTTGCCCATGATTAAAAACATCTTTACGAAGATCTATTCTTACTCTGTCAAATGTTTGTCCTTGTGACTTGTTAATTGTCATAGAAAAAGCTAATTTTATCGGAAATTGTCTTCTTTTAAAAGTAAAAGGATGTGGCAACCTCCGTCAGCCACCAGCCTCCAGGGTAGCCTCCGTACCTCCGCTCCGACGACACGTGGTTTCCGCGACAGCAAGCAGGTTATTATTTGGATTGGAAAGAGGGACGTGGGAAGGAGCGGTAGGCTCGGGAAGGATAGAGGAGAAGAAATGGAGTAAAAGGAACAAGAAGGGTTGAAGGTTGGAGGAAAATAGTTTAGAAGGTAAAGGAGGTGCAGTGGAACGCGAGGAATTGGAGGCAGCAAGGATGAAGAGGTACGAAGAAGGATCTGGAGGAAAATACCAAGAAGAGATTTGGAGGTTAGAATGTAAAGGCTGGTGGATGGAGGGAAGGAGGAGGCAAGGAGAACAAGGGGCAGCGGATCGCTGCGCAAGCGTGAGAAGATAGCAGAGAGGCGGTGTAGACGGAGACCGAAAAAGTGGAGCACTCACGCATGCGGCGAAGAAGACCGAGAGAGACGAGCTGGGACCGATAGAGAGGTGACGGCAGATGCACGTATCGCGTGTAGAGAGTACAGAGGGCTAGCCAGAGACCGGTGACATCGACGGTGGCGCGTTATCTGCAAAGGTGGATGAAGATAGAGGGCGCGGAAGCGCAACAGCGGAGCGGCGCTGCCGAGGTGATCGCCGGAGAAAGGTTGGCAGCACGTGGCGGTAGCTACGCATGGCGGAAATCAGCCCTGTCTGCAGCAATGGACAGACAGAAGGGGACGCGGCTTAACCTTCCATCTGACGCAGGTGCTGACCGGACATGGTTGTTTCGGAAAGTACTTGTGTCAGATTGGAAGGGAGCGGACAACGCAGTGCCACCACTGCAACGCGGTCCTGGACTCGGCGCAGCACACGCTGGAATACTGTCCAGCGTGGGCGGCTGAGCGCCGGGTCCTAATGGACTGCGTAGGGGAAGATCTCTCGCTCCCGGCCATTTCGGCAGCGATGGTCGAGAGCGAGGAGATATGGGCGGCCGTTTCCTCCTTTTGTGGCCGAGTCATGGCGCAGAAGGAGGAGGCGGAGAGGATCCGGCGAGGTGAAAGGCCGGATCCCAACCTTTCGCCGGAGGAGATGGGCGTCTTCCGACGACCACGTGGGCGAGCCCCCAGGAGAAGGTAAGGAGCCCACGGAAGGCGCCCACCCGCACCGGCCCGGCCAAGGGCAGGTGTGGGATAATGCTCCGGGAAAGGGGGGGGATGATACCCCCCCCCAATGAGGAGGAAGTTGAAGAGAGGAGGAGAGATAAAGGGAGGTCAGTCCTGGCCTCCCAAGCACTAGGCACATGCCTGGGGGTGGTAGCCCTGGGCATGTGCCGCGAGTATTCTGCGCCCCCCCTTACTGCACGTACCTGTGTGTAACCGGGGGCGCGGAAGGGAGGATCGGTCCGCGGGAGGGGGATCCCAGTGGGCCAACATTACCCTCTCTCCCACATGGATAGGTGGCTGAGGCGGTGGTGTCCCGCCTCGGCCACGATAGAGTTGCGGCTCCCATAACTGGGAGCCTGTGCCCCACTCCGACGAGAGGGGCACGAGGTGGTTAGCGCTGGGGAGGTGGCGGAAGGATATAGTTAGTTCCCGCCACCTCCCCCAATAAAAGCGCAGAGGAGGCACCCGGTGGGGTTTTAGTCAGTAAGAGTCTGATATAACCGTCCGTCCCCTCCCCCGGGGGACGGGGATATCCGTTGTAGGATTTTCCCACCGTTATAAAAAAAAAAAAGCTACGCATGGAGGAGAAGGTTAGGTATGAGGCACACGTGGATGTTAGAAATGACGGGTACGTACGTAGAAGGTTTAGAGGCAAACGTAGAGAGGAGGAAAAGACGGTAAGAAGAGATAATAGAGAAAGGGAGTATGTGGCGGGTGGTAGGTGATGTCTGTAGCATCCGTTATTTCTTTTTGTCAGTGTGCGTGTGTTGCTGGAAGGCGCGGCGTGTAAGACAGAAAGATACCGAAAAACAGCATGAAGACGAGGCAGGAGGATGGGATGGAAGAGGTTGAAAGAGGGTTGAGAGGATTGGAACGGAAAATGAAGGAAGCGAAACAGGAGATTACGGAGATGAAATCAGGGATGGTAAGGATGGAAGAAAAGTTAGGGCGGATCGAGAGGATGATAAAGGAGATGATAGAGGAGGGGAGGGAATTGAGGGAAAGCTTGCGAATCATGTTGGAAGTGAAATGGATGGTAGAGACAGTAGAGAAGGCAGAGGTGAGTCAGGAGGAAGATGATAGAGGGAGAGAGGATATGACAAGGATGAAAAAGGGGAGGGGGAACAAGGAAGAAGGACGGAGCAAGGAAAGGAAGGAGACAGAAGAATGTGCAAAGGAAGAGGTAGGAAGAGAGAGGAATGTGGAAGAAAGGAGGAGGGATTTAGAGGGAAGCACAGTTAGGGACTGGTGGGAGGAGTTATCGAGTGAAGAGGAAGGGTGAGTGGAAGAGAGGAAGTACGAGCCTAGAGTAAGAGTGAGAAGAAAGAGTGACGATACTGAAAAAAGTGAGGTCGTAAGGGTGCCCACAGATGTCGGCAAAAGGAGGGAGGCGGAGGTAAAGAGATGGATTGAGGAAGAGAGCCAGAGGAGAATTCAGGGAAGATGGAAATGGAAAAGCAGTACCGGGTGTGAGAGGAGTAGACAAGAAGGTAATGCAATGGCGGATGGAGGGGAGGAAATAAGCAGAAGGAAAAAAGAAGAAGATGGAGACGCAGAGAGGTTTAGTGTGTGGAGGAAAGTGGAAAATAGAGCGAAAGAGGTGAGGAAAAGAAGAGAGAGAACTGAGCGATAAAAGAGGATGAGAGAGGAAATGGAAGAGAGAGAGAAAGACGAGAGGAGAAGAAGGAGTACTGTGGAGGAGGGTGGTTGGAGAAGGTCAGCGAGAAAGAAGAAAGGCGCTAGAATTGATTATGGAGAGAATGTTAAGAAGACCTGTGCCGATTAAGAAGGTGGCGGAGGCGCCGGGTGAAGGAAAAGAAAGGGTGATATTCATGGAATTGGAAAAGGAAGAGGATAAGGAGGAAATTATGAGAAAGAGTGAGGCGATATGGGAAGTAGGCGTGCATGAGTATCTCACAATGGAAGAAAGAACACACAGGCACAGAATGGTGAAGATGGCGAGAGAAGAAAGATTGAAAGGAAGAAGCGTGGTGATGACGAATAGGAAGATATGGATAGATGGAAGGGAGGTGAAATGGGATGAAGAGGAGAATAGGTGCAGGAAGTCTTGATAAGGGAGGAAGATTGTAGGGAAGGAATAAAGAAAGGAAGAAAAGAAAATGAAAGAGGATGAAGGATGGCTGAAAAAGAAGAGGATGAAGGGAAGACTATGGAGAGATGAAGTGGGGGATGATTGTTTGTCTGTCTTTGTTTTTTTTTTTTTCTTATTTTTTGCTTGTGGTTTGCTTTTTGTACGCAGGGAACAGAGACAGATAAGGATGGCGAAGGATGGAGAGTAAAGAGAGGCACCCGGGTAAAGGGCATTATAGATGGAGTGGTCAGGGGAGGATGGTTTAATGGAAGCCGAGAAACCGGAAGGTGGAGAAAGGAGGGTAGGAGACGGAGATGGTCGGGGGTATTGGGATTTAAAAAAACGGGAGGGGAAATAGAATGTAAGGTCGCCCAATGGCCAGGTTTTTGTGAGGGGATTATTTATGTTTGTAAAGGGTTGGGTACGTCCCTACAAAACGCCAATTTTGTATGGAAGGAGAAGAGGAAGGTGGATTGTAAAGGTTTGGGAAACGTTCCTTAAAAACGCCCTTTTAATGGCTCCCCAGCTCGAGTTACTACGGATCAGAGGAGGCAGTTCGAGGCCGACCTGTTTCGACAACTCACCCGGCTAACAGGCACCACTCCTATCCGAACAACAGCTTATTACCCCGCAGCTAACGGCATGGTTGAACGTCTGCATCGACAAATAAAAACGGCGATTATATGCCACGGGACTGAAGCTTGGACGGAGGTGTTGCCTGTCATCATGATGGGAGTTTGTTCAGCTTTCAAGGAAGATCTCCAAACAACTCCTGCGGAACTCGTTTATGAAGAAAACATAAGACTTTCGGGAGAGTTTCTTCGAGAGAATTCACAAGCAAACGTTACGAGCGAATTTCTGCAAAGGCTAAAGAAGACGATGAATAATCTTCGACCTTAACCAATAAAAAGACACGGGACATCCGCAACATTTAAGCATAAATATCTTGAGAAATCAACGCATGTTTTCCTCAGACATGATGATCCGACACGGGCTCTGCAACGGACTTTCGATGGTCCTTTCGAAGTTCTCAGCAGAGGCCAAAAAATCTTCAAGTTACGGATTAACGGTAAAAATGTTAACGTAACGGTGGATCGCTTAAAACCGGCTTATATTCTAGCAAAACAGAATCAAGCTGAAAAACTTCCTGAGACACTTCAGCAATCTAAGGACACTACAACGCCTTCAGAAGTCAAAAGTCGCAGCGGCAGAGTTTCTCACAAGACGGTACGCTTTCAAATCGCCTGACTCTAAATCAACGAAGGGGGCAATGTGGCAACCTCCGTCAGCCATCAGAGTAACCTTCAGGGTAACTTCCGCTCCATCGACACGTGGTTTTCACGACAGCGAACAGGTTACAATTTACGATGCGCGCGAGGCAAATTTAAGTTGTCAAGCGCGGGATAATACAAGTCATTGAAAAGCGAGAGTTTCAAGTAGCTTCCAGAATGACAGTTTGCAAGTTTCACAGGGCGCAAGTTTCCTAGCAACCCCGTTGTTGATATTCGCCGCCGATTTTCTCACGGTATAATAGGAGTGCTCGTCGCGGCGAAGATTCGGTATGATTCGAGCTGTCGGCCAGAACGGTCGAGCCAGCCTCACCACGCCACGCTCAAATCACACTCAGCACCCTTCCCGGCTTGCCAAGGAAGAGGTGGTTGCTCTCTCGACGGTTCGTCGCAGGACTCGCCCGCTTCCATTGCAGCGTTACACTGCCAAGCGGAGGAAAGTAATCCTAAGCGACAGCCTTGCAACCGGCGTTCAGCCGCTTCCTGGCGCAAGTCGCTCTGCTCCTGGAGTTTTGCCACCCCGGAGGAAGGTGATCTTGATTGATCCGCCCTCTGGCGCAAGCCGCCAGGTTACTGGCGCTCGACGCTTGATAGCCCTTCCTATCCTCCAGAGTCCTCCGGCGCACGGACGCCGTCACCTAGAGGTAACCTCTCAATCAGCGCAAAGACGCTTACAGGCGCCAGACGCCTAAGCGATCACTCGCCTATTCTCGGCGCCAGTCGCCCGACTCTTTTGGTTTCTCCCAAACGAAAAATTTCTTTTCTTCCAGAAACCTCTACTCCGAAACCAGACTTGAAGACTGCTTAGAGACTTGGAGGTTCCCCAACCGATCTCACCTCTGCCGCCCTCTCCTGAAAGGTACAACGCTGTCACACAAACGAGCATGGAGAAAAAGGAACTCCAAGACACTGCTTCTCAGACGACAGAACCGCTACAACCAAAGGCGACCTTTAGGAGTGTAGCCACGCAGGCGAAACGTCGAGAAAGAGGAAGCAGAAGAAACTATAGAAAAAAAATGAATAAAGAAATTATTAATTGTTCAAAATGTTATAAATGTTCGAATTACAAAAACATTTGTTAAGAAATTATTAAATAAAGTTCATTAAAAGAAATAAAAAGAAATTAATTATCTTAGCGAAGCGCATCGGAATAGGAAAGTGACACAGCGAAACTGCGAGCGAAAGATCTAATTTCCTAAAATTTTAATGAAAAAAACTGTTTTTACCACAATCGGTTCGGCGATAAAGCAAAGAAGTGCACGCAACCGTGCGCTTTCAAGTCGGAAAAAGATCAGGCCAGTCACTGATGGCGGCTAGTGAACCCGCTCCAAGGCCCCGCCGCCTTTTTGTAACATGTCAAGTAACCAAAAGACGATTTCTTATAAATCCCGGGTCAGATGGGTCAGATGTGAGCGCATTTCCGAGGTCAATGATTGCAGGGTTTGTCAAACCTACAAATTACGAATTGTTTGCAGCAAATGGTTCAACAATCACGACTTACGGATGGGTTACTCTTCAGCCAGAGTTCGGATTGCGACGTTCATTTTCTTGGCGGATTGTGACTGCCAACGTCTCACAACACATCATAGGAGCAGACTTCCTGGCTCACTATCATCTGCTCTCGGATTTGCAGAAAAGAATTTTCTTAGATGGAAAGATTCAAATCTATGCTAAGGGATCAGCAGGATCTAAAGCAATCGAAACAATAAAAGTCCTTTCCGTTGAAAATAAATACTATCGGATTCTGGCTGAATATCCGGGTATCACCAGGGCAACTCCTGAAGCACGAATAGCGAAAAATTCAACGGAATATTTTATTAGAACAACGCCAGGACCACCAGTAGCGTATCGCCAACAGAGACTGGCCCCAGAGAAACTCAAGGCAGCAAAAGCTGAGTTTAATCTCCTGCTTCAGGAAGGGATAATTCGGGTCTCAAAAAGCCCATGGTTTTCACCTCTACATATGGTTCCCAAAAAGGGGGGCGCATGGAGGCCCTGCGGAGACTACAGAGCAGTCAATAAAAGAACTATACCAGATAGTTACCCGGTTCCTCACATCGAAGATTTCTCACAAAATCTGCATGCAAAGAAGATCTTTTCGACGCTAGACTTGGTGAGGGCTTATAACCAGATTCCTGTCCATCCTGACATTCAAAAAACTACCGTAACGACTCCCTTTGGGCTCTTCGAATATCAGTTCATGCCTTTCGGTCTAAGAAATGCAGTTCAGACATTTCAACGGTTCATGAATGAAGTTCTAAGAAATTTCGATTTCTGCTACGTCTACATTGACGACATTCTTATAGCATCACGCAATGAAGAAGAGCATGAAGAGCATTTGCGCAGTTTTTAAAAAATTGGAAGAGTACGGCATTCTTTTAAGTCCAGCCAAATGCGTCTTCGGTATGGAAAAAGTGCTTTCCCTTGGATACGAAGTATCAGAAAAAGGCACTCATCCCCCACTGGAAAGAATCGAGGCAATCAAAAACTTTTAAAAACTAGAGGATGTCCAGCAGCTTCGACGGTTCTTGAGAACCTCAAACTTCTACAGAAAGCAATACAAAGGAAATAGCCATATACGGTCCAAGCTTGGATCTTAGGCAGCTCAATATAATTATTTTCTATATGTATTAATACGCGTATTTTCCAACATATTAAACTGCGCGCCGATTATTTGTCGGACTTAAAACACAGCTATTGTTGGAACATTAGAAATTCCCTCTCCCTTCCCTAATTAAATCGATATCGATTTAATATTAAAATCACTGTAAAAACTTATTGCGAAAAATATTACCCCAGCCAGGGTTCGAACCTGGAATCTCCCGTTAATTATATTGAGCTGCCTAAGATCCAAGCTTGGACCGTATATGGCTATTTCCTTTGTATTGATTTATATCTTAACGGTCTTAACATATATTGTTTATTCACGTCGCCTGAGAAAAGACGTTCAAATTATTGTTATCCGGTTATTGCGATAAATATTACCACATGCCCCGGTAGTCGAATTGGTAAGACGCCCGAACGGAATACGGGAGATTCCAGGTTCGAACCCTGGCTGGGGTAATATTTTTCGCAATAAGTTTTTACAGTGATTTTAATATTAAATCGATATCGATTTAATTAGGGAAGGGAGAGGGAATTTCTAATGTTCCAACAATAGCTGTGTTTTAAGTCCGACAAATAATCGGCGCGCAGTTTAATATGTTGGAAAATACGCGTATTAATACATATAGAAAATAATTATATTGAGCTGCCTAAGATCCAAGCTTGGACCGTATATGGCTATTTCCTTTGTATTGATTTATATCTTAACGGTCTTAACATATATTGTTCTACAGAAAGATTATTCCGGAAGCCGCCAAAAATCAGGCTCTATTAAATGGTCTGCTTGGTGGCCCGAAAACCAAAAAGAAAGCACCAATTACTTGGAATTCAGAGCTGTAAGAAGCCTTCATCAGATGCAAAAAGAGTCTTTCTAGAGCAATACTGCTAGCGCATCCAAAACCGGAAGCAGAGATTGCTTTGACAACAGATGCATCTGATACAGCCGTCGGTGCCGCAATCCAGCAACGAGAGATGACTGGCAACCGTTGGCGTTCTTCAGCAAAAAGTTGAACCCAGCTCAACAGAAATACAGCCCTTATGATAGAGAGCATTTGGTCATTTATTTGAAAATCAAGCATTATCGACACTTACTCGAAAGAAGAATATTCACCGTTTATACTGATCACAAGCCGATTATCTATGCTTTTCAGCAGGTTGCGGAGCATAGCTCTTCCAGACAGGCACATCCGCACATCATCTACAATATATTGGGCAATTCACTACTGTTCGAAAAACAATACAGTAATTTCACCGCGCGGCCATTACCTGGCCGACCAATCGCGGACCTGCTCCCCCGGCGACAATCGACGCGTCGCGACATCGATTATCGCGGTCGATCGCTGCGCTATCCTCACTCGGCGGTTTCCGGATTCATTGGTTTTCGGCTCGCGGTAGACTATACACGTGTCGGGTCTTTCTCGAGTGAGATTTCAAGTGAATTTATACAAGCGAATACGTAAAGCTATTGTTTCGAACTGCATCAATTGAGTGCCTTTCGGGAGGTTTCTCGATCACTTGCCGGCGGACCCTCGCCCCCACGGATGGACGCGGTTGCAAGTCTAACGGACGACCGTCGGTCGACCGGCGGGTCTCACCAACATCGGAAGATTCTCTCGACGGTGTGCCTCACGCAGTACACACAGTCGGTTTATCTCAACTAAAGGACAGATATAACGGACGCCTTATCAATCAGGACGTGAGAAAAAAACTCTAAGGTAATTTTTGTGCGCGCGATCCTCTCGGTCATCGAGGCCGCCGTGCCGGGCGGGAATTTCCTTTCACCTGCCCCCCCCCCCCCCCCCGCGGAAAACCAGTCGGAAGTTATCGCGGCAAGTGACTCAAACAACTACCAATATTTAACATATCTCGGGAAAAGTGAATGTTGTTGACGCTCTGTCGAGAGTTGAAGAAATTCAAACCGCAGTCAACCTGGAAGATCCGGCGAGAGCTCAAGAAAAGGATACCGAGGTACAAGAAACTCTGAAAGGGAACTCTTCGCCCAAACTTGAAAAAGTCCCAAACCTTGGAACCAGCTCAACAATATATTGCGACACCTCAACGTCCTTTGCTCGTCTTTTGTGACAGAAAACTTCAGGAAGCAGTACACAGTCTATCTCATCCAGGAACAAGAGCAACGGCCCGAATAAAGGCGTATTGCCATGAGTGAACGAGAGCCTGCATCGCTTGCCAGAGATCGAAAATACATAGGCACAACCAATCGCCTATCGGAAATTGTTGTGACCCTTCAGGACGATTCGAGCACATCCATATGGATCTGGTAGGACCGTTACTAAGTTCCAAAGGATTCAGGTATTGTCTCACCATAATTAATCGATTCACGAGGTGGCCCGAAGCCATTCCTGTTTCAGACATTTCGGTAGAAGCAATCGCTGAAAATCTCTTCACGCATTGGATAGCGAGATTCGGCACCCCAGCTCGAGTTTCTACGGATCAGGGGAGGCAGTTCGAGGCCGACCTGTTTCGACAACTCACCAGGCTATCAGGCACAACACATATCCGAACAACAGCTTATCACCCGTCAACTAACGGCATAGTTGAACGTTTGCATCGACAAATCAAGACGGCGATTAAATGCCACGGGACTAAAGCTTGGACGGAGGTGCTGCCTGTCATCATGTTGGGAGTTCGATCAGCTTTCAAGGAAGATCTTCAAACAACTCCTGCAGAACGCGTCTATGGAGAAACCATAACACTTCCGAGAGAGTTTCTTCAAGAGAATCCACAAGCAAACGATTCGAGCGAATTCCTGCAAAAGCTAAGGAAGATGATGAATTATCTTCGGCCACAACCAGTCAAAAGACACAGGACGCCCGCTACGTTGAAGCATAAAGATCTTGAGAAATCGACGCGTTTTCCTCAGACATGATGCTCCGACACGGGCTCTGCAACCCACTTTCGATGGTCTTTTGAAGTTCTCAGCAGAGGCGAAAAAGAGTTCAAGTTACGGATTAACGGTAAGAATGTTAACGTAACAGTAGATCGTTTAAAACCAGCTTATATTCTAACTGAACAGGATCAAGCTGAAAGATCTCCTGAGACTCTCCAGCAACCTAAGGGGACAGCAAATCCTACAGAAGTCAAAATTCGGAGTAGCAGAGTTTCGCGCAAGACAGTGCGCTTTTAAGTGGTCTAACTTTTAATCAACGAAGGGGGTAATGTGGCAACTTTGTCAGCCACCAGGGTAACCTGTATTCTCGATAACCTCTTCGGAAAGTCACGCGGTTCCTTCAGGCAACTTCAGAATTCCAACTGACAGCTGCGAGACAAATTTAAGATACAAATCTTGCGCGAGATTCAAGTCGCTACAGAACGCAAGTTTCACAGGACGCAAGTTTTCTAGCAACCCTGTTGTTGATAATCGCCGCCGATTTTCTGACGATATAAGAGAAGAGCTGATTGCGGCGGAGATTCGGTATGATTCGAGCTGTCGGCCTGAACGGTCGAGCTAGCCTCACCACGCTACGCTCAAGTCAAACCCCGCGCCCTTCTCAGCTCGCCGAGAAGGAGGTGATAGCTCTCTCGACGACTCGTCGACGGACTCGCCCGTTTCCTTTACAGCGCTATACTGTAAAGAGAAGAAGGGTCAAGTTATCCTGACCGATTCGCTCTCCGGCGCAAGCCGCCCAGCTACCGGCGTGCAGCTGCCCTCAGGCGCAAGACGCCTAGTTTCCGGCGACAAGTCTCCGACCTCCGGCGCTAGACGCCTTGTCACCAGCTTGCAACCGACTCCTGGCGCAAGACGCCTAGCCTCCGGCGACAAGTCTCCGACCTCCGGCGCTAGACGCCTTGTCACCGGTTTGCAACCGGCTCCTGGCGCAAGACGCTTGACTGCAGGTTTCCTGTCTATCCTTGATACAGCGATCAAAGATCGACTCACTAATAAAGATTGACAGACGCAGTAACAAATAAATAATAAAACGTATTCCAAAAATATCAAAAGACAAACCAAACATAGACACCAAAAATTATGTAGCGCTTATAATTCTGTCATATAATACAAGTAATTCTCAGTGTCTTTCTAAAGATTGATAGTGCAATTGTATTTTTTAATAAAAAATTTTTTCGAGATTTCTCTTTTTTTAAATGACTCTTTTTATACGAAATCTTCGGTTTATGCTAATTAAAATTGTAATTGTAAGTGATACGATGTTTACTAACTACGTAGTGGTTACTGACATGCTTTTCAATATCACCCTGATGCGAATATTCCTTGATGCGATTCTCTAAATGTTTTTATGTTTGACTAGACATCACAGATGCGCGTTTCGCTATTTAGCTTTAAGAGGATCCTAAACCGAAGGCCGAACTCCGACGATGTCGATAATGTCGATACGAAATGTGATTTTCGCACAACTACCAGTTTTTTTTTTATTTATAGAATTAAAAATCCTTTTCCAGGATTAAAGTATAAACGCAAACGGATACGGCTCTGGTCGTATTTTCGTTAAAAAAGAAAAAAAATTTATTATATAAAATATTTTTTTTCTTTTTTAACGAAAACACGAACAGAGCCGTATCCGTTTGCGTTTATACTTTAATCCTGGAAAAGGATTTTTAATTTTATAAATCCAAAAAAAACTGGTAGCTGTGCGAAAATCACATTTCGTATCTACATTATCGACACCGTCGGAGTTCGGCCTTTGGTTTAGGATCCCCTTAATATTTTACTGTTACTATTACACTATTAACCCCTTGATACACACAAACTGTCAAAATATACGATGACAGCCGCTCACGAAATAAGCGCAGCAAAAAAACCAATCGACATCGCAGAAAAGTGACAACAATAAACTTAGATACGATACGTTTGAGTATCGACTTAACATGCCCCTTTTAGAAATGGACCAATGTAGCAAAAGTTATGGTTTGCACAATCAATCTTATACACTAATTCAGTCTGTCTGTCTTTTCTTGATAACGCAATCTAATTTCTTTGGGACAGTAAGGAGTATTTTAAATTTAACCCCTCTCATTGTATGACTATATACCTGACATTCGCACTAAGGCTAGTATAAGGAATGGTTATAAAACGTATTGGATCTTGGAATAAATTGCTACCGGAAATTGTCATACTCTCAGAAATATTGTGCGTAATAAAGGCACGGAATAGATTTCAATTAATGATTCTAAAGTAAAGAAATTCAGTTTGTCTCTAGGTGAGAAGATGAGGAAAAACTTAACATCAATCGAGGGTCAGAAACTTGTCATACCCAAATAAATACACTGATTCTCACTATAAATGTTTAGAATGCTATCAGTTTTCATAAACATTATGGAACACATGTCTGTTATTTGAACACGCCAAGTTTTTTAGTCTTTATATAAGGTTTTTCTTCACCTTCTCACCTGGATATTTCAGTGTTCGTTATTAATATTTACACTCAGAGAACTGGTAGATAAGAGAGCAAAATACTTGTTACTTAATATATGTGGGTAGTAGTACTACAAATTATAATACTACATTCAGATTAGGTATAACATTGATAGTGTATAATTATGTACTTGATTAATTGAATTAATCTCATCTATTTTTTACACTAATAGTGTATAATTATGTAGTTAATTAATTGTATTAATCTCGTATCTCTTTCTCTCTATATATATTTAAACAAGTTAATCTTTGCAATATCTATTTTTTCCAAAATTCACATACTTTGGTTTATTATGTACTTGGCGTAATTTGTTCTTTTACGAAGACTTTTTGTTAGGATATAATGTATGAAATAAAACAAGAAAATATTTGACACACCTTGTACGGTTTGGAGTTAGAATTAAATGACTGAAGGAGCAAATTTCCACCCTGGGAGTACAATATCATTGAACAATCAGGACTCCAGCCTGACGTTAATATAGGGAGGCTTGCTTTTACCAACGTAGATCGAAGCATACCACTGCGAGACCAGATCTTGAGTAATCCATCTTCACCAGCTACAATTGAAATTATATATTTTGAAACAATAAATGAGAGAGGCTTACTTGCGCACAGTACAATTGCACACGTTGCAATTGCACACCGTGCTATTACACACATAAAGTTGCGCACTGTTCGATTGGACACGGTTCAATTGCGCACAGTTCTATTTTGCACAGTTCAATCGCGCACCGTTCAATCGCGCACATGTTCAATTGCCCACGATCAATTGCGCACAGTTCTATTACGCACATGGTGTACACACACACACACACACGCGGGGGGTGCAAGGGGGGGCCTTTGGCCCCCCTCCCGCACCCCCTCCGCCGGTAGGCTGGGTGGACCTCGCTTTATGAGAACTGTGCGCAATTGATTGTGGGCAATTGAACAGTGCGCGATTGAACGGTGCGCAATAGAACTGTGCGCAATTGAACCGTGTCCAATCGAACAGTGCGCAACTTTATGTGTGTAATAGCACGGTGTGCAATTTCAACGTGTGCAATTGTACTGTGCGCAAGTGAAGGCTTCTCCAATGAATTAAGAACAACAAGATAATGTTATACCTGTCAATAATGCAGAACCATCAGTATTCCATCTACCTACTGTGATCGCACCTTTGTGGGCATCGATGGTCTTTTCAATGCGACCATTTTTATTAATCAAATGGTATTTTCCTAGAAATTAGACATTGTTATAAAAGTATTGTTTTCAAAGTACTAAAAAAAATATTTACTCGTTTTTCACCAATATAATTTTTCGAAAAGGTTAGTAAAAGTAAAAAAAACACAAGCTTTTCATGTAGGGGAGAGGAGGCTACCTTGTGACACAGGCAACAGTGTTACATTGCGATTATTTTGCGAAGTGTACGTTCCATGTGCAATTTTATTTGTGGTTATGCTTTATTTACGTGTAACTGAGATCATATTAATCCAAAATGGAGATTAACACAAGAAGTAAAAAAAATACAGGTAAGAATCTCTTTCTCTCTCAATCATACTTGAAAAAATATTTTGTCTCCTAAACTTTTTGTAATAGTTATCGCTGCGGTGCGTATAACCTAAGTATGTACGCATGTATTTGTAGGTTAGTTCGTTAAAAAACGTATTATATGCATTATAAAACAATTATAAGTCATTAAATATATAAATTTTGCAATAAATGTGTCCCGTGTTGTGTGGAGTACCTTGTGACATAGGCTAGACATACAGCAAATAGGTTATAGCGTGATCTATATATGTGGTCTATTTTGGTATTCTGCACATTATAAGAAGATTGAAAGTCTTTTCAAGATGGACAAAACTTCAAATGCAGAAGAAAAAACCAAAACTAGCAGAGCTTAGGTGGACGAGGAGACAATGAAATCTGCGGTGTTTCAAGTCGTCAGAGGAAATCAAAGCATTCGAAGCATAGCAAAATCTTTCAATATCAATCACATGACACTGAGTCGCTGGGTCACTAAATATAAAGAGGCCACCGAAGAGCATAAACTTACTATGAAATTTGCTCCTATCAAATTCATCTTATTTTCCCTGTGAACATTGAAGAAGACATATTTGGAGACATATTTGGAGACATATTTGCTTAGGCATAATCATGGCCTCACTTGTAAGCAAGTATTAGAACTTGCATATCAACTTGCTGTTGTCAATAAAATTGATTGTCCTAAATCGTGGCATGAGAAGAAGGCTGCTGGATATGACTGGTTTCATAGCTACATGAAGCGACATGCTGCTCTTTCCTTGCGTAAACCTGAAGCAACAAGCATGGCCAGAAGCACAAGTTTCAATCGTCACATCGTCAATATTTTTTTTGACAACTTGGAAAATTGTTTTAAGTAACTTGGAAATCTAATATCTCCAAGTTTGATATATAATCTTGATGAGACGGCCTTAACAACGGTCCACAATCCTCCTAACATCATTGCCAATAAAGGACAAAAGCAAGTTGGTCAAATTACGTCGGGGGAACGCGGGACTTTAGTAACCGCATGCTGCTTCATCTCCGCTGGAGGGAACTCAATTCCACCATTCATGGTGTTTCTAAGAAAGAACTTTAAAGACCATATGATCTACGGAGCTCCGCCCTGCACAGTTGGAAGTGGGTTTTCAACTGGCTGGATGAACGGTGAAATCTTTCTTGATGTTCTCAAGCATTTTTAACGACACTCTCGAACCTCACCACAAAACAAGGTATTGCTTATAATGGATAATCATGAATCACACATCACGATTGACAGTCTGACTTTCTGTAAAAACAACGGGATAATTCTGTTAACGATTCCGCCACACACATCTCATAAACTCCAACCGTTGGATCGCACAGTATATGGATATCTGAAAAAGTTCTTCAATTCTGCTTGCAACACGTGGATGATATCCAACCCAGGGAAGACGATTTCGATCTACAACATCGCAGCGTTATTGGGACAAGCGTATCCACAGGCATTCACTCCATTGAATATTATGAGAGGCTTCGAAAAAACGGGGATTTGGCCATATAATAGCGATATATTTATTGACGACGAATTTTTGACTTTGTATGTCACTGATAGGAACCAGGGTGTTCTGCCAAATTAACCAAATGCACCTCCCGAACCATCGAACTCAGCTGCACCTCCCACACCATCGAACTCAGCTGAGATTATCGAAACCAACGTGCCGACTGCAACTGACGTTCTGTTTGACTGTTACGTATCAGCCGAACCTTATGTACCATCCGACGTTCCGATTATCCTTGATATCCCCCTTGATTTAAACTCTGGCACCTCTCAAGCTCCTACGAGTGCAAATGAAATACTTGATTCATTTCAATCTGGTGCGTTGCCTAATATTAGTGTCCTTGACACTAGAAAAGATTTTATTTCAACATCGGATGTAAGACCATATCCGAAAGCCGCAAATCGCACAGTACCTACGAGGAAGCGCAAAACGAGCAGTATTCTAACCGATGATCTGGTAATAAATCAACTTTGCGAAGAATTAGTGATAAAAAACGCCAAAAAAGACGGTGTGCTCGCAAAAAAAATGAAGAAGTAGTTCATTAAAAAAGAGAAATTAAAAGCAAAAAATACAAGCAACGCAAAAGGAAAACGTTCAGCTGCATCGAAATCGCCTCGAAAATCAACAACGCAGGATGTCGAACAAGAAGGGATGAAGGCTGTGAGCTCTGAGAAGAAAATGCGTCCTGCTAAGCGCACACCTCTTTCAAAATCAACAGCGGAGAATATCGAAGAAGCATCGAACGCTGAGATTATAGACACTAAGAACAAGAGTTCAGCATCCAAATCAAAGAAGGCTAAGAATATCGAAAAAGAAAATGTCTTTCCTAAAAGAGAGTTCAGAACCAGGAAAAGGGATCAAACTTACTAGTCAAGCAGCCAAAGAAATTAACCGAAGAGTAAAAGTACCGATACATTCAGTACTGGAGATTTCTTATTTTATACAGGGTGTCCCAAAAAGCTCGGTCACCGTTTCACTGACAATTTCTGTGGGACATTCTAAGAAGAAAATTCTTATGCAAAAATGGTGAGGCTATAATAGTTTTTGAATTATAAGCATTTAGAGTTAGCAAATCAGACCGCCTAAAGTTGGCGCGCTCAGGTGTGGTACATACATCGCATAGCAAGTGAAGGTGGGCTAGCTTGTGACACACTTCATTTGACAAACTTGACAGTTCGCTGTGCATACGTATTTATTGATATTCCATAATGCTTGCATTAATTTTTATGTACAGCAAATTGAACAATCACAGATAAATAAGACAAAGCTTCAAAGTAATTTCCTTGTCGTTTGCAGAATTATGTCAATATCTAAAAACTGAGTCAATGCACAAGAGCACCTTTACTTGCTATGCGATGTACCACACCTGAGCGCGCCAACTTTAGGCGGTCTGATTCGCTAACTCTAAATGCTTATAATTCAAAAACTATTATAGCCTCAACATTTTCGCATAAGAATTTTCTTCTTAGAATGTCCCACAGAATTTGCCAGTGAAACGGTGACCGAGCTTTTTGGGACACCCTGTATATGTATATATGTACATATATGTGACATTCCACGTCAAGTGGCCCCTCCCTCTGTCCAAAAATTGAAGCGACTTTAAATATTGAGTTTGAGCTTAAAATGTTCGCATAAGCGAGGGCTTTCGAAATTTGAGTGGCCTTTTTGAAAAACTCCATAACCCCATGACCCCATAAGCAAAATAACAAAAAAACTTGATGAAGTGATCTTACAATATGATTTATACGACTTGTCTCATCTCAATAATCGCTTTAATTAAGCTGTTTGGCCCTAAAACCCTCATAAACTATTAACCCCATGACCCCTTGATCTTATAACCCTCAAAACCCCATAACCCCATAACCATATAGCCCCATAAGCTTTCAGTACAAATTTTGAGAAAACACTAATTTTGAATGGATTACAAGGTCAGACTCATTAAGTTATGATTTTTATGGAGTTTTTGGATACTGACGACATGGTAATGCAGTTTTTGGAATGAGTCGTGACATTGTGCAGGTAAGACATGATGCGTATTCAAATTTGTAATTGGGAATATTCTAGAATGGGGTTATGGGGTTATGGAGTTTTGGTGTTTTAGGGTCAAGGGGTTATGGGATTACAGGATTACGGAGGTATAGAAAAATAATCAAAGTGCGATGGTTTCGATTATAGGGGTTTAGAAGCTTATGGGGCTATATGGTTATGGGGTTATGGGGTTATGGGGTTTTGAGGGTTATAAGATCAAGGGATCATGGGATTAATAGTTTATGAGGGTTTTAGGGCCATACAGCTTAATTAAAGCAATTATTGAGATGAGACAAGTCGTATAAATCATATTGTAAGATCATCAGGTTTTTGGGTTATTTTGCTTATGGGGACATGGGGTTGTGGAGTTTTTCAAAAAGGCCACTTAAATTTCGAAAGCCCTCGCTTATACGAACATTTTAAGCCCAAACTCAATATTTAAAGTCGCTTCAATTTTTGGACAGAGGGAGGGGCCACTTGACGTGGAATGTTACATATATATATATGTTTCTTATTACTCTCATATATTCTATTCTTATGTTGTTGCATTAAAAATAAAGAGAGCGTTTAAAATTGCATCGGATAGAACCTACATATATCCCGTGTCACATTTTATACAATGCTTTAAATCAATTGTCACATAGTACCCTTCTGCCTGTCACACAATACCCCATCAGCTGGGTAAAGTGTGTCATTTTCCACATTTTCATTAAATTGAGTTATTTACAGATTACAATATTTTTTTATTCATACTAATACGTCTATTTCATTCCTAAATGTTCAACATAAATGCCAATAAAGTTAGTTTTTGAAAATTCCACGCTAAAAACAAAAATTTATTGCTCCGGAAAAAAAGTGTCACAAGGTAGCCTGGTCTCCCCTACATAATTTGCTTTTTATTAAGACAAGTCATAAATAATGACTACGTTTACACCCAGCGACCTGATCGCGGACTGACCTATACCGTGACCCAAAGTAGATCCAGTCATCAAGCGTTTACACCGAAAGAGACCTAAGAATTGACGGGGTCGTATTTGGAATCGCCATAAATTTATCGGTTTAACGGCAAACGTTCTGTGTACAAGGCATGTATTGTGGAACTTTTTGGATTCCGATCAAAATTGTTTAATTATTTTCTAAATTTCTATTTAGAAATATTCCGATCGGAACACACTTCGAAAAGTTTTATAATACGTGTCCAAAAGCCACAAATTCATTGGTTTAATCTTACCTAATTTGACAGCTCAGTCTGAAACTGCAGCGAAAAAAGCTGAATAAAGCTTTTAGGTCGCATCACGCGTAATCGTGCGTTTACACCGCAAATGGTAACGCCCTATTTTAGGTCAGGTCACTAAAATACGAGGCCTGACCTAAAGCCAGGTCGCGTCGCCTATCAAGTGTTCACAGCAGGCGGCCTAAATAATTTAGGTCGAATTTGGGGTATAGGCCGTGGGCTAAATTTAGGGTGTAAACGTAGTCAATGTTAGATTTAGATTAGAAAGAATACTTTATTCCCCTATAGGGTTTAAGAGGCGTTTTTAAGGGACGTTTCCAACCCTTTACAATAAATATCAGTAACAAACTCTTCTTCTTGGTCATTGGGCGACCTTACACTCTAATCACTCTTCCCTCCCTGTTTCCACATACTCCTCCTTCTGGCATTCGCTCCTGACTTCCTCCTTCCGCCTCAGATTTTTGACTGGCTTCCTCTGACACCGCTCATTTTTCTGACCTCCCTCCTCTCCACCCTTCTTTCTTCCATGCTCCTGCTTCCTTCTTTCGTCTCCTTACATCTCCATCTACACATAAATTAAATTTAATCTCCTTCCTGTCTTCACACTCTCCTTCCTTTATCCTCTACCTTTCCCACCGCTTTCTCCATCTTAGCCTTCTTCACGAGTCTCTATCTTTTCTACTCCTTCCTTTCTTCTGCCCGTCTCCTTTCTTACCCCTCTAGATAGCCCTTATTCTCAGATCACCACCCTCCAATTTTCCATCTCTTTGTCCCGACCTTTCTTTTGACACCCTACACCTTCTCCCTTTCCAACATTCCCTTCTCTTTCTTTTCTCTGCTTCCTCTCTTTTTTTTCCAGCTCCTTTCTCTCCTTTCTCCTCTCAAATCTCCCCCCGTTCTTTGTTCACCTCTTCCTGTCTTTCTCCCTCCACTCTTCTCTCCTCTCTTTCCGCTCTCCGCTCTCCTCTCACTTCTCTCCGTTCTTCGTTCCCCTCACTCCTCTTCTCTCCGCTCCCTCTCTATGTTCTCCTCTCTTCTCCTTTCTCTCTCCGCCTTCTTCTCACCGCTCTTCCATTTATGCCTTCCTCTCTCTGTCCTCCTCTCTTCATTCACCTCTCTCCGCTCTTCTCTCTCCGCTCTCTTCTCTCTTCTCTCTGCTCTCCTCTCTCTGCTCTCCTCTCTCTGCTCTCCTCTCTCTGCTCTCCTCTCTCCGTTCACCACTTAATCTCTTCTCTCCTCCTTCCATTCTCCGCTCTCCGTTGTCCTCTCTTCTCTCACCACTCTCCACTTTCCGATTTCCGTTCTCCTCTTCCTGTCTTCCTCTCTCCGCTCTTTCCTCCCCTCTCTTTGTTCTCCTCTCCCCGCTTTCCTCTCACTTCTTGCTCTCTTCCTTCCTCTCACTTTTTTTTCTTTACTCACTTTCTCTCTACCTACAAATCTTCTTCGTCGTCCACTCACAGTATCCCTCGGCCTTTTCATTTTCGCTTCTCCTAGCCTCCTTGTCACCTGTGCAGCACTCGCCGTTCTCAAGCTCATGCATACCACGTATTTGAACCAGTGCCGCTACCGTTCTAACATATTGTTGCCCTAGTGGCAACACTGACTCATAGTATTGCACTCATAGGTTTGTTTCCAGCAAGAAACAAGAGAACACAGTGAAACACTGTGTTCAACACGGAATGTTCCAACAGTGACACAGTGTTACACTGCTCGACACAACAAAAATCTAAGTTTTAGCGTGTAAAACATATCAGTGCTACCATTTCAAAAAATTTTTAACATTCGGTAGTCATGCTTATTCTTAAATATGAGCTAATCTACATACAATACGAAAATTTATTGCAGTAATTTTAAGCAATTTAAAACAATCGCAAGGAGAAATTAAAGGCGCACCTCGAAAAAATTGTATTCTTGAAATGTATACTTTATAAATCCTCTTAATAGATATTCTTAATAAATAAGGATATTTTCTTTTTTACGTGATGCTTTTTGGAATATCCTCTTAAATTAAGAATATATTCTTGAAATTAAGAATACATTCTTGAAATTAAGAATATATTCTGGAAATTAAGAATATATTCTCTAATTTGTGACTTTTGTGCGATGAAGTTCCCGTATGCGCGGCGCAACCGCCACAATGTCCGTGGCGTCCACTCGTACAGTGCGTGTCGGTACGTGTTCCAGTCCCGTGTTTGTTTCCGACATTCGTGATACACCTCATAAACATTTCTGCCCGCTCACAGCAGTCACAGCCTTTTTATTTAAGGTATATTGTCCAGATTGTCCTCTAGGAAAAGAGGCAGGAGCGAAGTATAAAGAAAAAGGAGAGGTACGTGTTCAGTGTTCGCAGTGTCTGTTTATCCTCGATCAGTTCTGGCTTCTTCTTGAATCAGAAGAATGGATGAGGAAGTAAATAAATGGCTGCAGGAAGAAGATCTGAGCGATTTAAAGGAGATATTTGAAGGTAAGTACTTTAAATAAAAACTGTCATGAATATTAACCTTTCTCATTCGATCTCTCAGCAGTTTCCGATTCCAGACAATAAAACTGTTTGATTTTCCAAATATATTATTACAAATGTATCGTTAATTTTAGGCGAATAAAACCAAAATGTTGCAGCTGCTATCTCGGCTATGGAACGGATCCAACGGTGTGCTTGCGCGTAAACATGCCGAGCAGAAAATGATATCCATCCTGAGGAACAGGTTTCCGCAAGCTCAGCTAATTGAAGTTACCGATGTATCAAGTGAAAATGGTGCCCTGGTCACGGATATTGACAACATAATGGAGACGTGGAGAGGGTACTGCGAGAGGCTGTATGCGGAGGACGAGGTGCTGGCGGATAATCGCCAAAAAGAACATGAACAGGAGCCACACATCTTGATAGAAGAGGTAGAAAGAGCTATGGGAAAGCTGGCCAACAACAAATCTGCTGGTGTAGACAATATAACAGCTGAAATACTCAAAACAATGGGGCCGACCGGAACAAAAATGGTTCATCGAATTTGTCAAAAAATATGGACCACTACGATATGGCCCAAAGAATGGACTACTTCTATAATAGTTTCTCTTCATAAGAAAGGCCCGACCAACAAATGTGAAAACTATCGCTTAATAGCACTCATCACGCATGCCAGCAAAATCCTACTTCACATCATACATAGCCGACTGCAACCGTTTACCAAGCGACAAATAGCTCCAGAGCAGGCTGGCTTTGTCAGTGGTCGCGGCACACGAGAGCAGATTCTGAACCTACGACAGCTGATCGAAAAAGCCAGAGAATACTACATACCCATGTTCTTGTGTTTCGTAGATTATGAGAAGGCGTTCGACAACGTCAAATGGCACCTAATGTGGCGCATTCTCAAGGAAATGGGCATTCCACTGCACCTCATACAGTTAATTAAAAATCTCTACGAAAATAGCACAGCTGTCGTGAGACTTGGAGATGCCACCTCCGGGAAGTGTGTAATCAGAAAAGGAGCAAGGCAAGGCTGTATACTATCGCCACTTCTGTACAACACTACAGTGAATATATAATGAGATTGGTGTTGGAACACTGGTATGGCGGCGTAACCATAGGCGGTGAAAAGATCTCGAACCTCAGATATGCAGACGACACACTACTGGTTGCCAGAAGCGAGGAAGAGCTTCTCGCATTCCTAGAGAGACTTAATAACACCAGTCTGGAATACGGACTTCGCATAAATAGCTCCAAAACAAAAATTATGATAGTTGACCGGGAACATAATAACTTCCCCGACACGCAGCGTATTGGCAACTTCGAAGTGGTCGACAAATTTATATATCTAGGAGCACTAATAAATAATCAGGGAGATTGCGAGGCGGAGATCCGCAGGCGCATCCAGCTGGGAAGAGTAGCAATGTCCCAACTGACCAAAGTGTGGAAAAGCCCTAATATCACACGCCATACCAAGATTAACTTAGTTAAGTCATTGGCATTCTCGGTATTCCATTACGCTTCCGAAACATGGACGATGAGAGCAGCCGACCGACGACGTGTGGATGCATTTGAGATGTGGTGTTGGAGAAGGATGCTACAAATCCCCTGGACAGCGAGGAGGACAAATGCATCTATACTGGCAGAAATAAATCCACCCCAAAGGCTGTCCAGCTACGTGTACAGCCGAATCCTCAAATTCTTCGGACATATAAACCGTAGCAACACTATCGAACATCTGATAGTTCAGGGAAAACCGGAAGGAAAACGGTGACGAGGTCGCTCTCCAACCCGATGGACCGATGCGGTCAAGCAACTCCTCAATACCAACATGGAGGAGGCGGTGAGGGCCACTGCTAATCGTGACAGATGGCGCACCACTATCAGAAATGTCATCAGAGCCATGGAGGAATAACAAAGCATAGTCACCACACATCTGGCAAGATGTCAAGGACTTAGATGATGATGATGTATCAAGTAAAAATTATTTGTGCTTCCTCTTCGAGGAGAAAGTATTAACATAATTGCAATTGTATCTTAGGAAGACGCGGTGCTATGTTTGACATAAACGTAACGTCGTTGCCCCAGAGTTCAAGGTGCTGCATACTGTAAAACAGCATCGAATCATTAACGAGGAGAGCCTGATGCAATTTGTTCCTAGAAAAGCTATAATTAGATATTTATTATGTTATAATCAGTCAAATATATTATTTTGTAATCGCAATATTCATTTTATTTTATTGTAGGTTCTCAAGGAAGAGATCAAAGATATCCATGGCCTGCGAGAATACGTACGAGTATCCCACAGGCGTAAATTTGAGCTTGGACAACTGTTAAATTAATTTTACAGGTGAAATATCTAGTATCGATTTTGTTGAAGCTAGTAATGGGCATCTGAATTCTTCCAAAAATTTTCAAGGAGTCTATTCAAGATTTTTAAGAATTTTTTTATTTTGAATGATACTCGAAACTATTGTAGATCTTCACATATTTGAAACAATATTTTGGATAATACATTCCAATGAAATATGTTTTGAAGAACTTCCTGGAATTACCTGGTGTTTTTGATGCTATTTTGGCCAATGTTGAAAATCTCAATAATTCAGATAAGTTTACTAATATAATTCAGAGCCCTCTGTGGAAAAATATTAAAGATTCCTATTTCGGAGACCGTTTAGTATTGCTATTGTTTATATACTTTGACGATGTGGAACCTGATAATTGCACAGGTTCACATGCGGGTGATCATAGTCTTGGAGCATTATATTACCAAATTCCCTGTATCCCTCAGCATCATATGTCTACTCTTGAGAATATCTTTGTATCTTCTATATATCTTGAAAAAATCGAATTAGTTATCTTTGTACCTCAAAAAAATCCAAGTAATATCTTTACCTTAAAAAAACCAAAGTAATATATTTACCTTGAAAAAATCGAAGTAATATATTTATTACAAAAAAAAGAAATGATATCTTTAAATTATGCGCCAATTAAATATATATTATATCGAAAAATAACTATTGTTCTTTTAAAAAATGTATTCCCATTAAAGTGAAAAAATTAATATAAAATGACAAAAATTTTAGTGAAAAAAACTTGGCGCTGCTAAACATAATAATATATATTAATGAAACAATTTCTATAAATGGAAAAAGTACTTTAAATTAATGTGTGAAAGTCTTTACATTCACATTGTAATTATAAATTTAATATTTTAAATTAGTTATTTATTGCTTTCAAATATTTTGAAATTTGGTAGCGCCAAGTTTTTTTCACTAAAATTTTTCACATTTTATATTAATTTTTTCACTTTAATGGGAATACATTTTTTAAAAGAACAATAGTTATTTTTCGATATAATATATATTTAATTGGCGCATAATTTAAAGATATCATTTCTCTTTTTTGTAATAAATATATTACTTCGATTTTTTCAAGGTAAATATATTACTTTGGTTTTTTTAAGGTAAAGATATTACTTGGATTTTTTCGAGGTACAAAGATAACTGCTTCGATTTTTTCAAGATACGCGTGCTTGGCGTCTTTTTCTTACCTTTTTGTAAAAGGTAATTTTGTACGGATATCACCCCTTTTTGTTATAGATACATCAAACGCCATAATGTCTATCGACATCGACATTTATGTCTGATAAAATCAAATGTAAATAGTTTTTGTATTATAACTTACAAGAATTATATCTGAGAGTTTGACATCCTTAAATGTGCAGTGTAGTTTGTATAAATTTATAAATCATTAAAAAAATTAAGACACAAAATATGAATATATTAGGCAAAGTCAAATTTGTCGAGAGCACATTATGCAGTGTTTGCTATAAATAAATTTTGTCGAAAGAAAAACAGATTTGATACAGAATTTGGCATGTACGATGCTATTGGCAGAATGTCATAGTAGATAATATATGTATAGTAAAGTTTGTTAACAAAATAAGGCAATTAATAATTTATAATACAAACTACACTGCACATTTAATTAAGGATGTCACTGTCAGATATAATTTTTGTGTAATAATACAAAAAATATTTAGATTTAATTTTATCAGATATATTTCATAGTCATTATTAGAAAAAAAGAAAGAGAGAGAGAGAGAACGCGAGCGTGACCGCGAGAAAGAGCAATATGTACGATAGATATAACCTCGCGACCCTCGCACAGGGTGTATTCCAGGAACCAGCCATCCGCAAGGCGCGAACTCTGTCACTACAGCACTGCACTTCGTTTGGAGTGTTCGGACGCGACGACGCGGACGGAATATTTCTCGACGACGCAGACGTCTAAAGCGGCCCATAACATGTACGAGTTTGATTCGCGAGCCGGACTCAAACGTTTTTCACCACACACACACTCCCGAATAGTCCCAAAATTTGGCTCGTCGGACGCCGAGCTCGTCTCGTAACATCTCACCCACGAACGAGTAGAAACCGAGCCGAACCGGACTCGCGACGAGTATGGGCCGCTTCACGGTTATGTTTATCTCAATTTTCCGACGTTACAGATAAGCATCATAACCTCGACACGGACGGAATATTTCTCGACGACGCGGACGTCTAAAGCGGCCCATTATTTTTGTACGAGTTTAACTCGCGAGTCCGGCTCGGCGAGCCGGACTTGAACGTTTTTCACTACACACACACTCCCGAATCGCGCAAAGCCCGAATCGATCCAGCCGCGTAGGTTATCTCGCTCCGCGCTGTCATACACCGCCGGGCCGCGGGGGGCGGGGCGCCAGCAGTGCGACTGCACTCAGTACACCAAGTGCACCGCTAGCGACACTTTGTTGCTCTAAAATAGCGCCGCAAACGTCAAGAAGGTGAAAGTTACAACGACAGTGGTGCCGCCGCGCGCCGTGGCAAGACTAGCAAACGGAGAAGTACGTATCTTAATGTAAAATTTTCAGGTCTGGACTTTTGCATCGCAATATATTTTTTTGTAGGCCACGTAGGGGAAAAATAAAAATACTTTCATTATATAAATTTGGTCCAAGCTTTCCATTGAGCCTAGTTAGAACTTGATCCGTTCTCTAGTTATCGAGATCTCAAAATCTCGAGTACTCTCAACATATATATAACTCGTCGCGTCGCGTATATAGAGCCACGGCTGTCTCGCTCCGCGCGTACTTGGCGCGAGACACTACCGTGTCTCTTGATTTTTATCAGACATCTAAACAATGGAAACGCTTTCCGCCCTGTTATAAACAAACTAAAAAATCTCGAAGACAATGGCATATTAGTGAATACAGCAACTGGCAATCAGCATGTCTACTTCTGTTTCTGTTTGCTTCTTGCTGACAATTTAGGATTTTACTCTATTACTAGATTGACTGAATCTTTTAATGCAAATGATTACTGCCGTTTTTGTAAAGAACATAAACTAGTAATGAGAAAACAAGTTAGAGAAAATTTTTTGCTCTTACGTAATAGAGAAAATTATGAAGCTGATATTCTTATAAATAATGTATCATTAACAGGTCTTAAGAATCCGTGTGTTTGGAATGAACTTCGAAACTACCATGTGATTACCAATCTTGTTGCAGACATAATGCACGATATCTTGAAAGGCGTTTGCCATTATGATTTGTGTGCTATTTTGGAAGATTTAATTTCTGTTAAAGGATATTTTACCCTTGAGACTCTTAATGATAGAATACAAAATTTTTATTATGGTTCTGGTATAGGTAATAAGCCCTCTATTATAATACTTAATCATATTCGAAGACAAAAGTTGAAAATGTCTGCATCTGAAATGCTATTTTTCGTTCGACATTTTGGTCTCATGATTAGAGATTTGGTGCCTGAGGTTGAGGAAGTTTGGCAGCTGTACATTCGACTTGTTCAAATATTAGATATTGTTACTGCTCCATTTGTAGACAAAAACTTAACCCCGTATTTGGCAACTTTGATTGCTGAACATCATGAATTATATTGCAAATTATTCTCCAAGACATTGAAACCCAAACACCACTTTATGGTTCATCATCCCAGAATTATGAGTCTTGTTGGCCCTCTTATTTATGTATGGTCGATGCGTATGGAAGGAAAACATCGACCAGTGATAAAACAAGTAGCTAAGGCTACAACTTGTCGGAAAAATCTGCCGCTAACAGTGGCTAAGAAATATTCACTCAGTCTCTCGGCTCGCTTTTTATCCAAGCGGGGCTTTCAACGAGATGTAGTTTTTCATTTCAAAAAAAAAATTCTGCTTGATTGCTATAACTATAATGATTTTCAACATATTTTACCTCCTGGTCTTGAGAACTCTGTGGTAGTTAAAGAAGCAACTGTTTGCAACACTAATTGTAAGTATAATTAGAGAAATATGGTGCTTGCGATAAACTATGAAAATGATTTTCCCCTCTTTGGATTATTGCATTGGATTGTAAAACCACAACTAATTAATGACAGAGTTGGTTTCATTCTCTTAGGCTTTCATACTGTTGGATTCAATAGCCACCTTCACTGTTACGAAGTGACACCAACTCTGGAGTGGTTTTACAAAAAATATCAACATTTTATTTCATTTTATCCAACTTTATGTAGAATAGGAGCTGAAGGAAATTGATACGTAGCTTTTAGGCATATTCTGTAATATATGCTGTGTATAATATCTATAACAATATATATGCGTTCTTATAAATTAAGTTAAAATTATAAACTTCAGATAAAACTTATAAAATTTAAACGTATAAACTTGTAGATGTATAATAAATAGCGAATATTCATTTGTAGAACTGCTTAATGTTTATCATGTTTAATAATCTTAAATAATAAATATAATAATTAGACATCGGAATTTTTATATGCAGATTGGTGGAAAAAAGCAATTAAAAACTAAGATTATGTTATTTATAATATTCAACATATTTATACTGCAACATATGTTAGGTATAAATATGTAAGGATATTATAAATGACATAATCTTAGTTATTAATTGCTCTTTTCCACCAATCTGCATATAAAAAATCCGATGGCTAATAATAAGAAAATATTCCATTTAGTATATATTCTTACATGTTAAGAATATTTGATACTTAAGAATATTTTTAGTATACATTCTTACATGTTAAGAATATCTGACACTTAAGAATATCTTTAGAGGATTTCACTCTTAAACTAAGAGAATCCTTTTGTCCTTTGTCATTTTAGTGGCAAATATTATAAAGATAAGTGGTATATTCTTAAGATAAGAATACAATTTTTTCGGTATATTAGCCGGTGGGACTCTATTATTTGAGACTATTCTGTATTTCAAATAAAAAAATTTTTTAAAATTTAATCTGCAACAAAAATTTTTATTTAAAAGTTTAGTTTACTTTATATAATTTATTTTTTAATTGTATATTATTGTATAAATGGCTCACGGAAGCTTGAGCAATTACTCAAAATGTCAGTTATTGTTTATTTCAATTCACTTTCATAGAGCCTGTAACGATGCACCCCCAAAGTTGCATCGTTCCGGCCGAACATCCGCCGATGCCGCCCGGTCGACCATCCGCCGGGCGAGGAACAGTGTTTTTTTGATCTGTTAAGGGGATCCTAAACCGAAGGCCGAACTCCGACAATGTCGATAATGTCGATACAAAATGTGATTTTTGCACAGCTACCAGTTTTTTTTTGGATTTATAGAATCAAAAATCCTTTTCCAGGATTAAAGTATAAACGCAAACGGATACGGCTCTGGTCGTGTTTTCGTTAAAAAAGAAAAAAAATTTTTTATATAATAAATTTTTTTTCTTTTTTAACGAAAACACGATCAGAGCCGTATCCGTTTGCGTTTATACTTTAATCCTGGAAAAGGATTTTTAATTCTATAAATCCAAAAAAAAACTGGTAGCTGTGCGAAAATCACATTTCGTATCGACATTATCGACATCGTCGGAGTTCGGCCTTCGGTTTAGGATCCCCTTAAACGCGCTCGCCGTTAACGAACAAACGAACGCGCTGAGCCGGCGGGACCGACTCGAAGCGTTGAACGGCCCAGAGAGCGTCCGATCACGTACTCGCCGCCGGGATCGACTCGAGGTACCGAGCGATCCCGACATCAACCGAACACCACCGAGCGAAACTGCGGCGTCGAAGCGCCGATCACCCTCGGCTCGCGCTTCCTTCGACGCTACCCACGTCTCTACAAACGTCGATCCGAGGGGTATAAAACCCCGATGATTTTTACCGAATACTCAGATTTCGCCGTGAACCAGCTCTCGATCCACCGATCATCCGCTGCTCTCCGAAATCCAGAACACCAGCTAACAAGCCGGGGTAGAGAATTCTCTCTGTCTCCGCCGAGTGCGTCTCGGCGAACAATCCGATCCGATCCGCTCCAATTTCTCGAATATCTACCAGCCGGGGTAGAGATCCGTCTCTGCCTCACCGAGTGCGTCTCGTTGATCCGTCTCTCTGTTTCACGACGGAATTTCGGTCGCGTATCATTTCGCGTCTCGCGCCATCGTCTCGCGTGCTAAGATCCGCGAGAACGCCCGAAAATCCGGCTCCGCCCCGTGCGAGCAGCCCGCGCCGTCCAATCGCAACACCCGTGCGCGCCGCCCTTCGCGGCTCATCGATCGCGCCCATCGATCACACCGTACGTGATCCCGGTAGCTAACAATTAGGTTGGGTTAGGTCAGTTTTTTTGAAAGTGGAGCCACCCGCAGGGGGGGCGGAACCCACTGCATCCACGCACGCACTTTTCCATCCACACAACAATTGGTTTAAGTTAGGTCAATTTTTTTGAAGGTGGAGCCCCTTGCAGGGGGAGCGGAACCCACTGCATCCCGCATGCACTTTTTTACCCACACAACAATAAGGCCCCCCTACACCCTCTCCGACCCGTGTGGAACCCGCCCCCCTGCCCACGCATGTACTTTGTAAGTTGTAAAGCGAAGTCCACCCCGTACAGGGCGTGCGGATGGGAGGGGGGCAAAGACCCCTCGCAACTCCCCCGACCCGTGTGGGACCCGCTTCTCTGCCCACGCATGTACTTTGAAAGTGAAGTTTCGCCAATGATGTTTATGTTGACGTATATTTATATAGTTACAGTTATGACTTTAACGGGTATGACTTTACGGTTGTTTACATTACTTGCGAGCTGTTTTGGTTTGTAATATACTAAGTTAGTTCGCTCACGACAAGAGCTGTGTGCAAACGTGTTTCTCGGATAAGCATTTAAAATGTCGAATTGTATAAATTAATTTTTTCTGGCCAAAAAATTAAGTAAACGCCAAACGACAATTGAGTGGCTTAGAGAAATTCAATTAATTCTTACAGAAAAATGGTGTACAAGACATAAAAGAAAGATTATTTATATTGAAACAAGAGGAAGTTTAGGTTCTTTTCGGTGTTGTAAATCTGGTAAATACGACCAAAGTATTACAGCAGCACACAATACGTGATTTGAACGTTGTCATTTAAATCTTGAGAGCTGCGTAATAATGACATACGCTTTCGCGTGGCAATTTTCTTATGAGCAAACAAGACACGAATGTAGTCTTATTGATGGTGAGACTGTTTCTTCTGAAACAATTGCGGACAAGTTTTCGTTCTGTAGGGATGTTTGTGCCATAGCTCTTGATAGGCGATATAAAGCAGAAGGGTTACTCAGTGGTCCTGGGATAATTGTGGAAATTGACGAATATAAAATTGGTCGGAGAAAATTTGAAAAAGGACGTTTTCGTGAAGGAATGTGGATATTAGGTATGTTTTTCTCAGTAGTAACATTATTGTAAATTGTAATACTGAATTTGGTTGTAATATTGAAAACCGATGCTTGAATTTCTAGCACAAGTTATAATGTTTCTAAGTATATTTTAATTAATGTTCTAAATTTTAATTGTGTTTATATTGAATATTCATTGCTTGATAGGTATGATGGAGCGTGGAGGATATAAGTACCGCTTAAAAATATGTACCAAAAATTAACGAGATAAAAGTACACTTTTATTGTTAATACAGCAGCATGTAGCAATAGGTACAGAAATTCACACTGATTGTTGGAAAGGGTACTTAAATTTGTGTGTGAAAAAACATGGTTATATTCATAAAACCGTAAATCACTCAACGAATTTTGTGGATCTGGAAAGTGGATCTTACACACAAACAATTGAATCTTCCTGACGCGCTTTACGAGCTCATTTAAATAGAGGTGGTATTAAACAAGATATGTTAGTCGATCATCTGTGTGAATATTTGTGGCGATATACAATAAAAATAATTGGAGGAGATCCATTTTATGTATTACTAGATGACATAAAATATGTGTATTCAAGAAATTAATAGAGAATATATAATGTTTCATACTCGTATACTACTATATACATATATATAAATATCTATATATTATTTTTTTTTGTTTATTTCTTGTATAATTAAATATCTAAATATATTAATTTAAATATTATTTCTTTGGTTTTACATGGTTTTTCAACATTCCACACAAACAATAATAGATTGTACAGTAATACATAAAACATAAGAAAAAAATGTGAAAAAAATCAAATGGGCATAGTAACAATTACTGTGCCGCAATCAACAACGTAGAACTACGTCAACTGTCAGTACTTAATGTTAAAGTATACAGCGGAGAACAGTTGACGTAGGGTTACGTTTTTGGCAAACAGGACAGACGTAGCCCTACGTCAACTGTTCTCCGCTGTATACTTTAACATTAAGTAGTGACAGTTGACGTAGTTCTACGTTGTTGATTGCGGCACAGTAATTGTTACTATGCCCATTTGATTTTTTATTATATTAGCAATTTTTTTATAATTCTATTATATTTTTTAGTCTTTTCTACCCCTATTTCATATATAATTCTTTAAAATTTGATTGATTAGTCCTTGAATTACATACGTTAGAATTTACGAGGAATACATATATACATAAAAGCCTAATAAAGCTGAGTCTAATCAACCAAATCTTAAAACATTGTATATGAAATAGGGGTAGAAAAGACTGAAGAATATAATGGAATTAGAAAAGTTGCCAATAATTAATAATTTGCGAGGAATACGTATATACATAAAAGCCTAATAAAGCTGAGACTAATCAACCAAATATTAAAGCATTGTATATGAAATAGGGGTAGAAAAGACTGAAGAATATAATGGAATTAGAAAAGTTGCCAATAATTAATATTAAATTGCCAAAATTGAAAGTGGTTGAGACTTGAGCATAATTATTTGCTTATAATTGTTTGGCTTCCTTATTAAGGAAGCTTTTTAAGACTTTTGAGACTTTCAAGAAAAAATGGGACTATATAAGTTATCTAATGACGTATTAATCATTACTCTACGATTATTAGTTTCGAAAATATAAACGTTCAAAGTGTGACATGTTTTCGTTGCATTCGTTGCATCTGTGCTCCCAATATTACCCCCTACTTACTGTCGACAAAGACGTAGTTCTACGTCAAAATATTTAAAAAGTTGCTTAACTTTTGAGTTGCTAAAAATCCTTTCGGTATATGTCTTTTTTATCTAAAAGGAATCTGTTTACAAAGTTTGACCTAAATCGGAGCACGGACGTTTTCGGAAGTTTCGTCAAAATTAGTCTATTACAATAGCTACTGCATGGTAGGTTATATTATTGAAGAAAAAACTAAAATAAAAATAAAAAAAAATGGAAATAAAAGAAATGACAATTATTTCTGCATTACGAAAAGTATCAATTAATCTGTTGGATATTCGGTCGGTTCCATCGCGCTAAAAATTATCTCAACGTAACACCACTAAAGAACCTTTATTGATTCTTCGCCTAACTTTGACAGTTTCCGAGGTATCTTCGTGAACAGACTAAATCGAACACCCTGTATATTCATATAAAAAGATGTGTACGTGCGTGCGTGTGCGTGCGTGCATGTGTGTATTCCTCTTCTATTTTTTAAAATTTATTTTTCTTTTTGGATATTAATTATATCGTAGGATATGATTAAATGTACCTATATCTTTGATTTTGTATTTTTTATTGAATATGCATCGTCTCAGAGAAGGCGCCTCATTCATACATTAATAAAGCTAACAAAAATTACTAGATATTTCTTGTATAAATGCGAAACACGCATGCGTCATTTTTCACTTTTTAGTCAAGGCACTTGATGGCTAAAACGTGAATAGTAGCGCATGCTCATTCCGTACTTATTGTTAGAAGCAGTATAGATAACATCTTATTTAGTAGGTTTTGTTTTGTATGGTTACATGACTGTTCAAAATTGCATTAACACAAAAAATTTTTATTTGTGAAATATAAAAAGAAGAAGTAACAACAGTGTATTACGGTTATAAACGCAAATGTGCACTAAATAAACCAAATTTATTATAATTATTGCAAATATTGCAAATTTTTTCACTTTTCACGATTTTATTCTAGGGAAAAGTATTATGTGATCGATAGATAAAATCAGGTGTGTGTGAAAAGATTCATGATTAACCCCCTTAAAACAATTCCGTATCGATTGAGGCCGTTTTTAAAACAAAAGCTGTTGGTCAATCATGAATCTTTTCAAAAAAACAAATAATATGTAATCAAAGGCAAATGAGAGCCAAAACGCCGATCGTAGGGCGACAATTATACTATATTTCACAAAATTCCGAAGACAAACGTTTCGGTCCTTCGTTCGGACCTTCTTCAGTGTCGTAGAAACAAAAAATTAAAAACGTACAGTCAAGCCATCGTCATACATTAAAAGGTCGCAAATTCCAACCAAGAGCAAAAAATCAAAGCGGCACAGCAAGTACAGTTGACGTAGCCCTACGTTGTTGGTTGCGGCACAGTTGCTACTGTGCCCCTTTGATTTTTTTAGATAAAAAATTTTTTTAAAGAAGCCAGTCTATTATATGCTAATAATTTTGCAAATTCCTGTTTCCCATAGAGGAAACTTTATAAGCGAAGAAAAATTAGGAGTAAGCAATGTGCGTTTCTAGTTTGCACACTGCTGCTGTTTGCACAATGTGCGTTTCTAGTTTGCGTTTCTAGTTTGTCTATTATATTGCCAATTTTTTCTAATTTAATTTTATTCTTTATTCGGTAAATATTGACAAAAGAGGACCCAGCTCCTATACCCTTGACCTTGACATATGTTGTCAAGGTCATTACCCTGAACAACAGTCAAAAAGTTTTAGCCGTCGCTCGTTTTTTATTAAAAAGTTATTAACAAAAAAAGTTTGAAAAATATAGCAGTTATTTTGAGTATTGAAAGGCATAAACGACTATGTATGTCGAAATAGTACATATATGAACGAAGGAAAGTCATTTAAAGCAGGGAATTGTTGATATATTAAACAGTCTTTTTGTTAAAGCAGAGAATAGTTGGTATAAAAATGTAGGATATATTTATGTGTTAGGAAGCATAAAAGTATTCTCTGCTTTAACCATAATTGTATGATTATAATTGTACAATTAAATTGCACAACAATTGGTTTGTTAGAGGGGGCTGTTGTGTGTGTGGCTATACTATACCTATATTTATGTTCTAACACAGTCTTTTTGTTAATGCAGAGAATAGTTGGTATAGAAAAGTATATATACAATTTTATGTGTTAGAAAGTACAAATATAAAGTATATTCTCTGCTTTAACCATAATTGTACAATTATAATTGTAAACTACCTTTAATTGTGCAAATTGTAATCATACAACTATGATTAAAGCAGAGTGTTCCGTATCTTTATACCTTATGTTACCCTAACCTGACGCACTATGCACAAGGCAGCAGCGTGAAATAAACGTTATCGTGCAACAAGCAAGAATTAAGTCCCTTCTTCAAACAACCCAACCATACAGTCCACTCACCACCGCAATGCTCAACATAACACAGATAATACTTTATATTTATGCTTTCTAACATATAAAATTGTATTTACTATTCTATACCAACTATTCTCCACTTTAACAAAAAGACTGTTTAACATACTAATCGCTGCTAAATGATTTTTCTTCGTTCGTACATATTAGACGTTTATGCCTTTTAATACTCAAAATAACTGCTATATTTTTCAAACTTTTTTTGTTAATAACTTTTTTAATAAAAAACGAGCGACGGCTAGAACCTTCTAAACTCAAGAGGGTGACCTTGAAAATATATGTCAAGGTCAATGTCATAGGCTCTGGGTCCCTTTTTGTCAATATTTACCCTTCAGTCTGTCCTACCCCTATTTCATATATAATTCTTTAAGATTTGGTCGATTAGTTTTTGAGTTACAGACGTTTGAATTTGAGAGGAGTACGTACATACATAGAAGCCTTATAAAGCTGGGTCTAATCAACCAAATCTTAAAGAATTATATGTATATGAAATAGGTGTAGAGAAAACTGAAGAACATAATAGAATTAGAAAAGTTGCCAATAATTAATATTAAATTTTTCAAAAACATCAACTTTGACGTAGAACTACGTTTTTCCCGACGTTGGGTAGGGGAGCACAGATGCAACGAATGCAACAAACGCAACGAAAACATGTCACACTTTGAACGTTTATATCTTCAAAACTAATAATCGTAGAGTAATGATTAATAAGTCATTAAACAGCTTATATAGTCCCATTTCCTCTCGAAAGTATCGAAATTCTCAAAAAGCCTCCTCAATGAGGAAGCTAAACAATTATCTTTATCTTTCTATATAAAATAGAATGTCTGTATGTCCGTTTGTTCTTTATACACTCTTAAACTATTTGACCGATCTGGACCAACTTTTGCACAGTCACTCTTTACATTCTTGCGCAAAACATAGGCAACTACGGAACTTCGATCAGCGATTTCATCCCTTGGTTTTCCCGTGCGTTTTTTCGGGAATTTCGAGATTGCTCGCTCGCATGTACACACAACCTCGATATTTCACTTACCGATTATCGATTTCAACTCTTGATTTTCCCACGTAAAAAAAAGCTTAAAAGTAAATATAGTAAAACATTTCTTGTTATACTGCTAAAAAATTTTTAATCTGAAAAAATTAAACGGGCACAGTAACAACTGTGCCTCAATCAACAACGTAGAACAACGTCTACTGTCACTCTTTTATGGCGTAGCCCTACGTCAACTGTCCTTCGCTGAATACTTTAACATGAAATAGTGACAGTTGACGTAGCCCTACGTCAATTGTCCTTCGCTAAATACTTTAACATGAAATAGTGACAGTAGGCGTAGTTCTACGTTGTTAATTGCGGCACAGTTGTTACTGTGCCCGTTTGATATTTTTACAGTGGTTGAGACTTGAGCATAATTATTTGCTTATAATTGTTTGGCTTTTTCATAGAGGAAGCTTTTTGAGACTTTCGAGACCTTCGAGAGGAAATGGGATTATATAAGCTATCTAATGATGTATCATTTATTACTCTACGATTATTAGTTTCAAAGATATAAACGTTCAAAGTGTGACATGTTTTCGTTGCATTTGTGCTCCTGAAATGCACAGAAGATCCCCTACCCAACGCGGAGAAAGACGTAGTTTTAACAAGGAAAGATCCCCAACACGAAAATTTAGAAAGTTTTGAAACTTTGGCATTACATAGAGAACATCCAGATATGTAAAAATAGTATTTTGTGTGGCAAGTGTGGAAAACAACTAATTATGTTGCGCGTGAAGTTGCCGCATGAGCCGAAGGCTTATGATGCATTCACACGAGTACGAGTGTGAATGCATTATAAGCTGAGGCGAATGCGGTAACCTCACGCGCGACGTAATTCGTTGTCTTACGCACATGCCACATACAATATTTTTTGTAATGCCTGTCGCGAAAGTTCGATTTGAGATTAAAAAATTAATTGAAATTAAATTTAAATAAGATATGGTTTCGCACTTTTTGATTTGACAATTCATCAAAATATGTCATTAAGACATTTTCGGAAAATGAGGTTGTATTTTTAGATGCTCTCCATTCTATAAAATTTTCATAATTGTTCGTATATTTATCTCTCGATTTCTTTGGTAGTAAATTCTCTGTGGCAGATCCAGCTGCTTGTACGAGACCGGCGTGGACGGTCTTGGACACTCGTTTTCTTTATCCATTTTATCCTTTGTGACAGGAAAATTGAAATCGTTCCCTCGGCGTCGACACTCGATGTAATGGTCGATCCGACAAAATTTTTATAGGATACCGATTGTACATTTTCTGTTGCCCGCGCTGCACGGGCGCCGACCCTTGTAAACCGTCGAGACGGAGAGCCAATAGCGTGGCTGTATCTGACGGAAAGTATCGACCCGTAACGATTAGTAGGATCGGAGGGGTGGGCGCGTGATAGCGAGGCGACCGAGGGATCTCGGGGACTTTTCCGTCGGTCTTCGGCGTGATCAGTCCATGCGTAAATTTTGGTGCGAAATCGATCAGCTGTCTGCCGGTTTTCGAGTAGTTTCGTCGATACAGATTTGTCAACGCCGTAATTGTGTAGGCGGCGTGCGAATAACAATTGTGAACGAGTTGTGTGGCCCGTTTTGTGGCGAACAGTTACGTAACCTGTAATGTAAGTCAATTTTCAATACACTTATATATCGCTTGCTTATCTCTCTGACTTTCTCTTGACATTTGCAACATTCCTTGGGTCTTCCGACGGAACTCCCCTTGTGTTGTCTCATATTCGATTGCTTGAAATCGCTAGCCGACTACGAAAACTTAAGTATGAAATAGGAGTTTGTTAGTTCTCATAAAACTAACTGGCGCCCAACTAGTAAATAATTTGTCGCAATCACTCAGAGCCCTGGCAGCCATTGACCCAGGCCGCGCCGGGTGTCGGCGTTATTCGTGAAATTAAATATATTGTTTATCTAAACCTTGTCAAAGGAAAACGCCGGTCTCATTTGGCGCCCAACGTGGGGCGACGTCGGCAATAAATTCAGATAATTGTAAAATTCTGTGAGCAACTCAAGAGATTCTGAAATTCTGAGGAATTTATTTGTAAAGCCGAGCACGACGAGAAGCTGTTCGGATTGTAATAGTGTGTGGAATTCGCATGAGCGACTGAGATAGAAAATATAAACACTGAGAGACCTTCAGTGGTATCTGCGACAACACAGTTCTATCTCGTCATGTTCGACTCTCTTTCACTCAATGCTTGAATAATACTCTACAACGCTTTCAAAATTTCTTCCTACAGAGGTGCTAATATATTTTACTTATTGCTTGCATGTTATTTAATTATTTATTAATTGATTGATTGTTTAATTGTCATCTAATTATGTATTTAATTGTTTATTATTTATTATTTGTAATTTCGCGTTTATTATTTATCTGCTTATTTAATTGAATTGTAAATCTTGGCCCGATTATAAACGAACATAACATTAAGTTATCACAATCAAGTAAATTACTTAAAATCTTAATTGAATTCCGATAACGTTTTGGCAAGACAAATCGTTAAAGATTATTAGTGTTCGGAAATTTCTTGTGAACATGTTTAACTCGCCGCCTAAGAGAACGACAAGGTCAAGTGCGAGAGCTTTGAATATGGAAAGTGGAAATCAGTCAAATGACCAGGCTCCGTTTGCGATGATCGACGAAACGTCTCCCGCACCGTCTGGAGGGGAAGACGTGGCTAGTATCGATAAGCGGAGCGAGTCCGTTCAGGCACCGGCCGCCCGGAGCGCGGGGGCGGGGGACAGATTAGCCGCTCTCGGCTTGGACGCGGGAATTATGACAAGACTGAGTATTGGTCATTCCCCTATGATCGGGAGAGGGGGTACCCCAATGGGTAGGGGAAGGGGCTCGCGCGGAGCAACCCCAACTCCTAATGAAGATTTTCGATCGATGCGAATAGAAACGATATTAGGACCTTTGACAAATAGGCTAGACAGTTTTGAAGTAAGGATAGGCCGAGTCGAGGCACTCGAGAGCAAAATGACTGAAATAATGGGAAGTATGAAATTGTTGATTCATCAATTAAATAATAAAATCCCGGCATGCCCTAACGATACGTCTGGAAGTGGGGACACGGCGGGGAATACTATGATACAGCAAGGTGTGAGAGATAATGTAGTTGACACCGGGTTGTCAAGTAGTTTGAGAAATACCGATGGGCTTAGGTCGTCTGGAACCGAGCTACCCAGTAATAATAATAATAATAATACGTTAATTAATAATCCGCAAGTTGAGTCATACCGTCAAATAGATAAAGTCGGCGCGGGATCGTCGAATAATTTAAATGATATTGCACGGCCCAGGTCGTCTGGAACCAGACGGGCAGATAGTTCGTTACAGAATGGGGATACTCGCCATGTAGATTTTCGGGCAGAAAATTTAATAGACAGTAGGCACCGAAGTTTGCGATTTGTGGATACGGAATCGAGCAGTCGCCAAGTTAATAGGTTATCAAATAATTCGGTTAGGCTCGTAGTCACGGAAATGACCCCCGAAGGTGAACTAGTCACTCAAGAAAATTATGTAACTAATGAGGAATATCGTCAAATGATGCAAAATAGATTTGAAGCAGAACGTGGTGAGATTCGTACCCCTAACTTTAGATCCTGGCGCGAACAACGATCGTCATCAATTAGAAGGGGAGTTCTATCGTGGAATAGTAGCGAATCGGACGATAGCGACGATAATACCCGAGGAGCTGACGGTTATCGTCACGCGCAAACGGGAAGGAATACCATGTCAACAAATCGGTACGGTGGTAGGGAAAACAACTCGCCCGCGTACGCATATGATCGCGAACTTGAATCAGCCATGAAAATCGGCCGTATTGTCAGGAATTGGAACATCACGTTTCCCAAAACGGAGAAAGACCCGGAACAATTCTTGCTTATTTTGAAAGATCAGTTGAGCGTGAGCGGGATAAGAAAAGATCTATTTGTTCCGTGCCTGTCAAGCGTTTTCGAGGGACCGTATAGAGCTTGGTATCTGTTAAATAAACAACGTTGGCAGACATGGAAAGATTTCACACGCGCCTTTCGCTTTCAATGGGCAGTAAAGAAGGACGATGGAGCACTTTTCCTAGAAGTCTGTAACTTGAAGTTCGAGAAAGGGGAAACCCTAGCAGAATTTACTTGTCGAGCACGTCTTATCTTCGAAAGGATGCGGAATCCACCGTCATTTCGCGAACAATTAAAACAAATTCTCGTAAAGTTTAATCCAAGATTAACTTTCGAAGTCCTGAATCTGCCTATCCGCGATTATGACGAATTTCTGCACTACTTAAATGAGCGAAATTATTTATATCATCGTTCAGTCGAGGCTCAAAAGGGAGCGCGCGGAAGGTCCTCTAAGTCGGATTTGAGGTGTTTACAGGATAACACCGACGAATCCGATATTCAATCTATTGGAGGCGAGAGTAGCGACGAGAGCGCAACCGAGCTGAGGGCTATACAGGTAAAATCGTCACGTAACTCTAAAAAGGAAAATAGTACGGCAAACAATACAAAGACATTAGTTAAACAGAGGCTCGAAAAGAATATAGCGACCTTTAAGAAATCCGCGAAGTTGTCAACAGACACCCCAAACGAACAATTACCGGCCCCTCAAGCAAGGCCTGCCCGAGACTTTACTAAAATATTTTGTTATAACTGTGGCGAGATGGGACACACGGCGCGTTTTTGTACCGCGGAACGGCAAGTCTTGTGTCATATTTGTCAAAATAAGGGCCACGTGAATAAGGATTGTCCAACGCGGTCGGGAAACGAGCAGGGCCGGCAGTAACCCCCCCTCAGGCTACCGCCACAGAAGGCCCGATTGAGGGAGAGAGAAAATTTAATATAGAGCAGATAAAATCCCTATATAGATTAGAAACGCGCGCCGATATACCTACATCAAATCAGCCTTCAGCTAACATGGCTAACGTTAATCGCGAGACAGTATCATTAGATCTACTAGCAACGCTCTCAAGCGATTCGGAATGGTCCGAGGATGAAATCGATCCGGAATCGGTCAATTCAGACGAACAACCCGCGGAAATTATTCAATTGTCAACGTTGACGACTGACGAGACATCAGACGGAAGGAGCGGAACAACAAACGAGGCACCGGATGCCCTTTCGCGCATGTACGACGTCGACGTCGATCCCCTTGGGTGGGAGAAAACGGTCGAGGAAACAATTAAAAGTCGAGCTAACTTAACAACTATTCGTGACAAAGATTGGTATGATGTAAAACGCGAACTTGTAAGCAAACAACCCGATAGATTCGTGGATTGGAAGATCGAGAATGACGAGCTATATTATCATAGACCAGATTACGCGAAAATGCTGATCGATGACAAATATCCGTGGAAAAGAGTAGTTAGACCAGCTGAAGTTCTCGAGATTTTGCGCGAAAACCATGAAACTCCACAGGCAGGGCACCTGGGTAGAGATAGCACATACGATCGAATACGACAAAACTATTACTGGCCAGGCATGTCGCAAGATGTAAAATCCTTTGTCGAGGACTGCGACGTGTGTATGAAGGTCAAGTTTAATCAGAGGCCACTGAAAGGACCTTTGATGACCAGACCTCTACTCACACCGTGGGTGCAATTGTCGATCGATACGGTAGGGCCGTTTACTCGTTCAAAGAAGGGCAATGTATACATAATTGTCGTGGAGGATCTCTATACGAAATTTGTCGAACTGTTCCCAGTACGTAGGCAAACCGGTAAAAATGTCATTAGAATCTTGGAGACGGTATTTGACAAATGGGGAATCATCCCCGAGTCAATTATCACGGATAACGGTACGGAATACGTAAACAAAGATGTTAAAGCATTTCTAACAGCTAAGAAAATAAACCACATCACTACCCCACTGGCGCACCCTCAAGCAAATCCGGTAGAACGCGTCAATAAGACGATAAAACCAATGATTGCCGCGTTCATAAAAGATAGTCAAAACGAATGGGATAAAGATTTGTCAAAACTCCAACTTGCATACAATACGGTACCACATGCCGGTAGTAGAGTCACGCCGTTTTACTTGAATTACGCGCGGGAGGCAAACATTAACCAACGGAGATGTTTCGTTGATGGTAGTGAGGAGGTAACGGACGGCCTGGTCGAACATTGGGTTAAAAAGATAAGTAAATTCGACGAATTACGACATCAGGTTGAAAATCAGTTGAAATTATATTCCGACAAACGTCTTGCCAAGGCTAATTGTAACCGAACAAAGCGGTTTGACTTAAATATCGGTGCGGAAGTTTATTATCCAAATAAAAAATTGAGTAATAAAGCTGGAGGGTACTCGGCTAAATTGGGTCACCGGTATCTAGGCCCAGCAATCGTAAAACGAATAATCGGGCCAATGATCGTCGAACTGGCAGACAAAGCTGATAAAATCATCGGCAAGTACTATGTAACAGATCTGAAGGTTCCTCGTCGGAGTCTACGTAACTCTTAAAATTCTACAGATAATTCGACAAAACCCACCTGACTATAATAAAGGCATCATGGACGGCGGAGAGGACAAGACTACGCTGGAAGAGTTGCTCCAACAGAAATTGGAGATTGAGGAGCGAGTCAAGGCTCTCCCAACCCAACGCGAATCTCAGCAGGACAAGGCACGGTTGCAAGAAGCTTGGATCAAACGGGACGACGAACATGAGAATTTTTCGGATGCCTCGTGTGACCCCACCTCGGGAGTTGAGCGACGATCCACGTACTCGTGTAACGTGTCGGGAACTTCCACGGCAGCCAGTCATGACGAGCCGTTCCCAGAGGAGGAAGTCAGGGAAGCTACATCAACAACGAGCCCTGAAGCCCTACGACTACTTAAGGAAATCCGGGCTCTTCCTCCCCCTCGCCTCAAATTGACGAAACCAACCAGGACTTCTGCTGCCGAAATCCATGCAGAAAACGTGAAACGTAACCGCATTCTCAGCAGAGATCACCCATTGCAAATGTCGTCAAGATGGAAGAGGGCGTCAAAGACAACTGACGATCCTAAAGCATTGGTAGCCCCCTCGGTAGCTGTAATGCCATCACCGTTAGAAAAATGCCATCTTTTGACGAAGTACTGAGGGAACTCGGCGTTTCAGAACTTCCCGGCGCTGCGAGTCGGAAAACGCCGTTGTATCTCGCTGATTGCAGGATAATCAGTGAGGTGGATCGTGGTTGACTGCATGACCCAGACCTTTGTCATCTCCGTGGGCAAGAAGTACGTCGCGTCGCTGGCTGTGTCAACTGCCGTTCAAAGAAACACCACTTCAAGGACTGCAAACTGCCTTATCGCCCCGGATTCTGTCAGATTTGTGGGGCTGACGGATTTGACACTGACGACTGCATCTACCCACATGGGATAGAACATGAGCTTGCCCTCAACCGATGCCCAGGATGTGCCACGGACTTGTCTCTATGTTGTCCTGAATGTCCGGACTGCAATGTACGGTACGGAGACATTGCCGACTGGCTGAGACTCAATTATGCAACTTGGCCTACAGCATTGGTACCCAAAGATCACCAATATTTGATCAACGAAGGCGCAGAAGTCCTGAAAAGGAAGGTCAAAGCAAAGTTTTACGACCCTGAGGACTACCCAAACCGCGTGCGCATATTCCTGATCCGGGAGAATGCACTTTTCTCTGCACCGCTTGTCGCCAATCCAGCTGCACCACCAGCAAAGGAATTGTCAGTGGAAAGAAACCTCCTCGCGATCCAAGCGGTATGCTCACCGCGTAACAAAAAAAACTCTGGACGAGATCATGCGGGAGAGGCCGGAGATGCGAAATGGGGAAGAAATTCGCGTCATAGTACCTACAAAATATAAGAACGGGATGTAGGCTGCCCTCCCCATGACAATTTCGACGACTAATCCTAAAGATTTTGTGTTAAATATTTTGTTTTCCGCTAATTTACGTTGTCTTGTTTTGAAGACTGAGTTCAATTATTATAGCTCATAAGAAGTATTATTAAATTAAATCTAAGTTTAAGGTCGTCGAAATAACTAATATACAATAGTTGAATAAGTTTTCCGTTTATGTTTTGTTGCGTAGTTTGTCTTACCTAGTAAGTAAGCATTAGTTGCTATAAAATTATAAAGCATAATTTAAGGTATCCTTGACTCCAAAATATATTTGTCACCGTAGTAGTAGGTGTATCATTTCCAACTTCACCTACTAACATTCCTTCCTCAAATTGCCGAAGTCAATGAGAAACGTCATATCCACAATTTGTTGATGGAAGGGAGATTTTCAGGTGACTATAAGTTGAGCAGCAGAACGAAAACACACAGCTTGCATGAAATCCTCCGAACATCTTGTTCACGACGCCAAGGTTCGAGGGAGGGGAGTGTGACAGGAAAATTGAAATCGTTCCCTCGGCGTCGACACTCGATGTAATGGTCGATCCGACAAAATTTTTATAGGATACCGATTGTACATTTTCTGTTGCCCGCGCTGCACGGGCGCCGACCCTTGTAAACCGTCGAGACGGAGAGCCAATAGCGTGGCTGTATCTGACGGAAAGTATCGACCCGTAACGATTAGTAGGATCGGAGGGGTGGGCGCGTGATAGCGAGGCGACCGAGGGATCTCGGGGACTTTTCCGTCGGTCTTCGGCGTGATCAGTCCATGCGTAAATTTTGGTGCGAAATCGATCAGCTGTCTGCCGGTTTTCGAGTAGTTTCGTCGATACAGATTTGTCAACGCCGTAATTGTGTAGGCGGCGTGCGAATAACAATTGTGAACGAGTTGTGTGGCCCGTTTTGTGGCGAACAGTTACGTAACCTGTAATGTAAGTCAATTTTCAATACACTTATATATCGCTTGCTTATCTCTCTGACTTTCTCTTGACATTTGCAACATTCCTTGGGTCTTCCGACGGAACTCCCCTTGTGTTGTCTCATATTCGATTGCTTGAAATCGCTAGCCGACTACGAAAACTTAAGTATGAAATAGGAGTTTGTTAGTTCTCATAAAACTAACTGGCGCCCAACTAGTAAATAATTTGTCGCAATCACTCAGAGCCCTGGCAGCCATTGACCCAGGCCGCGCCGGGTGTCGGCGTTATTCGTGAAATTAAATATATTGTTTATCTAAACCTTGTCAAAGGAAAACGCCGGTCTCACCTTCTTGAATGATGACAGTTGTAACGCATTGACGTTTTGTCTCGCGTGAATTTCGTTACGTTCAAGTTTGTTAGGTTAGTCGAAAAACGAAAAAGAAAAACTATCAATCGTGAAAAAAAAAGGAGGTTTTTTACCGCACTAGTGCGGTAAAGTAAGACATAAAGGTGCATTTCTCGCACTAGTGCTGTAAAGTAAGGCATACATTGAATCATTGAGAAATAAGCCATTTTCCGCACGCTAAACAGCAATCGAAAATCGAACTTTCGCCACAGGCGTTGCAAAAATTATTTTTGTTTGTTGCCCGAATTCACTTTGAAGGGGTAAAATCAACCCCTGGAATTTAACCCATTTTTTGTTTTATACAGGGTTTACCAAAAGTATGGAAACCCCTAAATATTTCGAAAACTACGCATTTTAGAAAAAAATGTTTTAGACAAAAGTTGTAGGGTTTCAAGTAACGCATTAAATAGTAATATTAGTGTGACTGCAAATAACTTTGTTAATGCCAGGTAAAAATAACTTTAAAATTTTTAAATGGAAACCCTTATTTTTAATTGTATATTCTTATAGCTTACCTCGAGAGCTTTTCAAAACACTATAATAAAGTATTTTTTTATTAACTATTTTTCAAGTTATGGAGCTTGAAAGCTATGATACTGCCGGCATCAGCGTTACCCAAGATGTACCGCGTGGAGGTTGCACGGTCGGATTTACACTAGCAGAGTTGTAAATAACAATACTTTTGTGATTGAAGTTTATAATTACTAATTATATTACATAATTTTAATTTAAATTAAGTTTAAGTACAAATGTTTTTTGGAATTGTAATTAAAGTCGTTCAATTACAAATAGGTACATTTTGAAATTGTAATTAAACTCGAATTTTATTACAATTAAAAAAGTTATGGCCAATTCTCTCCCCTCATTTTGGTTCCTCCTTGGGTTTTCCTATCCTATGGGGAAAGAGGGAGTGGGAGAGGGTCAGCGCGAGGGGAGGGAGAGGGAAAAGGCGATTGGGTCATTGGAGATGACCCTCTTAGGAAGAGTCCAATGGGATCCTCCAATGGCCTAATCGCCCTCTCCCTCCCCCACCCTCGCGCTGACCCTCTCCCACTGGATCGACACTCCGAGAGGGTATAAAATACAAGCGCCAAGATGTTCAGTGTTTTTTTCTCGCGAATAATCACGTAGGTAGTGTGATAGCGTCCTAGAGCGCTCTCTGCTTCTGCCGAGGACTTTTCTCTTTTTAATTCGCAAATTAATAAATTAAAAATTAAACGTTTGGCTAAAAATGGCTAATGAATTATCGGAGCGTGAAAGAATCACTATCCTAATGATGCGCGGATGGGGTGATAATGAACGATCGTTCACTGATGTCGTTCGATTATTTAATACCACGTATCCGAATCGTCAAATTAGTAAATCCACTGTTTTGAAAACTGTACGACGTTTTCAAGAAACTGGTAGTGTAAAAAGTCGCATTAGGTCTGGCAGGCCATCATCTGCAACTAATAACGACAAACAACTTGATGTTCTGCAGACTTATTGAAAATCCCCATACATCTGTTAATAGAGCAGCTCAAGCTCACGACATTGCTCCCATGTCCGTACACAGAATTTAAAAAAAAAAATAAATTACATCCATACAAACTGCAATACGTTCAAGAATTGCAAGACGGAGATGATGAGCGTCGTATACGCTTCTGTGCAAGAATGATGGACCGAATAGATGCCTCGCCCGACTTTCCTTATCAAATTGTTTTCTCAGACGAGGCAACCTTTACATTGACGGGAGAGGTTAATAATCAAAATTTTCGTCTCTGGTCAGATGAAAATCCGAATTGGATGCGGGAAAGTCATACACAATACCCACAAAAAATAAATGTATGGTGCGGCATGATAGACGCTTATGTGATAGGGCCATTTTTTTTGGAGGACAATCTCAATGCTCATAGGTACGAGAGATTACTTGTAGATGAAATAATTCCAGCAATACAAAATATTTTTCCAAATAACTTTGAGCAAATATGGTTTCAGCATGATGGAGCTCCGCCTCATTTTGGTGCAGGGCCACGTCGAATTTTAAATGAAGTTTTCCCGCAAAGGTGGATAGGAAGAAGGAACCGCAATGAGGGTGGGGAAAGTTGGCCACCTAGGTCACCAGATCTAACTCCTCTTGATTATTACTTTTAGAGCTATCTGAAGAGTAAGGTTTACAAAACAAAACCCCAAAATATCCAAGAATTGAGGCAGCGAATAAGGGATGAAGCAGCCTTGATACCTGCTAAATCAAATCGTAGAGCTATTTCTGCGTTCTATCAAATATTGGCATACTGTCAAGAAGTCCATGGAAACCATTTTCAGAATTTACTCTAAAACACTCAAACACACAAAAAAAATGTAAATTAAGATTGTAAAATTTGTAATTTAGGAAAATGTAAATAATAATTATTCTTTTTACTTTTTTAATTGTAATAAAATTCGAGTTTAATTACAATTTCAAAATGTACCTATTTGTAATTGAACGACTTTAATTACAATTCCAAAATACATTTGTACTTAAACTCAATTTAAATTAAAATTATGTAATATAATTAGTAATTAAAAACTTCAATCACAAAAGTATTGTTATTTACAACTCTGCTAGTGTAAATCCGACCGTGCAACCTCCACGCGGTACATCTTGGGTAACGCTGATGCCGGCAGTATCGTAGCTTTCAAGCTCCATAACTTGAAAAATAGTTAATAAAAAAATACTTTATTATAGTGTTTTGAAAAGCTCTCGAGGTAAGCTATAAGAATATGCAATTAAAAATAGGGGTTTTCATTTAAAAATTTTAAAGTTATTTTTACCTGGCATTAACAAAGTTATTTGCAATCACATTAATATTACTATTTAATGCGTTACTTGAAACCCTACAACTTTTGTCTAAAACATTTTTTTCTAAAATGCGTAGTTTTCGAAATATTTAGGGGTTTCCATACTTTTGGTAAACCCTGTATAAATATATCATTAATATGCTACTTTATAAATAAATTTACATATAAGCATTATACATATAAGCATACGTTAAAGGAATATAAACATAAATAAAGAGATATAAACATATAAATATACAAAATTGTTTTTAAAACATTAATTTAATTTATCTGAAATTCTTAGTGATTATGAAACTCTTCAAAGAAATGTTCGAAACAAAGAAATTACTTACACAATGAACAGCGTATAATATAATAATTATCGCACATGAAACAACGGGGCGAATGTATCGAATCTTGTTGTGAAAATGCTAAATCTACCGGGTTTTCAAAATAATTTTGTTTTTTCTCGATAAAACCAGTCACAATTATGGCAAGCGTAAGAAAATAAATTATAATACATTGGCAATTAAATTTTATTATTTCGCGCGTGTAAATTTAATATTACCACATGCCTTAGTGGTCGAATTGGTACGACACCCGACACGGAATGCGGGAGGTTCCAGGTTCAAACCCCTCTGAGGTAATATTTTTCGCAATATCTTCTTTACAGTGATTTTAAAATTAAATTGATATCGATTTAATTAGGGAGGGGAGAGTGGATTCTTAATGTTCCAATAATAACTGTGTTTCAAGTCTGACAAATAATCGGCGCGCAGTTTAATATGTTGGAAAATACACGTATAGAATACATATAAAAATAATATAGAAATATTATTAAGCTACCAAAGATTCAAGCTTAGACCGTAATGGCTGTTTCCTTCTTCTATTGATTGTATATCTTTTTGGTCTTAATATTGTGATTGTTAAAAGTACCTATTATTATATTCTTTTTAGAACTTTTTTATTTTTTTATTTTTTCCATACTGTTTAGAGCTTTTTTGAAGTCGATTCTATTTTGTCAATTAGAAAATTTTCCTTCGCTTTTCCTTTCCTGGGGGCAAAATAAAGCGAAGTATAGCCAAACTTTCTTAAGCAAATTTGTACCTAAAGGAACAGTCTTTAAGGATATTCGGGCATTACGACTAAAATGATGAAAACTCTTTGAAACAAAATAAATTCTGTAGATTTTATTATAAAAATAATTCTCAACGTTTGAGGCTGTGTAGGAAGCTTGTTGTTGAAAAATTAGATAATAAAATTACACTTAGTTTTATGGAAAATGGGGAAAAATTATTATATCTCAAGTGAAAAATGATGAAAAAAATATGAAATTTTGCAAGCAGACCGAGTAATACTACATAATTATCTATACCAATTTTAAGCTTTATTAGGAGACTCGTTTTTTTTATTTAATAATGTTTCCGAAAAACTTCTTGGTTAGGAAGTTAACCGAAAAGTACTCTCAATACATACTCAATACGTACATAATACGCTCAATTACAAATGAGGAGACTATGAGATACACGCACACTATCGAATGCCATGCAATGTTGCCAAAAATTCAAAAAGTGATTTAACTTTAGAAACTGATTGTATATATATGTATAAGCAACCTAACTTTTAGCAGGGAAAATATACCTGTACCGCCCGAACATCCTTAAATATGTACCATTGAATTCGCTTGAAAATTTTAATTAGTTGTTGAAAATTGCCTTTGAAAAAATTGTGTCGAGTTTGCCCCGGTCTCCCCTACTAATTGTAAGATTATTGGAATTATTGTAAATTTTTAATATTTACCATGGAACAACGATAGGATAGGAACACTATTTCTTATTTATTTTCATCAAAATTCAAAGATTTTCGGCCATATGATTATAATTTCAGTAAAACTAGGAAAATCACTCATTTTTATTTCGCAAAAAAAAATCGTCTTTTAAACGGATCGTAATACCTCTTTTTGTTTCTTAAAGTTCAACTTATTAGCTGTTTATTTATCACTAATAAATTTTTTTTATATTTTTGACAAAAATACAAGACTGAAAAAAATTGTTTTTTTACACTTTTTTCCGATTTCTTTTTACTTATTGCGAAATATCTTTTGTGCTACAACTTTTTCGACACCCAGATATTCTATTTTTTTTCAGTATTTAAACTATCAATTTAAAAACATTAATTAAAATGGGTGCATTATAACCCGAGTTACAAGCAAGAGAAAACGCCGGGTTAGGAATACCCGTGTAGGTGTTGACAGGAACTTTTTTGAAGTGTGAGTACTGAGGGTTAAAGCACAGAATAATGAAAATAAATAAAAATTTTTAAATCACCGATAGTGCGTTAAAATTGAAACTTTAAACGTCAAAAAGCTTTTTTAATTTTTTGTTTACGATGATTTTTCGCAAAGTTTCAGCGGCTTGAAAATAGCCCAATTTTTAAGATATGAAAAGTGTTCCCCTTTTTTTAGTAGTGTATTTCAATTGATAAATGATACAATTAATAATGTAAATACTGTAAATAGCTGTTCTTAAAAAAGTCTTATAAAAGTAAACTTTCAAACGTTTTTTTAGAAAGTTTTAATGACCTCTTCAAAACATGTTTTGTTAAAGTCTTATAAATGTCTTTTTAAGACACAGGAATGGCGTGGATCTCTGAGGTCCAAAAAAGTAAGTTAGTGCAATCAGCAAGAACAATGGTGGCAATGTTTGTTATTAAGATTATAAAGATTTGACCTACATCAATTTTTTAATTGAACGAAATACTGTCAATATAGATTATTATTGATTTATTTTGAAGAATAAAATTCAACCTGGACTCGATGATGAGCGAACGTGAGTCACAAATTTTGGGTTCCTCGGTTGCGAAAGGTTTTAAGCGGATACGAAAAGGGATAGACGCATTTTGGTAGGAGACCTGATCGGCGCGGTAAGCGACTTCCAAGCTAGATATAAGACACGGGTGAAGGCGCTAATAGTAAAAAATAAGAGGGTAAAACGTCACAAGTGAAGATTGGAGGTTAAAGTGTAGGAGAGGCATGCCGAGAACATATAAGAGCATTGCTATTGTGGGATCAGAGGGGAATGGGCTGGTCGCCTGGCGTAGCGGAAGAAGGCGCTGCGGCGTCTGCGGCGCTGCCAACTGACGGCACGGCGACTATTTTTGATGCGGAAGATTCGGAATCTACTGCTTTTTCTACGCCTATAAGCTCGCAAGGCAGGGGCCAGGGTAGACACTCTAATCTTTCGAAACGGCTAACAGAGGAAGGAAAGTCGGCAAAACTGATGGAGAACTGGGTTTTGAAAGACGAGGAGAAGACCGAAGCATGTAAGAAGAGGAAGATATAGAAGACCTCTTTTGAGAAAAGAATGGAGCAGCTAAAGAAAAACGGCGTTTTTCTCCAAAGTGGGCAAGCGTGGAACTCGAAGAGCCAAACAGTTGCTCGGAGATATGGAAACGCTGAGGAAGGATCTAAACAATTAGCTGGCTAAAATTGACAGATTTTGCGAAGATCTTCAACAGGCTCTTACTCACGCCAAGGAGTACACAGAGAAGGTCGACAGAAGTGAGAGAAAGTTAAGTGAGCTTGAGGAATGGAAAAAGACTGCACAGGTGAAGGAGGCTGAACGTGAGAAAGAGAGAGAAGAGCTCAAATAGATTGTTGCCAAACATAAAGGCATACCTGGTAGCAAGGAGGCGAGGCTTGCTTTTTCGGAGAATTTATAGAGTGCAGTGGTGAAGAATAAAAAGGAGACAGAGAGAGACCTGATAAACAAAATCCAAGAGTTGGACGGATGGAAAGAGAGGTGTGAGAGGGCCGAAGAAGGAAATGCTTAAGGATAAAAGAACTTAGAACGAAAGAAGGTTACCCCAAACAGGCAGTCGCCATTTTCTCAAGAAAAGAGTTCCAGCTAGAGCCGGCATAAAGGAGGCGACGGTAAAAGGTGACAAATCTCTTATTAAATTTAAATTACAGTCTATCGAAGACAAATGGGAAATACTGAGGAAGAAAAAGAATCTAGGACAACTTCCGGTGTTTATCGACGAAAAACTCAGAGGAGAAAAAGAATGTACAGCGAAGGCTGAGAACAATCTCAAGAATTGCCAGAGGCTGGAATACGGGCTCACAGGGCTTCGTCTTTCGGAAGAGACGTTAAGCTGTTGGTCCACACACATAGAAACTGACACATAGAACTGACATGACAACTGCTATGTGAACCCCCCATACCCCGCAGAAAGAAGAGGGGCCCTACTGCGTAAATAATACCCCAAGAAAACTTCCCATGAATTGTCATGAGGAAGTCACGACGTTGGCAACGAACAAAACGACTAATAATAATAATAATAGAAATAATTACTTTAAATAATAATTAGATGTTCAGGAGAATTTGGATAAAAAACCGTTGGTTTTCCTGGGAGCAGATAAGAAGGCAAGACCATGTAAAGCTGACGGAAGAATTGGAAGAGTCTTTTCGCAAGTCCAAGGGTGCTCAGCGAGGATGTAACGAAAGGGAACAAGGAAGTGTGGAGGAAGGAGACTCGAGGAGAGAGGTGGAAGGAAAAGATGGAGAAGGCACGGAGTGCTGCAAAGGAAACCAGCAATAGCACAGACTTTTTAAAGATAATGTTCTGCAACGTTGCGGGAATAAAAGAGAAGGACACTGACTTTCGAGATTTCATAAAAAAGCAGGACTTCTTGGGGCTGAGACTTGGTTAACAGAAGAGGATGCGACCACATGGAGGCAGGTACTTCCAGAAGAGTTTAACTGGAACTTCCAACACGCAGTCAAGGCGAAGAGCAAAGGTAGAGAGAGCGGCGGTATATTGGTAGGGGCAAAAAAAGAATTTTTCGAGGAATGTGTAGGGATTAAAAGAGAATCGGTGAAATGGAGAGATAGAGGAGGGAGACACTCCGGTGGACTATTAACACAGTTTATGCACGAGATGGGCCTAGAGACTTTGAAAAAGAAATAACCAAAGAGGAAGAGAGTGAACCTGAAGAGTTAATGGTTATTGACGAAGATATGAACGCTAGAATAGGAGAGAGAGAAGGAGGCTATAGAGATGGTCGTTTTGAGGGAAGAAGATCCAAGGATAAGAAAATTAACCCAAGAGGAAATCAACTAGTACAGTGGTTGTAGGAAGGTGCCTAGAGTGTCACAAATGCTGCCATCAAAGGAGATGAAGGTGAATGGACGCATAAGTGGAATGGGAAACTGACAGTGATAAACTATTTAATAACAAACCCTAACAGCTGGGAATGGCTAGAAGAAATGGAAGTCAAAGATAGGACGGAGTCGGAGCACTTCTCTTTAGTAAGTAAATGGAGGTCAAAAAAAGGAGACCCCTAAAAAGAGCAAAAGACGTGGTGACGGAGCTCCAATGCTGGGATAAAGAGAGTCGCCAGTTGTTTTGGGACAGATTATCGAGTCTCTCGTTTGAGGCAGTTTCAGTGCAAGACGCTTGGAGAAAACTGGAAACCAAGATCAACGAAGTAACGGTGAAGAAAAAGAAGACCTAGAAAAGAAGAAAGTTGGGCAGCAAAGATGGGTGGGACTGACAATGCACAAAGAAGAAAAGAAGAGTGGAAAGAGTCTTAAGGAGATGGAGAAGAGGAGAGCCGGCAGAGGGGACGAAGTAGTAAAAGAAAGGAGTGAGTTAAAATGCTTCGTAGAGAAAAAAGGGAAGAGCTAGCGAAAAAGGACTTAAAGGAAATAAAAAAGGTTAAGTCGGAAGCTGATGTTTGAAAGTATATAAATAAAGAGAGAGGAAGTAAGGAGGTAATCGATAGGATATCAATCAATGATTGGAGGTCACACTTCTTGCAGCTGCTGCAGGGAAGTTTCAGTAAGGTTGTCGGTCAAGAAAAAATAAGCATCCAGGCCGATATAGAAGATCTTTCAGACGAAGAGATTGAGAAACAGCTGAGGAGGATAAGAAATAAAAAGCCCCAGAAAGAGACAATATCAAAAATAAAGCGTGAAAGTACTGTGAAGGAGCGTTGAGAGAAGCGCTGAAGCAACTCTTGAAGAGAGTCTAGATGGATGAGGGATGGCCAGAGGAGTGGTGCGATGGAGTGATCACACCCCTCTGCATGAAAAGGGCGACCCCCATACCGTCAAAAACTACAGAGGGATTACTCTACTGAGCATAGCGTATAAGATATAGGTCGCCGTGCTGATGAAGAGGTTGAAGAAGGAGGTGGAAGCTAAGAGAATCCTTCTCTAGACTCAGGCTTGTTTCAGATCTGCCCGTGGAACGATGGACTACGTCTTCATTCTCTCGCACATAATAGATCAAGAATTAAATGTAGAAAGGAAAAGGCTGAACGCCTTCTTTGTCGACCGTAAGGCTGCTTTTGATGGAGTCGACAAGGAAATCCTATAAAGTATAATAAGAAAGAAAAGAGTGAGTGAGGAAGATTGTCCAGAGAATTATGGAAATTTATAGGGAAACAAGATGCGCAGTCAGAGTCGGAAACAAGGAGTCCCTCCCTTTTTGGACCTCGAGAGGGATCCGTCAGGGCTGCCCTCTTAGCTTCTTGCTTTTTGCGATCCTTATCTCCGACCTTGAGGAGGAGATGAGTAGGGGTCTTCTGGGGGTTTCAGATTTGAAGGTAGTAGGTTGTGGACTCTTACGCCGACGATATTATACTGTTGGCGAGGGATGAGGAAAGTCTTGAGGAAATGATCAGGAAGCTGGAGCGCTACCTTGACGCCAAAAAACTTACATTGAATGCGGAGAAGTCAAAAGATCATAAGGTTTAGACGCGGTGGTGGAATTGCGATGGAGAGAGAGTGGCGATGGAAAGGCGTAAAAATGGAGGAGGTGAAAGAGTTTTTCTACCTTGGCTACACCTTACAAAGAAACGTTGACTGTGGAAAGCATATCAGCCAGTTGGCGAAGAAATCGATGACTGTGATGAAGCAGACGTGGAGCATCGGGGAAAGAAAGTTTAGAGAAAACTGGAAGAGGCGGATGATGATCTATGACAGCCTGGTGGTCAGTGTGATGACCTACGGAGCGGAGGTCTAGGGTTAGACCGAACATAGGAAACTTGAAGCCATAGCAACAAGATACATATAGTGGTCGCTGGATTTGGACTTCTGTACGCCAGGGTACATAGTATTGGAAGAAACGAAAGAGACAAGCTCAGAATAAAAATAATGAAGAGAGCGCTATTCTTTAAAGAGAAAGCCCTAAGATGCGATGTAAGAAGAAAATTGGTCCTAGAATGCATAAAAGAAAGGGATAGCAAGCGGACTGTGGGAGCGGAAGTAAGGAGAAAATTCTTACAGGAACATGGAGTGAGCCTTAACTAAATTTTGTTGCTGTCACTACGAATATGCAACAGCAATGAGACGATTTTGCTAAAACAGCAGAATTATTTTTTTCCGTGTAGCAATTTTTTTCTAATTTAATTACATTTTTTAGTCTTTTCTACCCTTGTTTCATATATAATTCTTTAAAATTTCAATAAAGTTCATTTCGATAAGATGATTGAATATTGCCAGTTTAGTCGATTAAAGATTCTTAATTTGTTTAATTATCACTGGCGAATTAAGTAATGTATTATTATTATTATACCCACACCTTTGACTATAATTTCGGTGTTCCATCTTATTATTGTTTAAAAGTCGTCTTAATATGTGTTATTGCGATGAATATTACCACATGCCCTGGTAGTCAAATTGGTTACGACGCCCGAACGGAATGCGGGAGGTTCCAGGTTCGAATCCTGGCTGGGGTAATATTTTTCGCAATAAAAATTAAAATTAATTTAAACTATCTACATCAACCGACCAAATCCATGGTCGAATTTCATCATCTCGATTTGATCTGAAACGTGCTGTGTGAATCTGACAAATCTGGTCGGCTCGCAGTCTTTCAATAAAGTTCATTTCGATAAGATGATTGAATATTGCCAATTTAGTCGATTAAAGATTCTTAATTTGTTTAATTATCACTGGCGAATTAAGTAATGTATTATTATTATTATACCCACACCTTTGACTATAATTTCGGTGTTCCATCTTATTATTGTTTAGAAGTCGTCTTAATATGTGTTATTGCGATGAATATTACCACATGCCCTGGTAGTCGAATTGGTTACGACGCCCGAACGGAATGCGGGAGGTTCCAGGTTCGAATCCTGGCTGGGGTAATATTTTTCGCAATAAAAATTAAAATTAATTTAAACTATCTACATCAACCGACCAAATCCATGGTCGAATTTCATCATCTCGATTTGATCTGAAACGTGCTGTGTGAATCTGACAAATCTGGTCGGCTCGCAGTCTTTCAATAAAGTTCATTTCGATAAGATGATTGAATATTGCCAGTTTAGTCGATTAAAGATTCTTAATTTCTTTAAAATTTGGTTGATTAGTTCTTGAGTTATATATATATAAACGAAAAAAATGATGGGAAGCAATGTGCAAGTTTCTAATTTGTACACTTTTTTATTATATTGGCAATTTTTTTCTAATTCTATTATATTTTTCAGTCTTTTCTACCCCTATTTCATATATAATTCTTTAAAATTTGGTTGATTAGTTCTTAAGTTTATTAGTTCTTAAGTTACATACGTTAGAATTTGCGAGGAATACGTACATACATAGAAGCCTAATAAAGCTGAGTCTAATCAACCAAATCTTAAGGCGTCTGACCATCCTGACCGTTCGAAAAATGGGCTTATTCTAAAAAATCTGTGAACTCGAAAGTATAAAACGAAATTTATCTATTTTTGGCCACATAGTAGTTTAGGGTTTTAAGAATGTCTCCTATAAATTTTAGTTAAAAATATTCTAAAATGGCGGCGCTGCAACTGTTGCCGTGGAGGTCCTGCGCGTAGTTGGCTGCAGGTGTATCTCATTGTCAGTCATGGCGAATCTGGAAAAAGAAATTGCTTATTCGTGAATAGTGTGGCTACAATGTAGCGTACGGTTTTTTTTCTATTATTGGGGAAATAGCGGTGTAGAAGAAAAAAACCGTATTTTTTACAGAAATTTGACGAGAAAAAAATTAATAAGAAAATAATTAATCAACTCATCGCAAAAATAGTACACTACATTGTAGCCACACTATTCACAAATAAACAAATGTTTTTTTTACATTTGCCATGACTGACAATGAGATACACCTGCAGCCAACTACGTGCAGGACCTCCACGGCAACAGTTGCAGCGCCGCCATTTTGGAATATTTTTAGCTAAAATTTATAAGAGACATTCTTAAAACCCTAAACTACTATGTGGCCAAAAATAGATAAATTTTGTTTTATACTTTTGAGTTTACAAATTTTTTAGAATAAGCTCATTTTTCGAGCGGTCAGGGTGGTCAGACTCCTTAAAGCATTATATATGAAATAGGAATAGAAAAGACTGCAAAATATAATGGAATTAGAAAAGTTGCCAATAATTAATAATAAATTTCCAAGAAAGAACAATTATTGAAAGTGGTTGAGACTTAAACATAATTATTTGCTTATAATTGTTTCGCTTCCTCATTGAGAGAGCTTTTTGAGACTTTCAAAACTTTCGAGAGGAAGTGGAACTATATAAGCTATCTAATGACGTATTAATCATTACTTTACGATTATTAGTTTCGAAGATATAAACGTTCAAAGTGTGACATGTTTCCGTTGCATCTGTGCTCCCAATGTTACCCCCTACCAAACGCCGAGAAAGACGTAGTTCTACGTCAAAAGTATCTCAAACTCTGGAGTAAATATGTAAATTGTTCTTTAAACTAGAAATCATGTAAAAAATATACTTTTAAACTAAAGTAGCCTTACATCTCTTAACATTAATTATAAATCTATAATACTATATATAAACAAATACTTAGCAATTTATCCAATTTTAAATATGTAGTTATTTTTTAAACAATATTTAATAATTTTACACTTTAAACTAGAAGTGTTTATACTCAATTTTAAACAAAGCTAAAAAGGGTATAGCAGGATAAGGGGGGAGCTAGCGGCCCCCAAACAAATTTAATTTGGATTAGGGGCAACTTGAAGGTATCATTGAAAACATTATCTGTGGAGAATTCCATATCTCTATCTCGCCCCATTGCCGGAATATCATAAAATATGTATTTCTCACATTTTATTTTTTTTCTCCGCCGCTATTATAGATATCGAGATGAGCTTTGTCTCATCTCATAAATCATTTAAAGCACTATCAAACACGTTTTTCTTTAGAATTTTTCACGCTAAAACTCGACTTGCAGAATCGTTTAAAATATTTAAGCATTTCTTTCGCACGCTCCTTAAGAGGTGAAACCTTGGAAAAAATTTATAATGTATGTTACATAAAAGACTATCTTCCCAATTTTTTTCAAATTTTTTCAAACACGGCGCCATATTTTAAAAAATTGGAATTTATTTTTTTTATTGTTCTGTAATAATAAAGTAAAATCAATAAATACAGGGTGTTTCAGGACTTCTGCACCAAACTCTGAGGAACGATAGGTCTCGCAGAAAGGATCATTTTTTGTCAAGCAACCCATGTTCTCTGACGCGTCGTTTAGGCGCTACGCGACCGCGCAGACAGGTCTTATTAGATGGCATGTATTACAATTATAAGATGAATTTATTTATTTATTCTTTTACGTACACTTGTAGACAGTTTACAGAAAATGTTAAAAGTGTCTATACTGTCTATCCTGAACCTGATTGCATTCTGCGCTACAGAATGCAATACCAATACAATGAAGATAGCAGCAAGAGGCCAACTGTAACGCAGAATGCAATCAGGTTCACGGTAGACACTTTAAACATATTTCGTAAACAATATTAAAGACTAAAGTTATTCGATGTAGCATAATATTATTTTATTGTGTGATACACATATTATCCCCTCCTTCCCTTTAGTTAAATCAATTTTTACCTCCAACTCTTGAAAACTGTGCGCCGACTAGATTTGTCAGACTTAAAAACACAGCCCCTGTTGGAATAGCGAAACGATTCAACTTATGATGTTAAAGAAATTATTGCGAAAAATATTACCCCAGCCATGGTTTGAACCTGGAACCTCTCGCTCTCCGTGCAGGCGTCGTCCCAATTCCAACTTTTCCAACAGGGGCTGTGTTTTTAAGTCTGACAAATCTAGTCGGCGCACAGTTTTCAAGAGTTGGAAGTCAAAATTGATTTAACTAAAGGGAAGGAGGGGATAATATGTGTATCACACAATAAAATAATATTATGTTATTAAGATCCAAGCTTGGACCGTTATGGCGATTATTCTAATTTAATATTCCGTAAACTGTCTGCAATTGAAAAAATAAATAAATAGAATTCATCTTATAATTGCAATACATGCCACCTAAGACCTGTCTTTGCGGTCGCGTAGCTCCTAAACGACGCGTCAGAGGACATGGGTTGCTTGACAAAAAATGATCCATTCTGCGAGACCTATCGTTCCTCAGAGTTTGGTGCAGAGGCTCTAAAACCCTCTGTATATTGCGTCATATTTGTTACAGCACGGCGTCATAAATGGTTTCCCACCTGAAGATTGTCACGTCCGAGTTCGACGTGACAATCTTCAGGTGGGAAGCCATTTACAACGCCGTGCTGTTAACAAATATCAAAACTCAGCTGTTGTAGAAAATATTAAAGCACTTTTCGCCGGGTTATATTACTATTTCTAATCTGCAAATATAAGCCATTTATATGTGTTGGTCAGTATTTTTACCTGACAATAATTATATATCTTTCTATATACGATCGGACGTGACAATCTTCAGGTGGGAAACCATTTATGACGCCGTGCTGTTAACGAATATGACGCAATACATTTATTGATTTTACTTTATTATTACGGAACAATAGAAAAAAATAAATTCCAATTTTTTTAAATATGGCGCCGTGTTTGAAAAATTCTGAAAAAAATTGGGAAGATAGTCTTTTATGTAACATACATTATAAATTTTTTCCAAGATTTCACCTCTTAAGGAGCGTGCGAAAAAAATGCTTAAATATTTTAAACGATTCTGCAAGTCGAGTTTTAGCGTGAAAAATTCTAAAGAAAAACGTGTTTGATAGTGCTTTAAATGATTTACGATATGAGACAAAGCTCATCTCGATATCTATAATAGCGGCGGAGAAAAAAAATAAAATGTGAGAAATACGTATTTTATGATATTCCGGCAATGGAGCGAGATAGAGATATGGAATTCTCCACAGATAATGTTTTCAATGATACCTTTAAGTTGCCCCTAATCCAAATTAATTTTGTTTGGGGGCCGCTAGCTCCCCTCTTATCCTGCTATACCCTTTATAAAGAACTTATTTATATTGTAGTATAATGTAATTTTACATAGAAAAAATCAAGTAGATACAATAAGAAATATTAAAATGCCATATAAGAAATAAAATTATACGTGGGTGCTTCAAAAAGTAACAGCAAATTAAATATGTTGAGATATATAATTTAACTAGAGATACAAATGATATGTCATTTTTCTACATACCCTCCTTTTTAATAAACTTCTCACACCGTTGCACCAACTTCTTTTTTCCATCAAAAAAAATGTTTTTTTTTGTGCCTTTAGCCAGGAATGCACCGCTTCTTTAACCTTGTTATCAGTCCAAAATTTTTGTCTTCTTAAAGTGTCCTTCAGGGGTCCAAACACATGATAATCAGAGGGAGCACAAAAATCTAATGATTGCTCGCTGCTCCTCTACGGTGCAAGCAGCTAAGGGCGCCGCCATTTCGTATATGCTTCCCTTCCAATTAAGCACGCCACACCATGTATTGGGCAGTATCAAAACCTTCTCTAAGAATGTATTTTCCCTGCACGGGAGTTTGAAATGCCTGGGGTATTCATTTCGTGAATATCAATTTACTTTTTGAAGCACCCTCGTATATTACATGATAACATTATATATCCTTAGACTCGATAAGAACCGTGAAACCGAGCTAGTATGCAGGATAAATTGTGATAATTGTAACGCATCTTACATCGGGCAGACGAAGAGATATTTGCAAACGCGTATTAATGAGCACCAGAACGACATTAAAAAGGATGAGGGCTGCCGTTCGGTGGTAAGCAAGCACCGTGCATCTTGTCGACACGATTTTAAATGGTCTGATGTTGATATACTACATAAAGAAAAGAATACTAAAAAACGTGAAATAGCGGAAATGTTCTTTATCAAGAATCAAGTGAATACCATTAATTTACAAAAAGATACGAAAAATCTAAATCCTATATACATATGACAAAGTCATTTCTAGTGTATAAATCCGCTATGTTTACTTATTTAACCTTATAACGTTTCTTAATTTTGTCAGTTGCTTGCTTGCTCCCGACCGTTCGTCATCTTCTATCCGTTTGACTCCTTTTGTAACTGTTCTGATTATGCGCTGTGCTTGTTAACGTTATGATATTCACATCAAGAGTTCTACGACACCGAACATGTAATTATCTTCTTCCTTTAATTTTATATTTATTCAATGACGCCTCTTAACGAAAAGATTTTTGTGTAGCTTTTGACATATGACTTTTTCGGTCAAAATCTTCATATCTCGTAGATGTTCACGTAAGAGCGAAAGTTCCATGCAAGTCTATAGGTAGGACATCTTATTATATCCATTATGTATTAGTTTTTAAATATGATCGCCTACTAATGTTTTTGCGTTACCGATTTTTTGTAGACACTTGAGAAGGACCCAATCTCCCGGGTCAAAACGTCGTGATTAGACGATAATTTGTCACTTGCCAATTGCGTCGTTTAATAAAGATTTTTTTTTATAAATCCTTAGTTTTATGGATTTTTATTTCCAGTCCTAATATTTTATTTACAAGTCCTTAATTATTTCCGCTCTTAAAGAAGGTATTTAAGATATTTAATAGTTGCCGTTTTTCCGCGATGCTGATTGGTTCTCTCGCTTGGCTTCGTACTGCGAAAGTAACTGTCAGCGCAAGAATGGTATTTTGACAACTCATAAATGACAAGTTATTATGATTGATTTTGGTTATTTTGATGACTGATGTCAAGTAAATGTAAAGATTAAATTTGATACATGTTATTAAGAATATATAATAGTCGAGAATAAATAGTGCGTGCACTTTGTAATGTCTAGTTTAAAATAATAAAATAATGCAACAACTTTATTGCTAAATTTTGTTATAATTATTGATTATTTTACTAATACTTAACGTTACATGCAATTTTTTACAAACATAAAAAGATAACATACATATAAAAAGAACATCCACGCACAAAATATTCAATTCTAAAAAAATCCTTATATTTAATAATAAAAATGTAAGGACAAAACACTAGTCGTAAGGAAAATATCTAAAAGTTATAATTTATCAATACACTGGTACTGATTTGTAAATAAGATTTTAATCTATAAACCACTTTCCTAGTTGTATAATTTATCAATACACTGGTACTGATTTGTAAATAAAATTTTAATCTATAAACCATTTCCTAGTTGTTATAACTTTAGCAAATTATGATAAAAATAATTATTACTATTATTTTCATTAATATTGTATCATTTTTAGAAGATATTTGTAATTTCTTGTTATATTTAATGTTTTATATTACTTAATAACAAATTTATAATTAATTATTTATTAAAAAATAGGTTAATTATGAAATAAGCAATTGAAATTAAATAAATATTATACCTAATTACATTTTTATTGTCTAAGAATATATTCTTAAGTCAATAACATACCATCAGCTGTAGTAATTAATAACACATCTAAAGATGCCTTGGCAGCAGAAGCAATATGATGGGGACGTGGATGCCATTGCATATCGGTAGGGTAAAAATCATTCGGAAATTCTGTTACAACAGTGGAATGTGCAATACCACCTTCTAAATGCCAGCATATTAATAAATGATCTTCCCTGGAGAACAAAGAATACATTGATTCGATTTCATATTCATGCAAATAAAATCTCGAGGAAAAATAAAAGTCCAAGGAATTTTATTATAAAAATGTACAATTTTACTCTCTCAATATACATAATAATTAATCTTGATATGGAGGGATTAAAGCCATAGTGGTGTAAGTCACTTTTTTTAACCTATCGAGTTGAGTTCATAGATGCAGTCTACACATGCAGATATGTTGAAAGAAAAAGGAAACAAAAGTGGTCAAAAAAATTGACTTACACCACTATGGCTTTAACCCCTCCATATAATAATAATTTTAAGATAAAAAAATTTTATTTAAAAAATGCGTCTTTAACGTGTATAATGTGTGTAATATGTATTTCGGTCATTTTATTATATAGTATATCAGGATAATTTTTAGAGTATACATATATGTATATAGATATATGTATACATAGAGTATACAGGGTGTTTTCGGAAATTCAACCAACAAACTTTCAGAGATTGTCGGAGGCACCAAGGATAATTTTTTGCAAATGAACCTAGGGTCCGAAACGTGTCGTTACATCGCTACGGTTATTTGCTCGAATCTGTAATAAAAAATAGGCCAAAACATCATCGACGCACTTGGGCAATTATAAGAGCAGATCCCCCATCATTTACCACTCCCACCTTCATTCGCGGATACGATCTTTTTTGAACACTCTGTAGCGATGTAACGACACGTTTCCGACCCTAGGTCCATTTACAAAAAATGATCCTTATGGTGCCCCAGACAATCTCTGAAAGTTTGTCGGTTGAATTTTCGAACACCCTGTATATATACAGGGTTTTCCAACGAAAAGTGTCCATCCCCTATATTTCGGAAACGGCTCAAAATTATGAAAAATCTCGAAATACGTGTTCGATCATTTCAAGAAGCAACTCATTTAAGAAGGTTGGAGGAGTTGTTCCCCTAAGAGTGCTCCAGGGGACCCCAAATCAAAAATTTTAAATGAAACCCCCTATATTTTAGTATATCGTTTGAAAGGGTATAAAATGAGAAAAATTTGGCGCAAACCAGAGGTCGATACGTTGATCAGTTTGCGAGTTATTTAGGGTAAAAGTTCGAAAAAGCCCATTTTTACTCTACTTTATTATAGTGTTTTGAAAATGTCTCGACAAGGGCTACAAGAATATGCAATAAAAAATAGGGGGTTTTATTTAAAAAATTCAATGTAATCTTGACCTGACCTTAGAGACGCCACCCATGTTCAAACTGATTAGGTCAGTAAATAGATCTTTTAAAATCCTACAATTTTTATCTAAAACATTTTTCTCTAAAATGCGTTGTTTTCGAGATATTTAGGTGTGTCAATTTAAAACCTCACCCTGTACTTATTTGCATATATATATATGTATGTATATACATATATATATGTACATATATACTCTAAAAATTATCTTGATAATGATTTCATATTTGAAGGTATAATAATATGAAAAGTATTAATGAAATATTAGTTTATATTATATCAAAATACAGTTATATAAAAACACACACGCGCGCCTCTCTCTCTCTCTCTCTCTCTCTCTCTCTCTCTCTTTCTCTCACTCTTTCCCTCTCCCTCTACCTCTCTCTAAATGTTCATATTTTATTTCACCTTTTCTCATTATTTTTTACAACTTTCTTTTTACTTGTTATATCTTCTTTTATATCTTATGTTTTATATGTGAAATAGAGATGGTAAAATATCATAATATATTTTTACGAAGCTTTGCTCTCCTCTAAAAATCAATATTCTAAAGATATTTTAGTGATAATTATCTTCAAACATTTAAATATTTTAAAAATGTATGCTATGACACAGTTCTAAGAACAAATAAATATTATTACATGTTAGTTCTTATCATTAAATATATTTTATCTTAATAACATTTTTTTAACTGTAATATTGACTGCGTATTGTTTTTACACAAATATTGTTTTTGATGCTCCTGATTCTATTCTATTTTAATTCTATTCAATATATAGAATAACTAAAAGAAATAAAAATAATAAATTTTGTTAAGTTAATTAGTTATCTTATTCGTGTATTGTAAAATATTATTTATGTATTTAGTAAAATATAAAGTATTTTTATAGCTAATAATTTCTACTTACCCACAAGAATAAATTTCTTCCGTTGAACTCCATGCAACACAAGTGAGTAATCTTTTATGTCCGTTATCTTCTTGCACAGATACCTTAAATCTCATATTGAACTTTTCTTTGGCACTTGTACTAAATTATATATATATATATATATATATATATAACTGTTATAATATACTTAATACAAGCAAGAAAAATGCAATATTCAGTTCTTGCAATAAAACGATAATAATAAATTAAAGTTAATTTAATTTTAAAATGCCAGTAAAAACAAATGTTATTAATAATAAACAATTTTATCACATAATTTTGGTGCGATGAATTTTAGTTCGTCTAACATAAATGTTCGTTGCGATAGATCATGTGGGTTATGTTACAACTGGTAAAGATACATTTTGTTTACGCCTTAATTTCCATGGCAACTATGATGACAATGAATGGATCTTTAAGGCTTCCACGCATAAAATGACAAAGCTGCATATGCATAACATAAGATCATCTAAACCAATAAGCATCCAACATAAAGAATGCTACATGTAAATCAATATGGCTGGATGCTCATTGGTCTAGACGGTTTTATGTTATGCATATGCAGCTATGTCATTTTGAGTGCGATAGTCCTTACCAACAGAGATCTGTCTACCAATGTATACGAAAAAAGATAAAATACCAAGTGCAGGGCCTACAACTTTTCTTAAACATAAAAACATTATTTTAAATATATATGTACATCAAAATTATTTTTTTTTCAAAAAAAATTTAAAAAAGGAACTAAGCATCCATCAAAAGACATATTGTATAAATGAATTGTATAAAGGAGTATTGTATATATTAATATATATAACAGTCTTTTTATAAAAAAGGAAAAATATACGCCAAGTACATAAAAAATATTCAAAAGTATATGCACCATTGAATAAAAACTCAACCGTTCATAAATAAATATAAAATTAATTTAATTAGCCATGTACTCTACTGATTGTTAGACAAAAAATCTCTAAAAGTAGCATTTTTTACTACAAATGTTTAATTAATAAACTTTTATTTTATTTTTCTGTAACTTTTTTGATTTCAGACAAATTCTAAGTTACATAAAACAAAGCTAAAATCAAAAGTATAAAGTCTTGGCGTGCCTAGGTTGCATTTTAATATACACGTACATTTCTACAAGCGTACACTACCGTTCAAAAATTCTCTCGGTAATTATTTACTTTAAGGGACACCCCTCCAATGACCTTGACTTTGACATGTTGTCAAGGTCACCCTCCTAAGTGATCTTTAGAAGGTTTTAGTTGGCGGTCATTGTTTATTAAAAAATTATAAACAAAAAAATTTTGAAAAATATAGCAGTTATTTTGAGTATTGGAAGGCATAAACGACTTATATGTATGTGGAAATAGTACATGTATGAACGAAGAAAAGTTATTTAAAGCAGCAAATTGTTGGTATATTGAATAGTCTTTTTGTTAAAGCAGTGAATAGTTGGTATATTGAAAAGTATATATACAATTTTATGAGTCAAAAAGCATAAATATAAAGTATTCCCTGCTTTAATCATGACAAAAGCATGTTAAAGCTTTGTTCAAGCAGATAATAGTTGGTTATTAACAAAACAAGGTTCAATGACCAACTATTATATGCTTTAACAAAGCGTATAAACTATTAAAATGTATATTTATAAATTATCATATTACTCTATTTCGTCAACTTCAACGCTTAATATCTGTAACAGAAATAATTTGTTTTAAAGCAGAGAATAGTTGGTCATTGAAGGTGGTTATTGAACCTTGTTTTGTTAATAACCAACTATTATCTACTTTAACAAAGCTTTAACATGCTTTTGCCATGAGAATACTTTGTATTTGTGCTTTCTAGCATATAAAATTGTATATATACTTTTCAATATGCCAACTATTCTCTGCTTTAACAAAAAGACTATTCAATATACCAACAATTTGCTCCTTTAAATAACTTTCCTTCGTTCATACATGTAGGTACTATTTCCACATATAATTTATGCCTTCCAATACTCAAAATAACTGCTATATTTTTCAAACTTTTTTTATTTATAACTTTTTAATAAACAATAACCGCCAACTAAAACCTTCTAAAGGTCACTCAGGAGGGTGACCTTAACAACATATGTCAAGGTCAAGGTCATTGGAGGGATGTCTCCTAAAGTAAATAACTACCATTCTCTCTCTATAACAAAACAATGGCATAGCATGTTTACTCGGTAACATTCTTTAAATAAAATATTTCTTTGGAAAATAATTAAAAACAAATAATACTGTGCTGAATAGTTAAAATAGATAGTAAAATTTCTCACATGACGTTTTTCTTTGGAAATATTACAGCACCACTGTTTTTTTTTAAAGCAGTAAAAATGTAAAGCTTGTAAAAATGTAGGTATATATTAAAATGCAACTCGGGTACACACCAAGTTTTTATACTTAATTTGATTTTAAGTCTATTTTATATGACTTATTGTTAGAATTTGCCTAAAATTATAAAAAAAATCATAAAAAAATAAAATAAATGTTTATTGGTTAAAGATATGTATAAGTAAAAAATGTTATTTTTTGAGATTTAAATTGTCTCACAATAAGTAATACTTGGCAAATTAAATTAATTTCATATCTATTTATAGAGTTTTTTTTATTTATATTGTTGCATACACTTTTGAAAAATTTTTTATGCACTTGGCGTATACTTTAAACAGATTTTTTACAATTCTATTTATTCTTTTAATTTTTAAAAAATAACATTAAAATTATATAAAATAGGATTTATTACATATGCATAAATAATTATACAATAAAGTTAACAATACATAATCAAATACCTTGCTAATTGCTATGATTTCATATATTTTTGTACAGAATTAATGTTTAAATGATGTTATAGCAAGCTTTCGTTACTTTCGTAGCTCGTTTCAGAGGTACCGCGTACGCCACAGCACCTGTTTACTTCCGAAGGTACACTCAGGTGATGGAATAAACTCTCACTTGTATCAAGTTAATTCGTTGCCTTTATTGAACGCGATTTTGCGATCTCGCGGTTGTGGCACCGTGTCGAACAATGATTGAAAACGATCTAGCGCGTCGAAGCCGCGCGCGCGGTATTGCGAACGGAGAGCGCCCTCGCGGTGGCGTGGGTGAATTAGAGCGTAGCCGAGCTGGGTTTACAGAACGCATCAAGAGCGAAAAAACAAATCTTAGAAACTTATAACTAGTGATAACGATACAAATGACGTACACAGAATTTTTATTTTAGAGAATAATTTGTTTTAGTAGAACGTTTTTTTATATTCTTTTGCATCTATCTGCTTTTGCCCTTACAAAAAAGTATTACTGGCTGGTTAGTAATAAATACTTATTTTGTGTATTAATAATACTAAAATTAAGTGTTTATTAGTACTTGAATCACTGTGATCCAAGTATTGCACAGTATTCTATTACTGGTCAGTAATTTATGAAAATAGTATTTAATACAGGACGAGTATTGAATACTTAGTATTAAATTACTGATGAGGAAGCATTTAATACTAGGTGATAAATACTTGTGTAATAAATACTTGGGTTGAATTACTGATGAGTATTTCAATGTTAGTACTGAAGTACTGGACCGAGAATTCCATGTGTAATAAATCACTGGCCAGTATTTTAATGTTAATACTCAAGTACTGAACTGAATATTTCATGTGAAATTAATCACTGGCCAGTACTACAATTTGTATAGAAACATTATAATAGGTAATTCTTGATAATATTAAGGAAGAAAGATAAAAGTAAGGCACAAATACATTTTATATAAAGGTCTGTACTAATTCGTCGTGATAAAAGTGTGCAAGTTTTGAAATAGAACTGCGGATTTATTCTAGTAGCAAATGGAACGGCAATTAATACTCCTATATTTTTTGCTTTTTGTGAGAGTGTGTGTCTCAAGGATAATGAAGTGAACAGTTTTAAAACGTTTTCAGGAGAGAGAACAATTACAACTTAACAGGGGTATTATAATTTAATTTGTATTCCTCTTTATTATATATAATTATATATAGATACATTTTTCTTATTAATATACATACGAGTACATATAAAAAACATAATGCACTATGCATCTAAATTTTGACCTGCAGCTTCTATACAACAAATGACTCTACGAGCACGAACACAGTAGTAAAACTGCAAGACAAGAGATTGCTGTTCCGCGCAGTTATAATTACATCAGTTATTATAGTAGGCCATTAGAGGATGTGGTTTTGTATTACGCATATTTATTTTGCTATTGAAAAGTTGCAAGGAGGAATGATAAAGACAGTCATCTAGTCTCTTTCAATTGTGTTAACAAGAGGTAGGACACATAGCTTCCTGTCATGTGGTATAACAATACACTTTCGCGACAACATATCTGGAAATACTGCAACACATTCCGGAGTCCTCTCCACTATGTGAGTAAATTCACCAGACGTAATATGTAGTGTTGTATCGGTGCAAAGATGATCATTAGTTGGATGCAAGCGCATTCCTAGCAAAATACAAAGTGAACGATTAGACCTGGCTGTTTTGACTATGAGAACATGAATGATGGAAAGCAATGTCTTGTCTTGCAGTTCTACTGTGTTATTTATTCTTTTTGTCATTCGTTCATACCCTTCCACATGAAAGAGGACATTTTTGAAAATAAATCGTTTGTACGACAGAACATTATTATTGAGCACTTCTCTTACCAATCGTTCTACCTCAACTTTCTGAATCAGAGTAAAAAAGAAGTAGTCTGGTGCACCAAAAAGTCTGACAGAGTTACCATACTGAACACAGTGACCTGATCTACTCTTCCGAAATGTAAACTTGTCATACAACGATTTCGCATATACTGAATGATGATTGTTCATAAAAATATCAGACGCCTTCTCTTTAATAGCTTGCAGTCTTAGGTAGCATTTACAAATCTGTTGTGGTACGGATTGTGAACTCTTAAACATTGTAGCCAAAGTACCATTATAGGTCTCGTATGGAAATGCAGAGGAACCCCACAAAGCTCCAAAATCCTGAACACTTTTCGGAATATGTAAAAGCAAATGAATATTGAATTTCATAAGTGTAGGAACATTATATATATCTTCTATTGTAAGAACAAATTTTCTCAAAGCACTCTCAGCCTTTAAAAAATATTTCTTTGGCATTGTGATGGCCTGCATGCATGGTATAGAATAATACAGAAGAAAATTCTTCCACTCTGAGGCTTTCCACAATTTCATGTCACGTAAACTTCGTGGTGTCCGTGTCACCTCACTAGGAGGTTTCATGGACATAAGTATGGAATTAAACTCATCAATTTTACTGTCTGAGCCAAAATAGAATGGTTCTTCCTTATTGGAGCCTGCTGTCCACCACATTGCCATTGTTTTTACAACACCAAGCAAAACAAATGATGCAATTATGTTGAAAACATTCAGAAGTAAAAGCACTGATGCTCCTTTGATTCCACTAACAACAACCCCAGTCCTCTCCACTGTTGCAGTATCATTCAAATGCTGTTTCTATGTACGTAGTTCTCCTACATCACCTCTAAACATTCTAGCTGTGCCTCGACCAACTGCAACTTCTTCACTTTCGTGTAAGCAAAATGAACACCCTTGCTTACCTCTGAATGTTTCTATATTCTGAAGTAAAGGCCTTGCTTGAGAATCAACACCGGCAAGGATAGTGTGTACTCTAATTTGGACTGGATCTACACTGTCGAATCAGGGACTCGGCACTTTAAACCATCATTGTGCAGCACATTCAGTTCATCAATAAAAGGTTGCAAATACACATTCATATTTGGCTTTCCTGCACTATACCATATATCACACAGCAAAATATTCTCTTTTCTCAAATTATATGGAAGTTTATTCACAGAAACCTGAATAGGCCACAATGACAGTATTAACGATTTAAATATTTGCACTCCATCCGTATTCCACTGCAAAGTTATGTCTGGTCTGGAGATCACACTTTTTTAAATAAATTTCTTATAAATTTTACCACTGATTACATCACTCTGAGTATCATCTTCCCATCTCAGCTTTGAATACACTTTTTTATCCTGCATTAATTTTCTTAACTGCTCTTTCAAAGAAATATGCAAGAAATAAGATCCTTTCATTTTCAAGTAGTTTTTATCGCATTGAGAACCACATTCACAAATTTTACGATTATTTTCTGGGAAAGTTATGTTTGTCTGACAATTTGGGCAAAAGTAATGTGTTACAATTTCAGGTGGTGATGGGAAATTTTTTAGGAACATATACAGTGACCTATGTTGTTGTCCAGGAAGGTGGCAGTCAATCAGTTGAAGGAGATGCTTCAAAGCTACATCAGACAGCCCAAAACGCATAGCATAAGTTATAATCAAAAGTTCACTTTCTTCTATGGTAATGTCACACTCTTCATACAACGGAACTCTCTCTTGAGGAAGTCCTACATCATCCTCCTCCCAATGAGGCACCTATTGAAACACATCATCAATGGAATCAATCTCTATGTCACTACTTTGGTCATTATCACTCCGATGAGAGAGACTGTCGTTGCTACTGCTGTTGTCGTTATTACAGTTGTCTTCAATTCCGCAGGCAAGGTTTGCCTGCTGCTCTTCATTCATTGTCAAACACCTGCTACTGCTGTTTTCATCAGGCAGCGCATTACTGTCATTACTATCACCTCGAAAAAATTGAAGTAATATATTTGTACCTCGAAAAAATCCAAGTAATATCTTTACCTCGAAAAAATTGAAGTAATATATTTGTACCTCGAAAAAATCCAAGTAATATCTTTAACCTCGAAAAAATTAAAGTAATATATTTGTACCTCGAAAAAATTTAAGTAATATCTTTACTTCGAAAAAATTGAAGTAATATATTTGTACCTCGAAAAAATCCAAGTAATATCTTTACCTCGAACAAATCAAAGCAATATAAATGAGGGTAACAGGATTTTGTTACAGATTGCGGACAGTGATCCACATCCAATGCTTTGATGTGTTTTCAATTAAAAACTTTTATCTAATTGCAGCTATAGGACCAATGCTCAAGGATGTTGACAGGCTCAAGAAAGAACTGGCTTCCTTAGCACGGTCCAATAGTAAAAGCAGGATTATCACTAGCCACAGCACTATGACGAGCCATACAAAAAGCAGCATCCACGATACCAGCAATAAGGTACATGTGTGATAATTTTCTTCAATGGCAGTAGTAAATAAAAGTTAATGACAGTAGATAAAAATTAAGGTTAGCCACTAACCTTGATATTTTTTCTCTCGGTATTCCTTTTTTTCATAATATCCTTCAAAATTTCTTATTTAATTCGTATAATTTGATTCTTCATTGTGAGATCTATATATACTTGATTTTTGTATACTCAAAGTATCTCGAATCTAAGAACGATGTACATTTTAATGTCTTAATGTAGACTATATAATAAATAAAATCCTAAATTTCTGTATGACAAATAAATTATTTTGCACCAACAACCATGATGACTCAGTATTGAGAACAGGCACACGGCCAATATGGCGGCTATAAGCCAGCTTATATACACGCGAAACAATATGTGTGCTCGTGAGCACACATATGTTCCGCGTGTATATGAGCCGGCTTATGGCCGCCATATTGGTCGTGTGCCCTTTCCCAATAGCTATCAAGTATATTAAATTTGATAATTATATGATTATTATATGAACCTTCCTTATTTGTAAGATTCAATTTTTTTTAAAACTTAATATATGATTACTTTGAAGTTATTTACATAATTTAGTTTCAATGTGTGAGCACAATAAACCTAATATTTTTTGTGTAAATTTTTATAGGATATTTTTCGCCAAACTCTTTCCACAAGTGTTACTGCCACTGTGGCGGAAACAACTTGTGTTCCTGCTCTGCCTGCTTCTCATGCCAGCAGAAAGGTACAAGTATATGGAGATTTTTTCAATTGCAGAAATAACATTAATTGATTACTTTGACATAACTTACTGGTTTATTTTTAATTTATGCTGTGCGTTGAGCACATATATAAGCCTAATTGTTTAAATTGTTAGGCCCCAGTTACAGCAGCAGATGATGTTGCATTGAGAAATTCTGACTTACAATTTGTGGAGGAGTTACCGGCTAGTGGAGGAGTTACTTCTTCTATTAATTTATTAGAGGTGGATGCTGTGCAAATTGTTACAGAAGTTCAGAGACCGCCTGAAAATAATCCGGATTACGAAGTTGTTCAGATTATGAACCTGTCGGAACATGGCGAATCCAATTGCCTCAATTTATTCCACATATGTCAGAAGATAGAAAACATATACAAATATTGCACAGTTCGTCAGCTTCATTAAAGTGTACAGATCCAAAAAAGAGAAATATTAATGGACATTGGGTATGCAGCTATTACGATACAAAAAATATATATATCTATGATTCACTAAATAAAAAAGAATTGCACGAACATCATAAGGTATTCTTGAAAAGATTATTTCCAACATACGACTTTGAGAAATATCCTGTCAAATTTCTTACTGTGCAATATCAACCAAACTGTAACGATTGCGGAGTTTTTGCTATAGCTTTTGCGACTTCATTGTTATTCAATATTAAACCTGACGGAGTGAGATATGATCATAGAGTAATGCGTTCACATTTGTTGAAGATTTTCGAATCGAATACAATTGAGCATTTTCCTCAAAATTCACAAAGTGATGCTCAGACAGTGCTTCCATTAGCGGTAATAAAAGCGAGAGAGGCTGAAGCGCTTGCTAAACATACAAATAGACATTTTGAAAGTAATTGCGCTAAGAAACGTCCTGCAGAGAAACAGGATTCAGATAATCGCCCTACAAAGCGACAGCGACGTGAACAGAAATTACCAAATAATGCTGCTAAACAGCGGGATCGATATAAAAATAATCTGGAAAATAAACGTACTAAGCAGCGGGATCGATATAAAAAGAATCTGGAAAATAATTGTGCTAAGAAACGGGATTGATATAAAAAGAATCTGGAATATAATTGTACTAAGAAACGGGATCGATATAAAAGGAATCTGAAAAATAATCGTACTAAGAAACAGGATCGATATAAAAAAAATCTGGAAAATAATCGTGCTAAGAAACAGGATCGATATAAAAAAAATCTGGAAAATAATCGTATTAAACAACAGCGTCAATATAAAAATAACTTACTAAATAAACGCCTTAATAAGCAAAAACGTTATCTTATACATTCCAAACAAGAACGAGATAGACAAAGAAAATATTCTGATCGTAAATGGCTTATTATAAACGATATTATAAGAGAAAGAGTTCTAAATCCGTCGCTGCAAACAAAAATCGCGACATTGCCAAAAATATCACTAGAAAATATTACAAGTTTTGGTCACGAAATTATATACAATTTCTTAATCCTGTGGCAATTGAAGACATTGAAAAGAAACTTGATATTAAAAATCCTACTGAAAGACGATTAGAAGCAGAAAGAATCGTACGTTGGTATATGCGTATTCGAGACAGTTTTGTCCGCGATATTTCTAAAGTATTAGCTGTACTTAAAAAGAAATCACAAGTATGCTTGACTCTTGTCGCTGAATGCTCTACAATTGACGATAAAAAACGTGCATTATGTGGCATATCGCGACATACAGCTTCGTCCGAAAATTACTTTATCGATACATATCGTAACATTACTTCATCACAACTTTTGGTGATGAACGAGAAAGGTACACTTATGAATGTATTACCTTTGCAGCAGGCTCGAGCAAAAAAATCATGGTCACGCAATGCCTTGTGTAAAATTGATCAGTTTCTAATCGATCGTTATGGACAATTCCTTAAAACGATAAGTACATGTACTTTAAAGAAAATACCACAATTGTTAAAAAATATTTATACATGTACAATAAAGGATCCGAATAGACAGGGTCACACACATGCTTGTTACATTGATGATACAACTTGCGAAGCGACATTTCTTCCTGTTCTATTATTATCACCTCATTTTCCAACGGTGAGATTTATTAAACGTTTAGTTTATCAAATGACAAGATTACATAACAAGATGTTAAATCTGGAGAAGGCTTTAACTTCTGCTGATTTGGACACATTAAACGAAATTATAACTTTGGCACAACACAAGCAAATATGTACAAACATCAGCAGAATTGTACTACTTTGAGTGATGATGAAATCATGTCTCGCTATAAAAATGCATTTAAGGCTTTTGCTAAACGCTCCATGGACACACCTTGATATGTTTGTGCATCATGTGAGAGACTGTGTTATAAAAGAAGTGTCTTCGAATTTAATAAGCTTAAAGCACAAATAGATATTCCAATTTGGAGAGATTTAATGACGCATTTAGAAAAACATAATATTATCCCGCAATACATATGTCGTTACTGTGACAAAAAATTCCGTGACGGATTAATGCCTGCGTATTGCGTTTTAAATGATCTATTTGTACATGATCCACCCGAAGTAATATCATGTCTTAACGAGTTTGAAAAAATTCTTATACAAAGAGCTAAAGCTTTTCAAACTGTCGTTTCAATGAAACCTGTTAGTGAGAAAAAATTTCCTCACAGACGAATGGTACAAAAAGTAAAAGGTAGAACGTTTCATTTACCGTTACTTTTGCAAGAGACATTGAACAAAATATGTTCTGATAAGGATCCAATTACTACTAATCATGAACTGTACTTTGTACGTGTTATAAATGTTCCGACAAAATCAAAAATTATCTGGGAACAAATGGTAGACGTTTTTGACGCTTTAGTGTGGTTAAAAGAACATAATCCTTCATATTCTCATATTGTATTGCCAGATACTTATAATAAGTTTTCTTTACATACATTATTAAAAAATCCAGAGTATGAAATACAGAAGACAGATGAAAATGGTAGTAAATCTGATTCGGATGACGAACACGAATCGAGTCCAAAAAGTCCAATGCAAGAAACAGAAAACAACGTAGACGCTACTTTAAATAATCAGCGTAAGGCAATGATAACTCAGGTTCTTGACGAAAATAATAATTATTACGAGCAATATACTATTTATCCTTTATATGAAAAAAAAGAATGTAAAAGTGATACCGCCTTATATCAAATGTTAAAAATTGACGATTTGCCTTTGGACAATCGTGAGAAATTGTTAGATCTATTATGTTTTCCAGATTTATATCCTCTTGGTGTTAATGGAGAACACCAAACTAGACAGGTTAAACTTCACGACCATGAATTTGTTAAATGTCGTTTGATGTCTAAACATTCACAATTCAGGTTAAATATACAATTCTTATTTTTTTTTGTTAAATCAATTGAATATGCGTCAATTGAAACGTGGTATTTTTCACAAACTGAATATAACTAATCGTCCCTGCTAAAAATGACCGATTGAATCCGATTAAAAATTTTGAATCCGCACGAATCTGGATTCTTGATCCGGAAATCACGGATTCATAACGATTACACCGACTAAAAACGATTGAAACGGATTGGTATTCAAGGATGTAATTTCAATCGGTTGGTATTAATACGATTGAAACCGATTGAGTCAGATTCAGATGATTATTTAGCTACGGCAGACACTACCTATTTCCGACATTCATCCAAAATAAAAAAAAATTATATTTATTTCGAAATTTTATTACTATTTTTTAACTAAATTTGTTTCTTAAGATGCAGCCTATGATGATTCCATCTGAAAATAAGTATTTGTAACTGATTAAATGTCTTAAAAAACACACTTATCTTAGTGGGATTCGAACTCGGGACCTCTGGATCGTGAGCCAACTGCCTTACGTGGTAGACTACTTCTTAATTTAATGTAAGTGTTATTGTATATTGTCTACATGTCATAACCGTAGGCCCTTATACCGCCACATAATTTATAGAGCAAAACAATAACAGAAAAATGATGATTTCTTATAATTAAATAGTTATTGTTAAATAATATTTTAAGTAAATATTAATATTAAATAAATGTTTTTTAAAATTATTATATAGTAAATAAATAATTATTGTAAAATAAATATTAAATTAATGTCAAATAAATGTTAAATATACGTTTTCTTTAAATCATTATTGCAAATAAATAATTAATATAAAATAAATATTAAATTAATGTCAAATAAATGTTAAATAAATGTTTTTTCAAATTATTATTACAAATAAATAATCAATATTACATAAATATTATATTATTGCCGAATAAATGTTAAAATTGTACATTCGTACAATTTTAATGATTAGAGCGGATTTAATCCGATTCAAATGACTAACTTTATTACCCGATTGAAATGGATTAAGCGCAGATACATACGATTGAAACCGATTAAGTCGGATTCAGATGAATCCGGAAATATCACATTAAATCCGATTCCGGGGTGTTGTATTAAAACCTAACGATTGATGCGGATTCAATACGATTCATGTGGTCACTTTATTCACCCGATTAAAATAGATTGGCATAAATTTGATTGAAACCGATTAAATCGGATTCAGATAAATCCGGAAATATCACATTAATACCGATTCCGGTGTTGTATTAAAACTTAACGATTGATGCGGATTCAATACGATTCATGTGGTCACTTTATTCACCCGATTAAAATGGATTGGCATAAATACGATTGAAAAGGATAGCGTCGGATTCAGATCAATCCGGAAATGCCGAATTAAAAACAATTCCGATTGATTTGGTATTAAAACCGATTCACTTCCAATCGGACATCCGATTAACCGGATTGAAAACGTATTCATTCCGATTCAATTTCACCAAATTTAATGCGGAACCAATCGGATTCAATCGGTCATTTTCAGCAGGGGTTATACGGCTTCAGAATATTTACAAGCAATGGAGACAGATGCATTAGAATCTAACTTGAGTACAATATTTGCCACTCTAAGAAATACGGAACAATACTGGCGTCGACCAAGAAATAATTTAAGATGTATGACGCAACATTACGGACCTGCGACATTTTTTCTAACATGGAGTCCTGCTGATTGGCTAATGGATGATTTAGGTGCATATATTCGTGAAGTAAATGGATGGCCTGACGATTCGACGCCCATTAGTGTACTAGTTGCTAGGGATCCCGTGTCGACGTCAAGGTTTCTTGATAATAAATTCAAAGCATTGCTTGATTTTATTTGTTCCAAAGATCACCCGATTGGAGAAATAACACATTACTTTTGGCGCATCTTACTTACTTTTTGCGAGAATACCAAGGTAGAGGTACACAATATTTTCATTTATTAATTTGGATTAAAGATGCGCCAATTATCGGTGAATCCTCCGTTGAAGAGGTTTCTAAATTTATTTTGCAACATATAACATGTAAAATGCCAAATCCAAAGATTTCACCATTATTATACAGGCGAGTCAATACGCATCAACGACACAAACATAACGATTATTGTCTTCGTTCTAAAAAAGTAGGACGTAAAACGACTCGTGTATGTCGTTTCGGATTTCCTCGTCCTGTCACGGAAACGTTGATTATCAGAGATGTTATTAGTTCGATAGCAGGTAGAAAACAATTGAAAAATAGAAGTAGGTTTTATGATCTTCCTCGAACAGATGCTGAGACAAACATAAATGATTACAATACTGTCCTTCTTACTGCAGTGGAAGGAAATGTCGATATACAATATATTGGTGAAAAATCCACGTTGCTTACTTGGTATATTACTAATTGTAAGTACATAAATAAAGCAGCAAAAAGTGAAATATCTGATGCTATCCTTGATAGTAAAAATGAGAAAAAGGAATCATTGCATACAAAAATTTGGAAATATGCTGTGCGAGGCATTAGTAATAGGGAATGTGGAGCTCTTGAAGGTGCTGATGGATTGCTAGGTATTCCTTTATATGGGACTGATCAAAATACGACTTTTAGATGGTTAAATGTTAATCAGATACGACACAGAAAAGTGAAAGGCTATAAGGAAATTGAAGCTCTTGACGGAGATTCTACAGATATATTTTGTCCATCTATAATAGATGATCATTATCCACAGAGACCGGAAGAATTGGAATCCATGTCTTTGTATGAGTTTGCACAATGGTATGAGATTTCGAAAATCAAACCAAAAGGTAAAAATATTGAACAGTACAAGATGAAGAATGGTTATTATCTGAAACGGCGACAGCGTGGACATCTTATTGATCACTATAGATACAATGTCAATACGCAGCCGGAAAATTATTTCTTTTCATTACTGCTCATGTTTAAACCGTGGCGGAAAATAGAAAATCTTAAAGATGGATGTGACACTTATGCAGAATCATTTCACAAGGGAAAGTTACATCTTGAGAAAGCATTGCAGTATCATGAAAAATTAGAGGAATTGCAAAAAGCATTTGAAACTGCGCAGGAATTAGTTCAACAACATTTAGATAAGTTGGAAAAACAGCATGAGTCTCAAGACGATCCTGATAATCTAATAGGTGTTCAAAATATTGAGGCTGGTGAAGCGATGCAAGATTTTAAGGATCTTGGTGACAAATTAGATCAGGAAATCGATGTATCTGAAATGATTTCAAAGCTGAACGCAGATCAAAGAAGAGTATTTGATAGAGTCATCAACGCCATAACATCGTTGGATATCGACACCATAACATCGTCGGATAATTATAAACGATATTACGATTATACGTTAGTGGAGAAGGAGGTACTGGTAAAAGTTTCTTAATTAAAACAATTGTATGCTGGATAAAACAAAATCGCAACAAGAATACTGCTGTAGCAGCACCTACTGGTATAGCAGCGTTTAATATCAATGGTTTAACAGTTCATAGATTGCTGCAGTTACCTGTTGAACATGGTCAGACTCCTAAGTATAAACAATTAGCTCCACACGTTTTGAAAGTTTTACGGGCAGATCTCAAAGATGTTATTCTTATTATAATTGATGAAGTGTCAATGATATCTAATTTAACTTTGATGTATATAAACTTGCGTCTATGTGAAATATTTGATACCTTTGACGAGGCTTCGTTTGGTCGAAAGCATATTCTTTTATTTGGAGATCTGCTTCAATTACCTCCTGTACGTGAAGATTTTGTCTTTTTTCATTATCAAACGAAGAACTTGCTAAATATATTGTCAGTATGGGGACTACAAAAAACATTTTGTGGGATGAATTTGAATACGATAAATTGACGATCAATATGCGCCAGCAAGGAGACGGATCTTATCGTGAATTACTCTCAAGTGTTTGTATTGGTTTATTGACAAAATCTGATTCTGAGATTCTTGAGAAAAGAAAAATATCTTTCAAAGGTGAGTCATTCGAAACAAAATTATACGAATTGTGTGATTTTATTGATAATTTGCCGTCTGATACCGTTTGTTTACTACCTACTCGTCATATGTGCGATGTTCTTAACACTGCAATGTTAAGTCGTATTGCTTCAAGAGAAATATTATTAATTGCTGAAGATACGTTGGAATATAGAAATAAATCTGTTAGAGAAAAAGTAGCAAAGAAATTGACGAATAATGAGGATGATAATACTACAACAGCTGGGCTTTCAAAACAAATTGCAATTAAAATTGGAGCGAAAGTTATGATAAGACGCAATATTGATGCCAGTTTGGGCCTCGTAAATGGTAAAATTGGTACAGTTATTTCTGTTGTGCAGGATACATCTACTGGTTATGTAGAAAAGATTAAACTTCTTTTACCGTCTGGTTTGGAGTATTTTATTGAAAGAGTAAGTGTCAAGTTTCAAGTATTGGCTGTATCCGATACAGCATATGTTATAAGAAAACAATTTCCCATAACTCCGAATTATGGCATAACCGTTCATAAAAGCCAAGGATTAAGCTTGCAAAACGCTATTATGGATATAGGTAATTCTGTATTTAGTTGTGGTCAGGTATATGTTGCGCTGTCCCGAGTAACATCTCTGGATGGATTGCATTTAATTAACTTTGATCCTTCATCTGTAACAGCAAGTGAAAGAGCTATTATCAAATATAATTGGCTAAAACAAAAATTTCTGCCACAAGCACAAACGATTACTATTTCAAAAAAACGTTTCCGAAAAGTAAAAGATACTCCGTGGACATTGTCAAAAATAATTAGTTTTGTTCAAGAGTCAGATCAACAAGCTGGACAGAGTACTGATTTGCAAAAAATTGTGGAAAAGAAGATACCTGCTTTGCAAAATGAAGATAAAGTTTCATGCTACGCAAATTCAGTACTACAATGTTTCTTTTAGTCAAGTATTATCAGGAAAGTGTTGCTTAAAGTTGATACGGATGAATTATGTATACTAGCGCATAAATATGACCAACGATTAGATATAGATAATTTGAATGCTGATAAAATACGGACAAAGCTAGGAGAGCGTTTTACGAGTCGTGATGGTGAAGGACCGAAAAAACGAGACGCTCTCGAATTTCTTACTGCTATTTGTACAGAATATGATTATATAAGAAATCTGGTACAGCATCAAGTCACTTGTACCACTCGGTGCAAATCATGTGATAATACAAAAGTTACTACTAATAACAATATAGTTGTTCCAATTTCTATTAACAATTTGAAAAAGAAAAGTTATAATCTTAATGATTTATTAAAGATCACATTTTCACATTGGTGTCAATCACATGATAAAACATGCGAACAGTGTGCAGGAAATGATATAATATTTAAAAATAAATTAACGTCGACGAAAGAAATAGTTATTATTCATTTAATTTTGTTCTCATCACAAGATAATAAAGTAGTGAAAATACCGCAGACGTTTAATTTAACTGCCATACCAACAACTACAGTATTGATAGCTAAACAGCAGTATAAAGTAATGAATGCTATATTTCATCATGGTGAATCTATTGAACAAGGTTGTTTTACAAGTATGTGTAGATCAGACAGATTTTGAATTGCATTTAATGATGTTGCAGTTGATGCTAATGTAAAAATTATTAAAAAAGCACGATGGCCTAACGGTTCAAAAAATATTTATATATTATTTTTAGAAAAAGTTGGTAAAAAATAATGTATATAAGCAATATTATGAAATACAGATGCACATTTTATTTTTACATAATACTCGAAACCACATCAATGACTACATTTTAATTATAAAAGACGGCGAGGGGGTGGTGGTGGGATTTTACCACTTTATAGCATTAGCATTAATCGCGCTACATTTGCGATTATATCTTATGTCGCATTATATCTTATGTCGCAAAATATATACAGGATGTAAAACTAAAGGGATTATAGATTATTATTTCTAAAGAACTAAGCAAAATATTAAATTGATGTTTTCTTAGATATATAGTGGTCCGTGACACCTTTAGCTTTACATCTTGTACAAACTGTTTATAAGATAATATTACAAAAAGGCATGATATCCGTACAAAATTACCTTTTACAAAAAGGTAAAAAAAAGACGCCAAGCACGCGTGGTGTACCTCGAAAAAATCGAAGTAATATATTTGTACCTCGAAAAAATCCAAGTAATATCTTTATCTCGAAAAAATCGAAGTAATATATTTGTACCTCGAAAAAATCTAAGTAATATCTTTACCTCGAAAAAATTGAAGTAATATATTTGTACCTCGAAAAAATCCAAGTAATATCTTTACCTCGAAAAAACTAAAGTAACGGGTGGTATACGTAATCAAAAAAATCCAAAATATTTATTTTAAAAAAATATTACAACCCAAGTGACACATCACAAAATTGTGTTACCTTTTATTCAATCCAAGTAATTATCTATAAAAAAAAGAAATGATATCTGTAAATTGCGCCAATTATAAAGAAAGAATATATTGTCTCAAAAAATAATTGTTGCACTACTTTGATGAAAAATCTTTACATTGTGTCAATTAGAAAAAGAATGTATGATGATTTTATAAAATTAAAATTTTTTATTGAAATCCACCAAGGAAATATAAGATATTTAAATACAAAATTTATATTTGTATTTTTTAGTGGATATAACATTTATAAAATTAAAAATTTTTTAATCCAACAAGGGAATACAAGGTACTTAAACAATACAAAGTTTACAAGTTCATATATGCATTTTTTAATAAAATAAAACATTTAATTACAAACAATTACAGACAGAGGTCTGAGAGTTATAAACAATTATAACATTACAAAATAAACATGTTTTATTAAAATTAATACATTTTTCTTGTAAAAAAAACTTGGCGCTGCTAGACCTTGAAATATAATAAAGTACTAGGTCGAGTTACATTAAGTACAAATTAAAATTACAAAAAGCTTTTTTTACAATGAAACTTATATACTAAAGAAACGTAATCTTAAACCTATTCTGCATAATCGCTTTGACAATGCACGTCTTACAAATCTAAACTTATCTTATACTTAAGTCTAATTGTTTTACAATAACGGACGCCTTACAAACGTTAACTTATGCTATACTTAATTCTAGTCGCTTTCACAATATTCAACGCACGCCTTACAAAATTAAACTTATCCTATACTTAATTATTAGTCGCATCACTCGCCGTCACTGCCCGTATCACTCGCTCGCACATACACACGCTGATGATTATTATTATTACTCCCATTGCATTCTTCCTTGAATTATTTTTATCGTTGTCCTTATTCAGTCAAAATTATAGTACTTTATTATATTTCGAGGTCTAGCAGCGCCAAGTTTTTTTTACAAGAAAAATGTATTAATTTTAATGAAACATGTTTATTTTGTAATGTTATAATTGTTTATAACTCTCAGACCTCTGTCTGTAATTGTTTGTAATTAAATGTTTTATTTTATTAAAAAATGCATATATGAACTTGTAAACTTTCTATTGTTTAAGTACCTTGTATTCCCTTGTTGGATTTAAAAATTTTATAAATGTTATATCCACTAAAAAATACAAATATAAATTTTGTATTTAAATATCTTATATTCCCTTGGTGGATTTAACCCTTAACTAACACCTGGGGTGTCAAACACCCCAAAACGGATTTCGTGAACTTTAGGCATTTTCTCGGTCGGTTAATCTATGAATTTCGCATCGCAGTGCGATCGCAGTGCATCTGTCGTTAGTTCGAGTCACCAATGACACATTCCAATACGTTCCACCTGGCAGAAATCGTCAGTGCCCTTCCAAACACAATTCGAATCAGACGTATAGAATTGCTGGGGTCATTGAATACCCCAAGAGCATTTATTTCAAGAATTTTTTTGAAGCCTAAAAACTAAAAATTTTATACTTTAGGCTAATGGGTATCATTTTCCAGTGTTTAATGTATGTACTTGATTTTTTTCAAGCCTATTGGAGCCTTCATTTCGCCGTACCCAACGTTCAAATGTATGGGGTGTACAACACCCCGTGTGCAGATAACGTTCGATCGCGGACGTGTGCTAGTTAAGGGTTAAATAAAAAATTTTAATTTTATAAAATCATCATACATTCTTTTTATAATTAACACAATGTAAAGATTTTTCATCAAAGTAGTGCAACAATTATTTTTTGAAACAATATATTCTTTAATAAAATGTGGATAGTCGGCCTGACTGGCAGTAATTTTACGTTTCGACCCGTATTTTGGGCCATTAGTTGATGTTATATTAAAAATTTTATATTGCAAAAAAATATTACCCCAGCCAGGGTTTGAACCTGGAACCTCCCGTATACCGTGCGGGTGTCGTGCCAATTCGACCACTGAAGCTATGGTAATATTTCTTCGCAATAACACATATAAGATGGAGCACCAATTTCTTCGGTCGACGGTGTGTATAACGTCTTTTTTCGATATGAACATTGAAAAAACCGTGAGCCAACTTGCTTTGTCGGATTCACACAGTACTTTTTTCGGATCAATCGTTGAGACATCATTGAACCATCCTTCCGTTGGAACACCATTACTAGGCCAGGTGTATCAAAATTCAATAAGATAATTATTCGCCAGTGATAAATTAATAAAATGTGGATAGTCGGCCTGACTGGCAGTAATTTTACGTTTTTTAGGTTCCAGGTTCAAACCCTGGCTGGGGTAATATTTTTTCGCAATATAAAATTTTTAATATAACATCAACTAATGACCCAAAATACGGGTCGAACCGTAAAATTACTGCCAGTCAGGCCGACTATCCACATTTTATTAATTTATCACTGGCGAATAATTATCTTATTGAATATATTCTTTCTTTATAATTGGCGCAATTTACAGATATCATTTCTTTTTTTTATAGATAATTACTTGGATTGAATAAAAGGTAACACAATTTTGTGATGTGTCACTTGGGTTGTAATATTTTTTTTAAATAAAGATATTGGATTTTTTTGATTATACGTATACCACCCGTTACTTAAGTTTTTTCGAGGTAAAGATATTACTTGGATTTTTTCGAGGTACAAATATATTACTTCGATTTTTTCGAGGTAAAAATATTACTTGGATTTTTTTGAGGTACAAATATATTACTTCGATTTTTTCGAGGTACACCACGCGTGCTTGGCGTCTTTTTTTTACCTTTTTGTAAAAGGTAATTTTGTACGGATAAATATTAACAGTATTAAATCACTGAGATTTTAAGTATTTAGTCAGTAATACTTTTCTGTAAGGGTGAGGAGTCCTTTTATTAAAATTTCGCTAAAAGCTTTTTAAGAATACGAACCCTTTTTAGATTTTTTATTGCATACATTTTTGGTAATTTTTTTTATATACTAATCTAAGAAAAACGCGATAGCCATTTTATTAAAATTATATTAATGTATATTTAATTTTGCACAGCTGCATTATCTTGTGTGTGAATATAAGGTTTAAAAAATTAAAAAAATACTAAATTTAAAAATATCTTGCAGCTTCTAATATTTAAACTACAATTGTCAATTATATTTGGATTACGGTTGTTGTTCAGAAATTAGTAAAGTTAAGTGTATGGGATGAGGAGAGGCAGAGCTCGCGATGGTAAAAAGGAATTATTTTGGATAAAGTCAATGATCTCTTTACCGACCTCCGCAAACGCATTAACTATTAGGCGGCGCTACTCTAATATTACCATGCATGTCGCGATGCGAGGCGCACGCATCTCGCGAGCGTCGTCAACCCTTACAAAAAAGTATTACTGGCTGGTTAGTAATAAATACTTATTTTGTGTATTAATAATACTAAAATTAAGTATTAATAATACTAAAACTAAGTATTTATTAGTACTTGAATCACTGTGGTCCAAGTATTGCACAGTATTTTATTACTGGTCAGTAATTTATAAAAGTAGTATTTAATACAGGACAAGTATTGAATACTTAGTATTAAATTACTGATGAAGAAGCATTTAATACTAGGTGATAAATACTTGTGTAATAAATACTTGGGTTGAATTACTGATGAGTATTTCAATGTTAGTACTGAAGCAATGGACCGAGAATTCCATGTGTAATAAATCACTGGCCAGTATTTTAATGTTAATACTTAAGTACTGAACTGAATATTTCATGTGAAATTAATCACTGGCCAGTACTACAATTTGTATAGAAGCATTATAATAGGTAATTCCTGATAATATTAAGGAAGAAAGATAAAAGTAAGGCACAAATACATTTTATATAAAGGTCTGTACTAATTCGTCGTGATGAAAGTGTGCAAGTTTTGAAATAGAACTGCGGATTTATTCTTATAGTAGCAAATAGAACGACAATTAATACTCCTATATTTTTTTGCTTTTTTGTGAGAGTGTGTGTCTCAAGGATAATGAAGTGAACAGTTTTCAAACGTTTCCAGGAGAGAGAACAATTACAACTTAACAGCGGTATTATAATTTAATTTGTATTCCTCTTTATTATAATAATAATATATATAGATACATTTTTCTTATTAATATACATATACGAGTACATATAAAGAACATAATGCACTATGCATCTAAATTTTGACCTGCAGCTTCTATACATAACAAATGACTCTACGAGCACGAACACAGTAGTAGAACTGCAAGACAAGAGATTGCTGTTCCGCGCAGTTATAATTACATCAGTTATTATAGTAGGCCATTAGAGGATGTGGTTTTGTATTACGCATATTTATTTTGCTATTAAAAAGTTGCAAGGAAGAATGATAAAGACAGTCATCTAGTCTCTTTCAATTGTGTTAACAAGAGGTAGGACACATAGCTTCCTGTCATGTGGTATAACAATACACTTTCGTGACAACATATCTGGAAATACTGCAACACATTCCGGAGTCCTCTCCACTATGTGAGCAAATTCACCAGACGTAATATGTAGTGTTCTATCGGTGCAAAGATGATCATTAGTTGGATGCAAGCGCATTCCTAGCAAAATACAAAGTGAACGATTAGACCTGGCTGTTTTGACTATGAGAACATGAATGATGGAAAGCAATGTCTTGTCTTGCAGTTCTACTGTGTTATTTATTCTTTTGGTCATTCGTTCATACCCTTCCACATGAAAAAGGACATTTTTGAAAATAAATCGTTTGTACGACAAAACATTATTATTGAGCACTTCTTCTCTTACCAATCGTTCTACCTCAACTTTCTGAATCAGAGTAAAAGTGAAGTAGTCTGGTGCACCAAAAAGTCTGACAGAGTTACCATACTGAACACAGTGACCTGATCTACTCTTCCGAAATGTAAACTTGTCATACAACGATTTCGCATATACTGAATGATGATTGTTCATAAAGATATCAGACGCCTTCTCTTTAATAGCTTGCAGTCTTAGGTAGCATTTACAAATCTGTTGTGGTGCGGATTGTGAACTCTTAAACATTGTAGCCAAAGTACCATTATAGGTCTCGTATGGAAATGCAGAGGAACCCCACAAAGCTCCAAAATCCTGAACACTTTTCGGAATATGTAAAAGCAAATGAATATTGAATTTCATAAGTGTAGGAACATTATATATATCTTCTATTGTAAGAACAAATTTTCTCAAAGCACTCTCAGCCTTTAAAAATTCTTCCTGAGTGAATCGCTCTTTGAGGAAAACATGCATACTGAAAACTAAGAAGAACCAGTGATCAATGTATTTCTTTGGCATTGTGATGGCCTGCATGCATGGTATAGAATAATACAGAAGAAAATTCTTCCACTCTGAGGCTTTCCACAATTTCATGTCACGTAAACTTCGTGGTGTCCGTGTCACCTCACTATTAGGAGGTTTCATGGACATAAGTATGGAATCAAACTCATCAATTTTACTGTCTGAGCCAAAATAGAATGGTTCTTCCTTATTGGAGCCTGCTGTCCACCACATTGCCATTGTTTTTACAACACCAAGCAAAACACAGTGCATATACTCAGGTACAAATGATGCAATTATGTTGAAAACATTCAGAAGTAAAAGCACTGATGCTCCTTTGATTCCACTAACAACAACCCCAGTCCTCTCCACTGTTGCAGTATCATTCAAATGCTTTTTCTGTGTACGTAGTTCTCCTACATCACCTCTAAACATTCTAGCTGTGCCTCGACCAACAGCAACTTCTTCACCTTCGTGTAAGCAAAATGAACACCCTTGCTTACCTCTGAATGTTTTTATATTCTGAAGTAAAGGCCTTGCTTGAGAATCAACACTGGCAAGGATAGTGTGTACTCTAATTTGGACTGGATCTACACTGTCAGGGACTCGGCACTCAAAACCATCATTGTGCAGCACATTCAGTTCATCAATAAAAGGTTGCAAATATACATTCATATTTGGCTTTCCTGCACCATACCATATACCACACAGCAAAATATTCTCTTTTCTCAAATTATATGGAAGTTCATTCACAGAAACCTGAATAGGCCACAATGACACTTTTGACGATTTAAATATTTGCACACCATCCGTATTCCACTGCAAAGTTATGTCTGGTCTAGAAATCACACCTTTTTGAATAAATTTCTTATAAATTTTACCACTAATTACATCACTCTGAGTATCATCTTCCCATCTCAGCTTTGAATACACTTTTTCATCCTGCATTAGTTTTCTTAACTGCTCTTTCAAAGGAATATGCAAGAAATAAGATCCTTTCATTTTCAAGTAGTTTTTATCGCATTGAAAACCACATTCACAAATTTTACGATTATTTTCTAGGAAAGTTATATTTGTCTGACAATTCGGGCAAAAGTAATGTGTTACAATTTCAGGTGGTGATGGGAAATTTTTTAGGAACATATAAAGTGACCTATGTTGTTGTCCAGGAAGGTGGCAGTCAATCAGTTGAAGGAGATGCTTCAAAGCTACATCAGACAGCCCAAAACGCATAGCATAAGTCATAATCAAAAGTTCACTTTCTTCTATAGTAATGTCACACCCTTCATACAACGGAACTCTCTCTTGAGGAGGTTCTACATCATCCTCCTCCCAATGAAGTACCTCTTGAAACACATCATCAATGGAATCAATCTCTATGTCACTACTTTGGTGATCATTATCACTCTGATGAGAGAGACTGTCGTTGCTACTGCTGTTGTCGTTATTACAGTTGTCTTCAACTCCGCAGGCAAGGTTTGCCTGCTGCTCTTCAATCGATTCATCGCTACTATTGCTGCTGCTTGTCTCTCTTGGTTGTTCACTCGGTATTGCCCCTGCTATTGGTGCAATCTGCAAAGACAAAAGTAATTTAAGATACAGGTAAATTAAATTCACAAACTATACGTGCGTTTGTCTAAAAAAGGTAAAGACTTTAAAGTGCCGTCCTACATATAGAGTATTTAATACCACTCTTAATTGTCACATTAATACGGGTCAAACTTTGAAAAAGATTGGTGAACTAACCTCATTTTCTAACGCCATTTCATCTTGATTATTTTCTTCTTGCTGCCATCGATAAAATGTGCTGGACGGGATGGGAATATTAACATCCCGCAGATACTGCCTGTAAGGTCCCTTTCGCATTCTCAAACACGCGTTCTCTTTGTTATTTTTAAATATGGAAATATCCAAAAATTTTAGATAACTAGGCCAGTCATATTAGACTAATTTAGGGGGTTAACCTTCCAATTACTCTTTTCAGGTTGCAACCACCATGAATCGCTTTGATTCAAGGTGCTGTAAGTGGGATTAATTTTGCTTCGCATAATTAATGCGCATTAAAAAGTTATTAACAATATTATTAACAAAAAACGCGATTTTTTTTATTTTTTCTCAAATATCTCGAAAACTAAGCAAGATAGGGTAACTAACTATACGTACCTTTTTTGTAGAGCGTTAAATTATCTACAATAATGATCTAAACAACATTTATCGTCAAGTCAGTCGTTTAGCTTGCACGCGCCGTCAAAGTCCGAGACTCGAATCTCGAAAACCCTCGATTTCATCGTTTTTTTTATGTTGCGTCGGTGATTTTTTTCAGTCATTTAAAATGGAATTAAAAATTCCCAAAAAGTCACACATCATCTGAGAACTACAAAGAATACTTTTCAGGGTGTAACCGATTTTTTAGACCCTTTTTCTTTAGTTTGTAGCTATGTAAGCAAAAAATTTTGATTTTTTGGACTACTCTTAGTTTTTCGCTGTTTTCAGGCCTTAGAATTTATTTGAGACGAATTTTATCGTATGCATCTTGTTGTGGACGAAATTTTCAACAAAAAAGGACCCTTGTATTTTTTTCGTACGACAAACGCTGATTTTTTTATTGACGCGCAAAGTTATCCAATATTGCGTACAGGTCGGATAACGCTTGTTTTACACTAAAATAATTATTTTTTATTAAAATTTACGTAATTTTTCGCATTATTATTGAACCATATTGCAAAGCCGTTTTCAACACATTCTCTCATGTTTACTTATTTATTAACTAATTGTTTATTTAAAAATTATTATAAACAATTAGAAAAACATATTATATTCGTTGTACTCGTCGTCTTATTTCAACTCAAAAAATGTTTTTAAAAAATTTATTCATGTTATTTATAACATTTATTCAAACATACAGTGCATCTTTTGACTATTTTTCGCACCATCTCTGAGCCAATGGTGCGTTTTTTGTGGTTTTCCCAGTAGGCCTAATCCACAAGCATTGAATATATGTCCTTTCTATGTGATAATTATTTTGACATTCCTTGGATACTAAAATTATCCAACACGCAGATGTTGATGAATATTAACATTTGCCTCAAGATCGTCAAAAAGTCGTACGTTTTTCAGTAAATTCGGGGGGTTTTTTTTAAGGAAAATGGAAAATGCTATTTTTCCATCGTAAAAAAAATATTCCATTTTTCCCTTGTTGGAAAATTGCGCTCATGGTGTCCATGGAATGGCAATTGACCTTAGAAACGATGAAGTGGACAAAATAGATGATCCTAACTACGAAGAATTTGAGATCTTCCCCGGACACCAAGATCAAGAAGCTGAGCAAAACGAGGCAGAAAAGGACGAAAGTGACATAGAAGATATTGTAATTCAAGCTGAGCCTATGGATACTGAGGATTGAAATAATTATTCAAGACGCGGATGTTAATTTTCATCAACATCTGCGTGTTGGATAGTTTTAGTATCCAAGGAATATCCAAATGATTATCACATCAAAAGAACATATTTTCAATGTTTGTGGATTAGGTCTACTGGAAAAACCACAGAAAAAAAAACGCACCATTGACTTTACTTCAGAGGTGGTGTGGAAAATAGTCAAAAGATGCACTGTCTGTATGTTTGAATAAATGTTATAAATAATATAAATAAATTTTTTAAAAACATTTTTCGAGTTGATATGAGACGACGAGTACAACGATTATAACATGTTTTTCTAATTGTTTATAATAATTTTTAGATAAACAATTTGTTAATAAATAAGTAAACATGAGAGAATGTGTTGAAAACGGCTTTGCAATATGGTTCAATAATAATGCAAAAAATTACGTAAATTTTAATAAAAAATAATTATTTTAGTGTAAAACAAGCGTTATCCGACCTATGCGCAATATTAGATAACTTTGCGCGTCAATAAAAAAATCAGCGTTCGTCGTACGAAAAAAATACAAGGGTCCTTTTTTGTTGCAAATTTCAGCCACAACAAGATGCATACTGTTGTGAGCGCACAACGCAATAAGTATTAATTATGTAGCCTATAAGTAATCCGAACCTAGCAACGGAAGTCGAATATGAAATCCGCCAAAAACCTGACGGTTGCATCGGACGACGATCATCCGATGCAAACCGACACCGGAACCCAGAGCGTCCGACTCCAGGTCTGCCGAAAACGCTGATGCGAAGGTCAGCACAGAGCGCTGACGACGAGAAGTCAACGCTAACTCGGGAGCCCCCGAGTTAGCAACAGAACGTCGTGCCGACCTTATAAATACCGCCGATTCGGAAGATCGAGCGGGCAGTCTGTCGAGAGATTTTGTAACATACGTGCGGTCACTTTAATTAACATTGTACTTAACATAATCTCGGGAATTGTACAAAGAAATCAAGACCGTTATAACTTGTCAATCATTTTAATTAAAGATATTTGTGCGGAAATATCTGAGTTATATTCATTTGAACACTCCGTGGTGTGCTTCGCTCCTCCAACCCGGAATTCCCGAATCCTGTGCCGGCCCTGAGCTCAACCCCCGGTTCCGGCACGACAATACGATAAAATTCGTCTCAAATAAATTCTAAGGTCTGAAAACAGCGAAAAACTAAGAGTAGTCCAAAAAATCCAAATTTTTTGCTTACATAGCTACAAACTAAAGAAAAAAGGTCTAAAAAATTCGTTACACCCTGAAAAGTATTCTTTGTAGTTCTCAGATGATGTGTGATTTTTTGGGAATTTTTAATTCCATTTTAAATGACTGAAAAAAATCACCGGCCCAACATCAAAAAAACGATGAAATCGAGGGTTTTCGAGATTCGAGTCTCGGACTTTGACGGCGCGTGCAAGCTAAACGACTGACTTGACGATAAATGTTGTTCAGATCATTATTGTAGATAATTTTACGCTCTACAAAAAAGGTACGTATAGTTAGTTACCCTATCTTGCTTAGTTTTCGAGATATTTGAGAAAAAATAAAAAAAATCGTGTTTTTTGTTGATAATATTGTTAATAACTTTTTAATGCGCATTAATTATGCGAAGCAAAATTAATTTCACTTACAGCACCTTAAATCAAAGCGATTCATGGTGGTTGCAACCTGAAAAGAGTAATTGGAAGGTTCGATGTCTAATATGACTGGCCTAAACGCTGTAATTTTAATTTCAATTGCCGTCAACAATATCCACACTTATATTATTCCTAAAAAATTAAAATATATAAATATATTGGTTGTTATACATACGCGTGCATCTTGTTGGTAGATAAAATACATATATAATGAATACCTTACCATGTCGTGTAAATTAATTGATATACTTTATATCAAGGTAGTAATTGCTGTGAGCAAGATATCCTCTTCTTCGGAAGAAAGTAACGATGAGACTAAGCCAACACCTTGATTACGTAGGATGTATAACTTATTTATTGCATCTGAAAGAACAGTATTACATATAATGCAACAAATGTTACATGACTCTCTTCAACTATATGACCTACATATGCTTACCTAAACATAAATTACAGAGACCAGCGATGCCGAAACGTATCAACTTTGGATTGCTTTCAGACAAGGCGTTGAGAAATATATCGATTACTTTTAGCTGCCTTATGTATCCGTAGTTTATAGGGTCATAAGCAAAGTTCGCCAAGTTTGCCAGTACTTGCTCCTGTGCGTCTAGTAATTTGAAACACATTGATTAACTATTTGTTATTAAAAATGCAAGAAATGTGATATAATTTTATTGATAAAACCATCTTTTTGTAAGCGAGATGCTAAACAGCGTTAGTCTTTTTACCTTTTATAGACGACGTTGTCTTATATTCGGTGGCCAATAGCTTTAAAAAATCGTAACGTCCAACGGGATTCTTCCCCGTGCGTTTTATTAATCTGGCCAGCGATTATAACAATAAACAAACTACACGTTGCGTACAGGTTATAGCGAGTATCTAAGGTTATGAGGTGTTTCCACCTGAAGGCCTCTACACACACTTTTCCGTAACAGTAACAGTAAGGTTCCGACCAATCGCGTTGCTCAATTCGGCTGGTTACGGTTACGGACGGCTGAATCGAGCAATGCGATTGGTCGAAACCTTACTGTTACTGTTACGGAAATGTGCGTGTGGAGGCCTTTAGTATACATAAAATTGAACAATCATAGTCGATTATTCTTTTCATTCTTTCATTCATTCGACTGTGATTGGTCAATTTCTTATGGCTTGGGGATTAAATCGCCTATTGCAAAGTGTGACTTATGCGCATCATGCGTGCACCCAGGGGCACTGTTCGAGGCGAATAGACAGAGCGGTGCGCGCGCGCGCGCGCGCGCTTTTGTGTATGTACATACATAAAAGAGCGGGAAGAACGCCCTGAGCCGCGCCCTCATTGCAACTTGGTAGCAACACTGTTTGGCCGCGAAGTTGCAATATCGCATCACTGCCTCAGCTCAAGCCGGCTTTGCTATAGCATCCTCCGTTTTTTGTGCATTCTGCCTTATCTGTGTTATCTGCGATCACCTGAACGACAATTTTCCCGACAATTATTCTCGGACAAGTTTCTAAACATGTCGGGAATAAAGTTGAATGACCGTGAGTGTGTATTGGTACAGTTTATTAACGAAAGGAAGAAGCCGGTGCAGGTTGGCTTTCAAGCTTAAAGACAAAGAAAATGTGGATCTTGCTAATATTGTGGACACTGAGGTGATTATACGGTGGCCTCTGGAGATAGAAATTCGGTGTGCGAAGACCATGACGCGGGTCTTGCAAAATCACGACCGGTGGGAAGATCTGGTTGTAAAAGTCAGAGCTGTTGGTGGTATGTATATTGTCCATTCATAAGCTTATATCTTTTCCATTATTAAAAATTATATTAACTTTCATTCCCACTGCAGTTACATGACTCTAACACGCGTATATTTTAACATATACTTACAAATTTTGCAATAAAATATTAGAATGTTATCATCTTTTATTTTTCGCAATTATAAATCGATAATAAGTTATTTTAAATGCATTTACTGTTTTAAAGTTATAATTTTGTTAAATTACTTCAAATAGATTTATTAATCAAATAAGGTAAGAAATAAGGTTTGTCTTATGTATAATAACTTTACAACGCAAATTATTGTACATGATTGCAATAAAAATAAAATTTAATGCTAAATAGTAACAAATAAAAAAGTTCTTAAAAGTTTTAAAATGTCAAAATTTCTTATAAACATTATAATTAATTTGTTTTTTAATGTGCACAAAAATACGAACAAATTTTTTTTGTAACTATCAAATTCTTTGAGAAAGAGTTAATTAATGCTCATTATAGGCATTAATAGGATTGGGCTAACTTTACTTAATTTTTGTCATAATTTTACATACTTTGTGTATGTGTGTTTTAAGTGAAAAAATATCTACTTATATTTCCTTTCAGAGTGGACAGTCATGTGCCAACAGGCAAATAACATCCAAAAATATGGAGTGGCAAACCCGTCAAAGGAACAGAGACGTGTCCTTTGCCATAAGAGTCCTGTTGATGACCAAGACACAAGTGATTCATCATTGGAGATTGATGAATTATCATCAGACCCTACAGATCTCGCCAAGAATGTAAGTACATTTTAATTCCGGTCACTGTGTGTTATTGCAATTATGTGACAAGACTTTATTCGTTGGATGTGGTATATACATAGACTTATATAGATAGACCGGCCCCTACCGTAAGAAACAGCTTGGCAGCATAACGGTGCAGACATAGCCTCACTGTTAGACCTCTCTTTCTTTTGATCGCTTGGTGAGGATAAAAGTCTATAGGTAGGAAAGAGAGAGGTCTACCAGTGAGGTTATGTCTGCACCGTAATAATGCTGCCATGCTGCCTCTTATGGCAGGGCCGGTCTATTATATAAGTCTATGGGTATATACAATATATGCACATATATACCAGCAGGTCAGTGACGACAACATCACAAAAAAGAAGAAGAAGACAGTAAATGACACTACTGGCCATCAACATAAGAAACAGAGGCAACCTGCTGCTAAGAAAACTAACACCCAGCCTCATATCTTGTCCCGTTTAAATGACGTTGATAAGAAGGATAAGAAAAGTAGGGTCATTCAGAAGGTAGGAATATTGTGCTTTAGACGCAACTATTTAAGGCCAGTTTTTATACGTGCAACATATATTACGATATGTTTAAATTATTTCTGGTGTCGGAATCTTTATACAGATTTGGGTTGATGATGATGATGGCGATGAGGATGAGGATGATGATGATAACCAGTCTAAATATAAATGGTCCAAAGACAGACTTGTGGACAAGATTAACGTCCTAGAATTGGACATAAAAAGGCTACACCTAGATAATACGAGATTAAGGGCATTGCGCTGTGTAAATGAGGGTAACAGGATTTTGTTACAGATTGCGGACAGTGATCCACATCCAATGCTTTGATGTGTTTTTAATTAAAAACTTTTATCTAATTTCAGCTATAGGACCAATGCTCAAGGATGTTGACAGGCTCAAGAAAGAACTGGCTTCCTTAGCACGGTCCAATAGTAAAAGCAGGATTATCACTACCCACAGCACCATGACGAGCCATACAAAAAGCAGCATCCACGATACCAGCAATAAGGTATATGTGTGATAATTTTCTTCAATGGCAGTAGTAAATAAAAGTTGATGACACTAGATAAAAATTAAAGTTAGCCACTAACCTTGATATTTTTTCTTTCGGTATTTTTTTTTTTTTATAATATCCTTCAATATTTCTTATTTAATTCGTATAATTTGATTCTCCATTGTGAGATCTATATATACTTGATTTTTGTATACTCAAAGTATCTCGAATCTAAGAACGATGTACATTTTAATGTCTCTCAATGTAGAGTATATAATAAATAAATTCCTAAACTTCTGTATGACAAATCAATTATTTTGCACCAACAACCATGATGACTCAGTATTGAGAACAGGCACACGGCCAATATGGCAGCCATAAGCCAGCTTATATACACGCGAAACAATATGTGTGCTCGTGAGAACACATATGTTCCGCGTGTATATGAGCCGGCTTATGGCCGCCATATTGGCCGTGTGCCTTTTCCCAATAGCTATCAAGTATATTAAATTTGATAATTATATGATTATTATATGAGCCTTCCTTATTTGTAAGATTTAATTTTTTTTAAAACTTAATATATGATTACTTTGAAATAACTTACATAATTTAGTTTCAATGTGTGAGCACAATAAACCTAATATTTTTTGTGTAAATTTTTATAGGATATTTTTTGCCAAACTCCTACGACAAGTGTTACTGCCACTGTGGCGGAAACAACTTGTGTTCCTGCTCTGCCTGCTTCTCATGCCAGCAGTAAGGTACAAGTATATGGAGATTTTTTTCAATTGCAGAAATAACATTAATTGATTACTTTGAAATAACTTACTGGTTTATTTTTAATTTATGCTGTGCGTTGAGCACATATATAAGCCTAATTGTTTAAATTGTTAGGCCCCAGTTACAGCAGCAGATGATGTTGCATTGAGAAATTCTGACTTACAATTAGTGGAGGAGTTACCGGCTAGTGGAGGAGTTACTTCTTCTATTAATTTATTAGAGGTGGATGCTGTGCAAATTGTTACAGAAGTTCAGATACCGCCTGAAGATAATCCAGAGGTATTCATTCATTTTGCATGCATAATATGTTAATAATTAATTTTTTTTGTGTGTGCATTACAGCAATCGATAAATTAACTTTCAATTTTCCTAACAGACTATCAGTTTTGGAGGGCGGGAGGTTCAGAAGAAGCTGGTGAGCCGCCTCAACAAGCAGAAGGGTGTCTCCTCCTACACCGCTGCCTTAATGGGAATAGTGTTTAGCCAGGAAGAGATGGCACACTCAAGCATAACAGGAAAAACATGTAACTTCTTGGCTAAAACTAACCAGAAACCAAATGTAAAGAAAATGTTGGATCCAGCTGCAAGAGAGGCTATAACAGGTACAATAATTTTCCTAATATCTGTTTCATTACATATACGTACAATAGCTATAACTATCAACATAGTTCTTATATGTAGGTACATTATTATATGTATATGCATTATGATGATAGAAGCATAATAAATACTTTTTGCTCTTGTTTCGGCAGATTATGTGCTACATCAGTTTGGAGTAACACCAACCACTGAGGAGAAGTTTCGAACAGAAATAAAGGCAGCCATTAAAACTAAGCTCAACAATGAGTCGACGGCTTATCGATACAAAAAAGTGAAAGGGTGCGAACAACAGCAAAGACAAGTTGAAGAAGCACATGAGTGATATTTTCTTACTGCTCTCATGTTCAACGTACATTAGCTGCTAAACAACAAAAATCAAATATATAACATAAAATAAATATAATGTATACAGGTTTTTTAATATTTTCATTAACATAATAAAATTCTTTATATATATATATATATAAACTTGTAATCAAATGTTTTCATGTTCTAGCAGTGCAATGGTACAAGCATCGAGCCCAGTATTTTATTATTACTGCCCAGTCCCGCTACTGCTTGTATTAAAAATACTCGCAGTAGTGAATTACTGTTAATATTAAATACTAGCAGCTTAGTATTGTATTACTGCCTGTATTAAATTACTCACCTATAGTATTTATCACTACCTATAATATTTATCACTACCAGTATTTTCCCAGTATTTCCCAAATAAATATTAACAGTATTAATCACTGAGATTTTAAGTATTTACTCAGTAATACTTTTTTGTAAGGGAACCACGTTGTTTACGTGCCTGGTAACCGGCACCTCGTCACTTCCGTCCGAACGCTCGTATAGTGAGCACGGTTTTTAGTTGCGTTACTACGCACTCTTTTCTTTGTTTCCTTTCAACAAGAAACTATTTCAACGGGACCATACCGAAGTCTCAATCTGCTGTGGCGTTCGAGTGTCAAACGAGATAAGGAAAATATTCCCGTCTGACAAACCGTCGGATTCTGAAGGAAGCTATTAGAAACGCTAGCAAAGAGGTCTCCTAGAGACGAGTCGAGGGCATTATCGCCATTACTTGGATCCAAACGTTCTGAGGACGAGAAGGCCTTTTAGGCATTAGTCTACCTCTGTGATTATGACTGCTGAATCAGTAGTCAACTGCATATCAGGTAACAATCGAAATCTGTCTTGTGACCGAGGATCCGGTCATATTGATACACATTAGGACATTGGTTTACAGTCTGTCTAATTTGTGATCCTTCGGTTACAGAAAGAGGCACAACACAAGTGCCACGCCATTCGGCAATGCATTCTCCTAACGAGAGATGCCCATTCTTGTTATGCGCATAACATTTCTTGTTGGAATTAATTTGAGCATCCATCCCTTATAGAAAAGAAGCACTGAAAGTACTCAGTAATAAATTACTGTAAATACTGGTAGTATTATTTTGGCCAGTACTTCAGAAATACTGGGCAGTACTGGATTACTGAGAGTAATTTATTACACAAAACTACACGGAAAAAAAAGATTAGCTACGGCAGCAAGAATTTGTGTGCGGTAGCTAAATTTTAGTCGTAACATATGGATAAATAAAAGTTTAGCAGCGTAGCCATTTTTATTTAGCTGTAGATGTTATGTAGACGTTAGGTAAGGATCACAAAAATTTAGCTACGGCAGACACTTATTTAGCTACGGCAGACACATACCTATTTCCGACATTTACCCAAAATAAAAAAAAATTATATTTATTTCGAAATTTTATTACTATTTTTTAACTAAATTTTTGTTTCTTAAGATGCAGCCTATGATGATTCCATCTGAAAATATGTATTTGTAACTGATTAAATGTCTTAAAAAACACACTTACCTTAGTGGGATTCGAACTCGGGACCTCTGGATCGTGAGCCAACTGCCTTACGTGGTAGACTACTTCTTAATATAATGTGTTATATATTGTCTACATGTCATAACCGTAGGCCCCTACCGCCACATAATTTATAGAGCAAAACAATAACAGAAAAATGATGATTTTTTATAATTAAATAATTATTGTTAAATAATATTTTAAGTAAATATTAATATTAAATAATTGTTTTTTAAAATTATTATAGTAAATAAATAATTATTGTAAAATAAATATTAAATAAATGTTAAATATACGTTTTCTTTAAATTATTATTGCAAATAAATAATTAATATAAAATAAATATTAAATTAATGTCAAATAAATGTTAAATAAATGTTTTTTCAAATTATTATTACAAATAAATAATCAATATTACATAAATATTATATTATTGCCGAATAAATGTTAAATAAATGTTTTTTAAAATCATTATTGTAAATAAATAATTTATGTAAAATAAATATTAAATAATGTTTAATAAATGTTAAATACATGTTTTTTAAAATTATTATTGCGAATGAATAATTAATATAAAATAAATATTAAATTAATGTTGAATAAATGTTAAATAAATGTTTTTTCAAATTATTATTGAAAATAATTAATCAATATAACACAAATATTAAATTAATGTTGTATAAATGTTAAATAAATGTTTTTTTAAATCATTGTAAGTGAATAATTCATGCCATAATACGGATTTTACGATTCTAGTAATAAATGACTTTTGTCGATCCTTAAGGACAATGAATTATATGAATTCAGTACTTCAGGCGTTTGCCGCCCCATGTGTTGAATCTCATCTATACCAGTACTTAAGTACTAGACCAAGTAATGAATTACTAGGAAAACTACTTACTCATTCTATCAGTACTTCACGTCTAAGCTCAACTACTAGAATCTCTAATACTTCAGTACTTTTTTACTATATAAGCAAATACTGAAGTACTTGTATCAGTACTTCGGATCCCGGAAGAACTACTAATACTACTACACATTACTCATTTGCCAGTAGTTCAACTACTGAAATACAAGAATAAAATACTAATCGCCAGTAAAAAATTACTAGACTCAGTAATTTATTACTGAGTACTTTAGTAATACTTTTCTATAAGGGATGGACCGCGAGTCGAGTAGAATATGAACGTAACGCTCTTAACGTTCTCCGCCTGTGAAACGCATGTATTCAGTATTCTTTATCTCATCTCTCTGTCTTGTCGTCGCACTACGATTGCGTCTTCAACGCCTTTTCAATGCAATGCATTAACGTAACTCATTCGAGCGCCATTGTCTTTTGTTATTCCCGTTACCACAAGAGTATTGATGCGACATTCAATTGTGCCAGTGATTCTCCATCAGAGATTCATGCCCATATTCACGTTAGTCAAACTATAGTCTATTTACGATATTTATGCGTATAACCGTTGCGAACTATTCATTCTATTGCGTGTGTTTTATTATATATTCATATATGGATATTATGTTTCATGGTAAGGAAAATGACTCTGTAGATTCTATTGCACATGTGAAATATTTAATCGCTACATGTTTCCTTTCGAACAGAGTGTATTCTAACAATCATAGTGAACTCTATTTTTTTCCGATTTTGTATGACAACAACAATAGTAATTTGCATTCCGGTTTTATGGTGATTTCTAATAAATCACATCATGTGAGTTTAATGTAATATTTAATATCTCCTCGTGAAATGCCGAGCACTCAATCTTCGGGTCAAAGATTATGAATATTTAGAAATTGATTCAGGTGTCATCTTCATATACCATTGTATGGCTAATTGTTTATGATTTATCCTTTATGATATTTACTTATCGTTTCATTATATTGTGTTTAACCGAGTTTATTCTATGAACCACATATTCCAACATGCGAATAATTTGACTTTTTTATAACCATATATGTAAGTAATTCGATTTAATGCTGCATTTCTGCGCAACCCATGTTCAATTTGCAATATTTTATTCTGTGAATTATAATCTATCAATTTAAGAAACATCTCTCTTGTGCATAGTTCTCTCACCCTATTTCAGAGATTAGGTTTGTTACACAACGCCTGTACAGTTGTTAAACCATTAATTTATGTGTCTAATTGTAAGTCATATCGGACCTCGAAAAAACACAATTGGTAATATCTTTATGTAAAAAAAATTGAAACTTAAGTGATACGTATCTTTCTATTCCAATTCCCAAGTCTTTCCATTCAAACCCAAGTGATGGTACTGTAGCTTTAATTCTCCTTATCAAAATTATTGTATCTCAAAATTATGTTACCTTATTCAACCCAAATGATATGTATTGTTTTAAAAATGTATGAAATGTTTAAATTGCGCCAATTACAAAAAGAATATATATAGTGCCTTAAAAAATAATTGTTGTACAACTACTTTCAAAAAATAAAAATCAAGTAATAGGAAAAACGTGTACTAAAATAATCCCTTTAAAGAAGAAATCAATTAATGGTATGAAATAATGTATTTCTTATTTAAATCTTTAATGGTTTAGTAATTATTTAACTACAATTAATTGAACAGAGTTTTAGATTAATGCTGCTAGGTATATATTTTGCTTCCTCATAGAGGAAGCTTGGTTTTCGTAAAATTTTGTTTTAGTTGCCGCTGCCAATGAGTTCAGAATGTCGTAAACGTCAAAAAATTGCATTTTTTAAAAATGTGTGTGTGCGCGTGTGTGCGTGTGCGGATTTAATTTCTGTGGTTGCCGTAATTTTTTTTTAATCGATAGTATTATTTAAGGAAGGTTGGTATTGAACTTGGCGTTTATTGGTAGTGGTTTTTTCTTTATAAAATTTTGAATTTTTTGTAAAATGTCCATGGTTGCTCCAACTTCCGCAAATTTTGAGGTATTAGGCTATTTTTAATTCTATTATATTTTTCAGTTATTTCTACCCCAATTTCATATATAATTCTTTTTAACTTTTGATGTTATCAAAATCGGAGGGGGACACTTCCGTCTCTTTCCTTTAAGTTCGGCACAATAATAACATTTCGTAAATCCTACCTCTTTTAAATCCTACCTTTATTAAAAATTCAACGCAGTCAAATAACAGTCCGGATGGTCGACATCGGTCGACTCTTTAGCGCAGTCATATCGGTCGAAAAATTGGCGCAGTTAAATTGACACTTAGTGTCTAGGTTTCCATTGCATCTAATGAGAACCTTATTGTACTTGATCCAAAGTTTAAATAATTTAACCGCATGCGGACCATAGTAGTATTTAAGGAGGTTGGCGCGTTTGACGAAATATAAGACAAGTCAATAATACAAACATAATACGAAAATTAATTATATCAACAATATGTAGAAAAAATTTTATTGACTTCTACCGTTCCGTTTTGAAGATATTCGTTTTAAAAGTTACAGAAATGTATATATATGTATAGATATACCTTTTATGTAAAATCATATTATGTATCTCTGCTCCTGTACGGTAAAAATGAATGAAATTTTTATGTTACACTTCTGTGACATCAAGAATTGCAATCACGGTTTTTTAATTCTTTAAGTTTGAATTTTTTCTTTCAATTTTTAAATAATTTATTTAAACAATATTAAGTATAAAAATGGGACAAAATTGCGATTTTACGCTTTCTCTGGTCCCAATGATAACGTTATTTATGAATTATTTTTGAGACTAGCTTTACACTATCTAATCATGAAAACAAAATTCTATATACAGGGTGTACCTAAACTGGCAATAAATATTTTAATGACAAATACTTTGTAACATTTTAAGACAAAAATTCTAATACGAAAATGCCGAGACTATAATAATTTTCAAATGAGAAAAGTTTAAAGATAACGAATGACAAGGTTAGATTTTCGCGCGCTCAGGGATGGTAACGTGGCCAATGATAAAGGTGCTTCCATGAATCGAATGCCTTTGAGTATTGTGAAATTGTTGCAAAAAAATTCAAAAGTTTTATTAAGAAACTATTTTCGTTTGTCCGTAATAAATTATTTATTCAATAATTCAATATATTCATGATATGTGTCATTATGTCATATTTATTTGGTTAATTCATATGATGGTAATAAATCTCCGCGATAAAAATTGATCAAATCGATGAAATCATTTTTTGTTCCAACTTTTGATTGAATTGGTTATAAAATTGCTAATACCAATTATTTATTCAATTCTGATATAAGTCTAGCCACTCTCTACTTGTTCTTAAAAATTATGATAAAATCTTAAATATTTAGAAAAGAAAGAAGTTAACATAATGAAATAAAATAGAAAGAATTAACGTAAAATAAATCAAAACAGGCGTACTTCATTAAAACCCACGAAATAATTTTTAATTAAATTTTTTCAAAATATTATTTTACGACGTACATTACTATAAGCTTTCTTTTTAATGTTAAAATGATTTATTTACATCAGTGGGGAAGGGGCTTTTAAATTAATTAAAATTACAAAATGTATGAAATTAATAAAACTAAATACAAAACGTATGACTAATAAAAAATTGAAAATACGAAACCGTGACTTAATTAAAATCGAACATTTGCAACTATTACGCACAATGATTTTAAATGCAACAAGGTTTGTTACACTCACGATTTGCGGTCGAATGTGACCCGTGGACACTTAAACAATTTTATAAATAGAGGTATCATGTTCATAACTATTATATTTGCTACTCTTCTTGAGCAAAAATATGGAACGAAATTATGACTAATGCCTCATTTTTCTTGACAGATATTTTTTTGGATTTTGAGCGGGTGAGCGTTTTTTGGCTCGCAAATGATGGACTGTGGCGTACATATTAGTTAATTTATTAATTCGCACGTTTCGTATTTTCAATTTTATTAGTTTATACGTTTTGTATTTTAGTTTTTATTAATTCATACATTTTGTAATTTTAATTTAATTTAAAATTTTTCTTCCCATTGATGTAAATAAATCGATTTTAACATTAAAAAGAAAGCTTATAGTAATGTACGTCGTAAAATAATATTTTGAAAAAATTTATTTCAAAATTATTTTGTGGGTTTTAATGAAGTACGCCCGTTTTGATTTATTTTACGTTAATTCTTTTTATTTTATTTCATTATGTTAACTTCTTTCTTTTCTAAATATTTAAGATTTTATCATAATTTTTAAGAACGAGCAGAGAGTGGCTAGACTTATATCAGAATTGAATAAATAATTGGTATTAGCAATTTTATAACCAATTCGATCAAAAGTTGGAACAAAAAATGATTTCATCGATTTGATCAATTTTTATCGCGGAGATTTATTACCATCATATGAATTAACCAAATAAATATGACATAATGACACATATCATGAATATATTGAATTATTAAATAAATAATTCATTACGGACAAACAAAAATAGTTTCTTAATAAAACTTTTGAATTTTTTTGCAACAATTTCACAATACTCAAAGGCATTCGATTCATGGAAGCACCTTTATCATTGGCCATGTTACCATCCCTGAGCACGCGAAAATCTAACCTTGTCATTCGTTATCTTTAAACTTTTCTCATTTGAAAACTATTATAGCCTCGGCATTTTCGTATTAGAATTTTTGTCTTAAAATGTTACAAAGTATTTGTCATTAAAATATTTATCGCCAGTTTAGGTACACCCTGTATATGGGACATCGCGCCAACCTCCTTAATACTTTGAATGAAATAATAATAATAATAACGCATTTTTCAGCCTGCGTGTAAAATAATATTAGAGGTATCAAGGCTCTCTTGAATAAATCAAAAAAGAAAGGTGAGAGAGGCAATGGGAGCCACGCGCGGTACTTGGTGCGCAGTTAATTTCAAATAATACTCTTTTTTTCAAAGTATTAAAATATTTCAAATATTACTCTTTCTTTCAAAGTATTAAATACTACTATGGTCCGCATGCGGTTAAATTATTTAAACTGTGGATAAAGTACAATAAGGTTCTCATTAGATGCAATGGAAACCTACACTAAGCGTCAATTTAACTACGCTAATTTTTCGACCGATTTGACTGCGCTAAAGAGTCGATCGATGTCGACCATCCAGACTGTTATTTGACAGCGTTAAATTTTTAATAGAGGTAGGATTTAACCGAGGTAGGATTTACGAAATATTATTGCGCCGAACTTAGTATATCTTATGCTAAAGATAACCCAAAAATGGGTTGAAACGTTCGTTTCTTTTTTCAAGTTTATGTAATGACTGATTAATATAGTATTTGAAATTAACTGCGCACTAACAAGAAGAGGGTTTTGCAATGGCAAGCGAATTTGGGGATGAGAAAAATTTTTTTTACGTATTTTAACATAAAAACAACAAATATGGCCTTTAAAAATCTCTTCGGGGAGTGAAAGTTCGTGGAAATAATCCCCAAACGCATGAAAATAGCAATATACATACAAGGGTACCTATTAGCAAAACATAGTTTATTTTCACGGCCAGTCTTCGAGCAAAATAACAAGGGATATAAACTTAATAATAATATATAATTTTATTCAACAACATTGAAGTTTTGTCCTACTTGGTATTCTTCAGAATTGTTGACGTTTCGACCTACTTGGTCTTCTTCAGAACAGAAAGGACCCCGCTCAAAACACGAGGAAAAAGTTGTTTCAGTCAAATTGTCTAAAATGGATATGTTTTAGTTTTTGACCTCCTGATCACAAATTCTATGAGTAAAACCATAAAAAATGTACAAATATTTTTGCTACAGGTATCCGAAAGCGGCAATATTAGATTTACGTACGCTGAAAATGTATTGATAAGCTCGACATTGCATGTGGAAATATGCGTATATGTTGGTGTATGCCTGTGTGTGCGTGAGTGCGTGTGTGCGTGTGTGCGTATGTGCATGCGTGCGTGTGTTGTGTGTCACTTTGCTGTCGTTCTCCACTCTTCGCGTTACCCAGGATCAACAACGTGGACGTGGTGGATGATTGATCCCTTGTGTGTATGCGCGTGTGTGTGTGTATGTGTGTGCGCGTGCGCGCGTGCGTGCCTTTTTGCGTGCATGTCGTGCGTGCGTGTGCGCGTGTGTGCGTGTGCGCGTGTGTGCGTGTGTGTAAGGGTACATGAGATCTGTCCATATTGCAATAAATCAATTCCTTCACGTATACATGGACACATATGAGGATAGTTAAATACACGTATTTAGTATGACTTGAAGCTTTTACAGTTATTAATTGCACGTACACACACACACACGCACGCACACACACGCATACACACAAGGGATCAACACACACACGCAAACTCCAACATACACGCATATTTTTACATGCAATGTCGAACTTATCAATACATCTTCAACGTACGTGAATCTAATATTGCCTCTTTCGGACACCTGTAGCAAAAAAATTTGTCCATCTTCGATGGTTTTACTCATGGAATTTATGATCAAGAAGTCAAAAACTAAAACATCCAATTTTTAGACAATTTGAATTAAATCACTTTTCCCCTGTGTTTTGTGCGGATTCCTTTTTTATATTACGATGGAAATAAGATAAACAGTTGATCCGGGTTGATTATTTTAAATTCTTTCATGTAACTATATTAATTTATGTAACTTGTATTAATTTTTATTTTATCTTATTTCCATCGTAATGTAAAAATTTTTGTTCTAAAGAAAACTAAGTAGGTCGAAATGTCAACAATTGTCCATGTTACTGAATAAAATTATATATTACACTGCTCAACAAAATTAAAGGATTACTTAAAATCAGCGCTATTGAGGACCAAATTCAATTGCGTATCTTTGTGAAAAGTGATTGCAGAGTGATGTTTAAAAAAGCATTTTAAAGCTTGAACCCTCAGCTTTCGAATGCTTCAAGGCTCGTTTCGATAATGCTAATACCGGTAGCACAATTCAGTTTTTTTTTTATGAAAAAGGCCTTAAAATACACTACTCACTTCAAATCGTCATAACTCAGTGAAAAACAAGTAGAAACTTGCACATTGCTTCCTCATAGTTTCTAAGTGTGCAAGTAGAAACTTGAACATTGCTTTCTCATAGTTTCTAAGTGTGCAAGTAGAAACTTGAACATTGCTTTCTCATAGTTTCTAAGTGTGCAAGTAGAAACTTGCACATTGCTTTGTCATAGTTTTTAAGTGAGCAAGTAGAAGTTTGCACATTGCTTTGTCATAGTTTTTAAGTATGCAAATTATAAATTTGCACATTGCTTAATTAACATTTTATTCCGCTCATAAAGCTTCCTCTATGAGGAAGCCAAATTAATAAATATCCACCAATAATTATATCAATGAAAAAATTTGGCTTCCTCATAGAGGAAGCTTTATGAGCGTAATAAAATGTTAATTAAGCAATGTGCAAATTTATAATTTGCATACTTAAAAACTATGACAAAGCAATATGCAAACTTCTACTTGCTCACTTAAAAACTATAAGAAAGCAATGTGCAAGTTTTTACTTGCTCACTTATAAACTATGACAAAACAATTTGCAAGTTTCTACTTGCACACTTAGAAACTATGAGAAAGCAATGTTCAAGTTTCTACTTGCACACTTAGAAACTATGAGAAAGCAATGTTTAAGTTTCTACTTGCACACTTAGAAAATATGAGGAAGCAATGTGCAAGTTTGTACTTGCACACTTAAAAACTATGAGGAAGCAATGTGCAATTTTCTACTTGCACACTTAAAAACTATGAGGAAGCAATGTACAAGTTTCTACTTGCACACTTAATAACTATGAAGAAGAAATGTGCAAGTTTCTACTTGCACACTTAAAAGGTATGAGGAAGCAATGTGCAAGTTTCTACTTGCACACTTAAAAAGTATAAGGAAGCAATGTGCAAGTTTCTACTTGCACACTTAAAACTGTGAGGAAGCAATGCGCAAGTTTCTACTTGCACACTTAAAAACTATGAGTTCTTGGCAATTTTAATCGACGTTTCTTTTAAGGGGTCATCTCAACGCTTTGAACGCTCGAAAAAATCGCTATTTTTATTAATTTTTTTTGGCAATACTAATGCAGATAATTGAATTAATGTTTTTAGTACTTATTAGGCATGCTTTAAACAACAAAACATATTTTTTGTAGAAGTTTTAGTCAAGTTTATTTCATGAAAAAAACAACAATGCGAAGAAGTTGGAAAAAAAGTTTGGTCCACGGCAGACATCGTAACTTCTCGTAGAATCATCTGAAACAAAAAACCAAAAAGATTCTTGATTAGTATGAGTGTCGCTATAGCATAAACCTCCAGAAATAATTTATGTTGAAAATAAAAAAAATGGTGGTTTAAAAAAAAAAACATGAATAATAGCCATTTTTTCGTCATGTTTTTTGACTTTTAAAATATGATAATTTCAATATTTTGACTTGATCGTGCTTCATGCTAGAGGTATTAGTGTTTTCAATAAGCCATAAAAATTTCAGACCGATTCGTCGAGTAGTTTTTTTTTAATCGTGTCCGCCGATCACGAAACACGTGTTTTGAGAAAAACGCGTTTGAAGTTTTTGTTACTGAAAAACAGTGAAAAAAATGTACCTACAATTAATCTGCAATCCCTGCTCCATACATCAATCCTTCAGCTTCTTCAAACAGTTCTGATTCTATCGATTTGGTCGGTTGAACCTCTTCGTCCAAAGCAGGGGGGTGATGAAACGAATCTAGAGTTCCAGCTGCTTTGTTTTCTAGTCGATACGCCAGGTCTATTGAGCATTTTCATCCAGGTTGATGGCTAAAGTTAATGTTTTTTTATGTTTTTTGGGTCGTAGAACAAGAATCTGTAAATAGTTTTTTTTTAAGTCGATGCAATAAAAAATTATTAACAATTCATTTGTTTAAATTGCCCTAGCGATTAAACTATACATCCTGTAAAAAAACGAACAAGAGAAAATTTGTTCCTCTTTTCACGACAAACAAAATGGCGTTTGAATTTTTCCAAAATCTTGATTTTTGACGGAAATGTCAATTTTTATTTATTTTTTTTTAATTTTTAAATTTTTTATATTTTTTTTCGTTTTTGCAAGTTTGAACAAGTTTAGTTTCAACTGTTTTAACGATAAAATTGAGCGCAAGCTCGCACGTCATGTTAGCCTTGTTAGGCGTGCGCGCTTGCGCTCAATTTTATCGTTAAAACAGTTGAAACTGAACTTGTTCAAACTTGCAAAAACGAAAAAAAATATTAAAAATTTAAAAATTAAAAAAAAATAAATAAAAATTGACATTTCCGTTAAAAATCAAGATTTTGGAAAAATTCAAACGCCATTTTGTTTGTCGTGAAAAGAGGAACAAATTTTCTCTTGTTCATTTTTTTACAGGATGTATAGTTTAATCGCTAGGGCAATTTAAACAAATGAATTGTTAATAACTTTTTATTGCATCGACTTAAAAAAAAACTATTTATAGATTCTTGTTCTACGACCCAAAAAACATAAAAAAACATTAACTTTAGCCATCAACCTGGATAAAAATGCTCAATAGACCTGGCGTATCGACTAGAAAACGAAGCAGCTGGAACTCTAGATTCGTTTCATCATCCCCCTGCTTTGGACGAAGAGGTTCAACCGACCAAATCGATAGAATCAGAACTGTTTGAAGAAGCTGAAGAATGGATAGTATTCAATTTGACTAGAAATGTCCTTGATTGCTCTTTTACAAACGAGATAGCGGGATGTATTCTTTTTAGAGAGAGTATTATTTGAGGAAAGTTGCTCTAACTTCTGCAAATTTTGAAATATTGGGCTATTTCTAATTTTATTATATTCTTCAGTCTCTTTTACCATTATTTAATATATAATTCTTTAAGATTTGGTTGATTAATTCTTGAGATACAAACGTTTAACATGGAGCTCGTATTTTTAAATTTCTATATGTACGCACGTGTGGTATATGGTAGAGAAATAGAAACGTTAAAATGCTATTTATTTTCACAACTCGGTAAGAAAAAGTGAGCAATTATAATCACTGATGATAATTTTATTATCAAATTATAATTAGATTTTTTATTTCTATGGTGGAAATATTTTTCCTAAAAAAAGATATAAAGTGAATGTTTCTTCTATTCTGTAGCAACACTTTTCACAGCTAAATTCTCAGCTGCGATTGGCTGCATATCTTTAATCCCATGTTTTCATGAATTTTTAACTGTGAAATTTGGTAAATTAACGATTAATCGCTTCTAAATTTCTTGAACGCATTTCTTCAATAGAAAAAACTAAAGAATATAAAAAAAATAAAAATAGTCCGATATCTCAAAATTTGTGAAAATTAGAGCAACATTTAAAATTTTGAAGAATCCGTATTTACATAGAAGCCTTATAAAACTGGATCTAATCAACCAAATCTTAAGTATTGTATATGAAATAGGGGTAGAAAAGACTGAAGAATATAACAAAATTAGAAAAAGCCCAATATTTCAAAATTTGCAGAAGTTAGAGCAACCACGGTCATTTCTAAAAAATTCAAAATTTTATAAAAAAAAGAAACCCTTTACCGATCATCGCCAAATTCAATACCGACCTTCCTTGAAAAATACTTTATCGATAAAAAAAAACAACCCGATATCTCAATATTTGCGGAAGTTAGAGCAACCACGGACATCAAATCCGCGCGCGTGCGCGGCACACCACACACACACACACACACACGCACACACACACACACACGCATGGAGATTTTTTTAAAATGCAATTTTTTGACGTTTTAGAACATTTTGAACACATTGGCAGCGGCAACTAAAACAATTGCCAATAATTAATACTAAATTGTCAAAAAACATTAATTTGTGAAAAGTCTCATTTATTGAGACTTGAGATATAGCCCTTAATGTGGTGTACTTCCATAAGTTGTAGTCACTTGTTAGATATATATGCTCTTTATTAAATTTTCGACTCGTGTGGTCGTATATCCGTACAAAATTACCTTTTACAAAAAGGTAAAAAAAAGACGCCAAGCACGCGTGGTGTACCTTGAAAAAATCGAAGTAGTTATCTTTGTATCTCGAAAAAATCCAAGTAATATCTTTACCTTGAAAAAATCGAAGTAATATATTTATCCGTACAAAATTACTTTTTACAAAAAAGTAAAAAAAAGACGCCAAGCACGCGTGGTGTACCTTGAAAAAATCGAAGTAGTTATCTTTGTACCTCGAAAAAATCCAAGTAATATCTTTACCTTGAAAAAATCGAAGTAATATATTTATTAAAAAAAAAAAGAAATGATATCTTTAAATTATGCGCCAATTAAATGTATATTATATCAAAAAATAACTATTGTTCTTTTAAAAAATGTATTCCCATTGAAGTGAAAAAATTAATATAAAATATAAAAAATTTTAGTGAAAAAATCTTAGCGCTGCTAAATTTTAAAATATTTGAAAGCAATAAATAACTAATTTAAAATATTAAATTGATAATTACAATGTGAATGTAGAGACTTTCACACATTAATTTAAAGTATTTTTTCCATTTATAGAAATTGTTTTATCAATATATATTATTATGTTTAGCAGCGCCAAGTTTTTTTCACTAAAATTTTTCATATTTTATATTAATTTTTTCACTTCAATGGGAATACACTTTTTAAAAGAACAATAGTTATTTTTTGATATAATATACATTTAATTGGCGCATAATTTAAAGATATCATTTCTTTTTCTTTTTAATAAATATATTACTTCGATTTTTTCAAAGTAAAGATATTACTTGGATTTTTTCAAGGTACAAAGATAACTACTTCGATTTTTTCAAAGTACACCACGCGTGCTTGGCGTCTTTTTTTTACCTTTTTGTAAAAGGTAATTTTGTACGGATATCACCTCTTTTTGTTATAGATACATCAAACGCCATAATGTCTATCGACATCGATTTTTTTAACAGCACGAAAATACAATACTAAAGTATTCTAACTTTTTAAGTAATTTATTAAAAACTAATTACCATGTAATTTTCACCGACTATCCAATGATCGATAATAATTGATTTTGATCGTCGTGACAGTTATCGTAACCTTATCGATGAGTTGCAACTTGAACTCTGACGATAACGACACTTGTTCTAGCGTTACAACAGTAACCTAATCTGTCATCCTTCTCGACGTGCGAAGAAAAGTGCAGTGTTTATAGATACATTCACGAAACTTGCGGCTCGAATCGCCTACACATTTGTAACTTTTCGATTTGTTAAATAAGCATTCAGCATAACGAAATAAAAACAGCAAGAATGTTCAGAATGATGAAAAACGTATTATGCAATTTTAAAAATATGTAAATAACCATAGATAATAGAGGCTAATGAAAGCAATTGTTTCATTAGTTCAATGGAAATATCGAGTTATAGAATAAAAGGTAAATTTCGGGAGTCAAAAAGGGAGGCAAAAGGGGAGACAAAAAACTTCAACGTTATACGTCCTAAATACGATAATGCCGCTGCAGCCACAATTTTCCCGCTCTTTTATTTTGGAATTAAGGGGTCTACGATATTGTCTTGTCGCCCAATTTATCACACAGTGACATTCGTGCGGAATGTGGAAAATTTGTGTGTATATTTGATCAGCAAAACATTATAAAAAATCGATACTTATCATATTAATTTTTCTATCTTTAATTTTCTAATCGTGATACAATAAACTTTGTAAAATAAAAGTTTAAATTCTTTTTATCTAATATCGTCTTGAAAAAATTTATATAATTACATAAATAATAAATAATAAATTTTAATAGACTAATAAAAGTTTTTCTAAAATTATCGCACAGTTTTCTTAAATTTATTTTTTTTTAAATAAACAACAGACTTTTTCTAAATTTATAAAAGTATTCTGAGTCGAAACTATTAATTACTTGAGATATTTTACTTCACAATATTCTGTGATTTCTTAGACGCTTAGACGCGATTGCGTACGCAAATGTAACGCGATAAGAGCGAAGAGAAAAACAGCACGGCGGATCGTCGTCGTCTTAATTGGTATATTATGGCGTTTGATGTATTAGCTGCAAAAAAGAAAATTAAGTTTAAAAGATAATTCGGACAGTAAAGATTTAGACGACCCTGATTTTATTGTCTGTTAAGAGATGCTTAAATAACTCATTAGACTTAAGCGTAATATTATTTTATTTTTTAATTTCATTTTATCAACAATTTTTTCCTCTTTGTTTTATTTTATTAATAAATATTTTATCAGAAAAAAAGTAAAAGCAATTAAGTAAAACACGCAAGATTACTTATCAAATTCATGAAATAAGAGAACGGCTGTTTTTATTTATGACGATAATGATTTATCTCGTTAGATTTCATTATTTATTTTTCAGTTTAATAATTTACCAAAATGTAACTAAATTTAATAAAATATTATATTTTTTTGAAAAAATTTACTTTTTTTTTAAATTACAATTTTTCACAGGTGTTCTAAGATACAGCAAGGCTGCTGTACCTTGAAACAAAATTACCAATTGTAAAAAATTTTTGTAGTACTTTCTTACCAGATGGTAATAAAAATTTGAATCCTTTTTTATTAGAAGATACATATATGTACTTTAATAATATATTTTTTTTTAAATTTTTAAATTAAAACTGTGGCTCAGAAAAATAAATAACTTAAAAGTATTCCAAGGTACAGCACCTTCCCCTACTAATATTTTAAATAAGTATAAATATATAACAGAACAGAGGAAGTAAAAAAGACACAACGGGTCTTGAAAAAAAAATTGCACAAATCAAACATATTGTTACATATTTTAAGCAAAATACCATTGTATCAGATACACTGTTAGATTAGAGCAGCGAAAGCATAAGAAGAGTGAAGGTATACTGTATTTTACACAAGATATTTCGATTAGATCAATTTCTGCTCTCGAAATTGTTCAACAATTTAAAAGATCGCGTATCTACCCGAGCGCGCGCTCGTGCCCCGCTTGCGCCCCGCGTGTCGCACGCTCCGCGTTATGCGTGACGAGCGAGGCCGAGCCGGCCCGATCCGTCGTCGTAAACAACGTTCGGGCCGATAGAAGATGATGCGAGTACCCGAGACTTTTAGATCTCGATAACCAGTGAACGGATCAAGTTCTAACTAGGCTTATCGTAAAGCTTGGACCAAATTTATATAAGAAAAGTGTTTTTATTTTTTCGCTACGTGCCCTACGAGCGGAGATATTACGATATGTCCGACGACGACGTGGACGTTTCTTAAATGAAAATTTTTAGGATCGGAATTTGCATCGTAATATCTCCGCTCGTAGGGCACGTAGCGAAAAAATAAAAACACTTTTCTTATATAAATTTGGTCCCAGCTATCCATTAAGCCTAGTTAGAACTCGACCCGTTCGCTGGTTATCGAGATCTAAAAATCTTGGGTACTCGCAACTCGTCGCGTCGTGTATATAAACATGCAATATTAATTTGTAGGTACCAATTCGACAGTATTATCAGATGGATAATAATCACCTCACATGTGATGATCGATCGATCGAACTAAGGAAAATAAAAGTGACACGAAACAGTGGCGCCGCGGCGCACCGTGGCGAGAGTATGAAAGTGACGCTACCCCCACCACCACGGCGCGCCGCACGCCGCGGCCGTGGCGAGGATGTAAAAGTGACGACGACGTATCTTAATGTAAAATTTTCAGGTCTGGACTTTCGCATCGCAATATACTTTTTTGTAGGCCACGTAGGGGAAAAATAAAAACACTTTTCTTATATAAATTTGGTCCAAGCTTTACGATAAGCCTAGTTAGAACTCGATCCGTCCACTGGTTATCGAGATCTAAAAATCTCGGGTACTCGCAACTCGTCGAGTCGCGTATAAAGAGCCAACGGCTGTCTCGCTCCGCGCGTACTTGGCGCGAGACACTACCGTGTCTCTTGACAAGACTCGTGGCTTACTAATCTATTGTACGCTCGCAAGCTGAGGGAAGAGATAGAGGCGTGTCGTTAGAGGCAGCACCTGCCGGCACTCTTAACTACTCTCGCCGAGACACTACAATTCCCCCCTTTTTAGCTTCGCTCCGGGGATCGCTCTTTTTTTACTGCTATTTCCGAATTCTCTGCGACCTTCGTATCTGTATAGCCTCCCCCTTTTTAGAGCCATCCTTGTTGCTTTTTTCCGGTTTCTCATTGTATTTGACCATTTGGTCGACATGTTTTTTCCATAATCCCTTATCATCAGTTTCTACCTCAAATGTGACCGGCGACAGGACTGTTTTGATTGTCGCCGGGCACCTGCCTTGTGTCTCGGCGGAAATCATTGACCATGACTCTATCTCCTACCCCGAACTTTATGTCTCGTTTTCCTGGCCTCACTGTTTTCTGTGCCAGTTGTTTCTCCTCCACTAAAGATGATACTTCCGATCTTAGCAAATCGAATCGGTTTCGAAGTTCCCTTCTATACATGAGCCACGCCGGTGTTCTGCCTGTCGTACAGTGTTCGGTGCATCTGTAGTCGAACAGAAACATCTGCACCGCTACACGGAAAAAAAGGCTTGGTTGAATTTACCAAGTTTTTCTTGGTTAGATATATTGGTAAATATAACCATTGACTTGGTTGCCGTAACCATGTACACTTTGTTAGTTTGACAATTCAAATTTGGTAGTAACTATTGGTGCTTATAACCAACGCAATTGGTTGAGGTAACCAAGAAACTGTATTCCGATTGGTCACCCAAAAATTAGTTCCCACAACCAATGACCGTAGCTAGTTCAACCAAGTTCTTGGTGAATTCAACAGAAAGGGAAATCACCGATGTGTGTGCAGTAATGGAAGCAAGTGTGGAGGAATTGTTGAAAAATTGGGGATTTGAGAAGTTTGTCTCAATATTTGAAGGTAAGTTCTGTTGCATTTGTACAATTAAATTACATTTTAAATTAATAAGTGTCGCAAAGTGTGAATTGTTTGCATCGTGTGAAATTTCCACTAATTTTCTCCGTGCATGGTGCACATAACCTATACAATACTTTTATCCGGCCGGCGTCTGCGTTCGCATCCTTGCACTAGCCAAATGTATAATATGCTCTTTGATTCCTGTTTTCTGCTCTTAACTTCTTTGCGATTATCTCTGTCACACAAGATAAAAATTGACGAACTTCAGAAGAGACACAGTTGGGCGAAGAACGTGTGTATGTACACTACTTAGTCCTCTCCTTGTTAGATGACACATGTAATGCCACACTTTTTCCTATTTTTTTCTTTTCGAAACATTTACCAAGAAATTACAGGCACTCGTGAGTGATAAGATTTCATAAAAATGTTATTTATTGTAAACTGTTTAAATCTTATTATCTGTTTAATCTGTTTCTACCTTATTGCTTGTATCTTCTTACTTATTAAATGATTTCTGACAGAGAATGAAGTTAAGATGGATGCGATGAAGGTGATGACTCATGAAGATGTAGTTTCATTAATCCCCAAAGCTGGTCCTAGAATAAAGTTTTGGTCAAAGTTACAGGAGTGGCAATCCAGAAATAAAAATGCGGTATCACTGCAAATCCATGCTCCTAGATATTTATATCCAATAGTGATAGGGAGTAACAAGCCTGCATGAACTTATTTTTTAACACTACTATTCCGTTAATCCTTTATATTGTATATTACCTACACGCATGCTTATATTATAGGTTTCATGACGATAAAGCATCTAGCATGTACTAATTTTCCCAGCGAAGTACAAATACTTTTCATTTTATGCATGTTAGTTCTATTGTATATTGTATTTTATAATGATGGTTCATATCCACATAGATTCTGATTTTTCAAGGTACACTTAATTTATTGCAGATTACTAATACTACTACCGGCATAGATGATTTATCTTTGCCAACGAACCTGGTGGGAAATGAAATATGCATGCCTGATGTGGAACATCTTTTTCAACAAAACACACTGGAATTTCCTAATGTCCAAGATATTGACTTAATAATACCATCGACATCACATCAGCAGGCAAACTCTGTAAACATTATTTTTATTAATGTCGAAAAAATAGGTGAAGAGCGAACTCCCGTCGTCCAGTGCAAAAGAATCTTAAAAAATGTATGAGATTATTTACTCCAGAAAAATGCTCGAACCTACCTAACAATTTGTATTTTATTTCAGTTAGTCAATGAATATATTGACAACGACGCAGTTAACAGCGCAGGGATCAGAGAGGCTTTCGACTCAGGCACTTTTACTGATAAACATAGATTGAAACTCATTGTCAGTCGTCTCATTATTACAAAGGAATTCAAAAACGACACTAGTGCAAAGTAAGACTTTTTAGAACTGACACACACGCGCACGAACGCACGCACGCATGCACGCACTCACGCGCGCGCGCGCACACACACACACACACACACACACACACACACACACACACACACACATGGATACTGTGTTGGAGATAAATTATTCATCTTACAATGATTTATGTCAAGTAGGAAGACTATGAGAGTTCCACTCCGGGAGCTCCGAGGGGGGGTGAGGGGCGGGGGGGTAACCGAGGGCGAGACCGAGGGCGAGAGGGATGACGTCACGCGAGGGGAAGGGGGGGGGTGGATGTTTTACAGGCGGCGTCTCGAATTACAAAGGAGGGTGAGGGGTGTTGACGTGACGCGGGGGAGGGGTGCCGCGTTAGGGTCGCGTAGGGTGCGCGGGGGAGGGGTGCCGCGTTAGGGCCGCGTAGGGTGCGCGCGGGGGAGGGGTGTCGCGTTAGGGCCCGCCCGCGCCGCCCGCGCCGCCCGCGCCGCCCGCGCCGCCCGCGCCGCCGCCGCCCGCGTTCGCGTTCGCGTTCGCGTTCGCGTTCGCGTTCGCGTTTGCGGGAAAATCCGCGTTTACAAAAAAAAATGTTATCCTACCTTAATTTAAAAATGTTATCCTACCTTAATTTAGGGGGGACGCCCGTGTCCGCGCCCGACGGGGTGACGATCGCGTATGTCCAGACTCTGTACAGAGGGTCACTATGTGTGACTAAGCAGTGTTAAGTCGGTCAGTAGGTCAGTTATTGTAATCTGAGAGTTACGATATCGCATCTCTTCGCGTTCTCTCTACCCATACCATTCGCTTTCTTTCGTTCGCGCATCATACGGTCGGTATTTAAATTTTAAAAGTCTAATAAGGAACAGATGAGGAGGATGTGGAAGGAAAATTAAATAAGTAAAAAAGATATTTTAGATATATGGTATACATTTATTCATCTAGATCTACTACATCAACAGATTTCTCTTTCGATGCAGCATACATAATTGCATCCATAGCATACGCTATGAGTTCACTATATATAATTGATTCTACATAGTGATAGTAATGGTTGCGCAAGAAACGCACGGCGTCGCATTTTTCAGTAATACGATTTTTTCGTAGAAGACTTCCATATTTGCTGAGGCTCCTATCTACCTCTCTCGCATACGCATCTAGGTGGGAGCATACCAACTTGACGCATTCTTTGAGTTCGAAGAAAAACATAATAGTCGCAGGTTTCATGTACAACGAAGTATTGTCCGACGACAATTTTATAAGTTTATCGTCACGCATTTGTACAACTTCGAATAGTAGGTTGTCTGATGGAAGAGCCGAAATAGTCAGCGACTGACCGACAGCTGACTGCACGAGTCGCTCGAAATCCGTGCGTCTATCGATGATCTTCTTCCACGCCCAAGAAGACATCGCGATTTTATTTCCTCGGTTGTCGCCAAGGATCAATTCGACAAAGGAGGATTCATGTGGAGGCTTCAGACTGACGCTGACCCCAATTTCCAAATATTTGTAAGCAGTAGGTGTCAATGCGTATCGTCTGTTGAATAGACGCACCGCACGACGCTCCAACGAAGTGCTGTAGAATAAAGAACAAAATGAGTCTGAAAATAAGAAAATTAGAAAAAGTATAAAATAGGAGACTCTATAAATGAAACGAAACTTACTTGTTCGCATTCGATGGAGTAGCAGCTTCGGGAATCGATGGAGTAGCAGCTTCGGGAAGCGGCACGTAATAATTCATGCTTGCACCACCACCACCACTGTTGCTTCCCGCAGCGGAGTACATTTTTTTCACTCTCGGTTATGACAAGTCGACCGTTTGTACAAGACTAACCGTTCGCATAAAATTAACGGAGCGTATACGCGGCAACACCCTACCTCTTTTTTAAAATTATGACGTGGTGGGGGATTAATGCTTCTAGAACGTATTCTGAGAAAAGGTGTTTATCAAGGTTTTGAGCGAACGTGTTGGGGCATGTTTCACTGCATCATTCGATTATGACGTCGCTTAATGCGAAGCGAATGCATTGTTCAGACGGATTAAATATGTAAACAATATCCACGAGTAAATATCGGTGATAAAAAATGTTTGTCTCGATGAGAATGATTTAACCGTCGCGGTGTCGCGGTCATGATCATCATTTTTTTCTACGAAGACCTGTTTATCGGAGGGTTTCGGTAAACGTGTCGGGGCATGTTTCGCGGCGTCACTCGGTTATAACGGCGCGATGTCCTTTGGCGTCCTCTTTATCACTTTTTTCTAGGAAGAATTGTTTATCAGGGTTGCGTGTCAGGACAAGTTTCGCGACATTGCTCGAGTATAACGTCGCAATGTCCTCTGGTGTCCTCTTTATTGTTTATCGGGGTATATTCCGCGACGCCATTCGGTTACGGCGTCGCGCGTTACAAAGCGAGCGCCGAGATCAGGCTGCTAGAATTTGTAGACAAAAAGTGCGTAAGCAGAACTCACCGTCCAAGGGATATTACCTTTCTGTAACGCATATAATGAACAATAGATCTGATGACACTATGCAATAGATCCATTCGGTTATAGCGGCGCGTATGACAAAGCGAGCGCCGAGATCAGGCTGCTAGACGTTGTGGACAAAATAGCGCGTAAGCAGAACGCAACGTCCAAGACATATTACCTTTCTGTAACGCATATGAAGAACAATAGTTCTGATGACACTATGCAGTAGATAGAAGAAGAAGAAACGATACGTGATGCTCCAGTTGGAAGGAGAGAAAAGAATGATAGATGAAATATATAACGATGAGTGAAGCGCGTCAGAGCCAGTATATGATTTTGAAAGCCAGCGCATCGGTCGAAAAAATATATCGGTCGAAAAAAGTGTAACAGTTATTTAATTCATACTTTTGAGAAATGTGTAAGTGGTCAATATGGAAATTGACGATATGGAAATTGACGATATGGAAATAGACGATATGGAAATAGACAATAATTTGGAACAAATTTTAGACGAGTCATCCGACGAAGATCGCGCGTTGTCAGATGAAAGTGATTATATCAGTGACCTTTCAGGAGATGATCTTGTTGAAACCACTGAAAAAATAGTGTCGCACTCAGAAATTTGCTCGCTAAATGGACTCACCAAGTTTTGCGCGATATATTGTTACTACACCACGGGTGGCAGTTTTGTTGCATGTGCATCGTGCATGGTAAGAATAGCGGACACAGATTACGGATATATGTATGTTGTGCGAAAACATGTGATTGAGCTGTACGACGCGATAGAAGGTCGATCTTGCTCTAATTGCAGACTTCCAGTATATCAAATCTTTCCATGCAATATGTGCCCAATTTGTGTACATTGAAAAAAACATTGCCGTGAATCGAACAATATAAAGTGTACGCGAGCAATATGCTAAGAAGACGTTACTTATTTAACCATGACGAGTACTATAGGAAGCGCTCTCAACGCAAAGGGATTGAGTTTTACGATATATTTTATATTTTATGGCAGCTCGAGCTGGATCCGCAAAGAGAACCGGAAGTACAACGAGCATCGCCGGTGCAGTGTAGCGACCATGAACTCGATATATGTGAAACTACTGAACGCATACGTAAACCGCAAGTCTATAGCTGCGCAATTACGTATCCTTTTTGGTGGACTTATCGCGTGAGACGCGAAGTGTATACACGAATGCGGAATGAGTGTATAGAAGACGATCACGACTTTTACAGTGCAAAGGACATATATAAATGGACAATACAAATTTATGACAAGATCAAGCGTGGACACGTAGAGAGTGTATTCATTGACATTGATGCAGGTATTGGGAGGTGCATCAAATTGGTGGTGACTGACACCTCGCGATCTTTAACCTGTGCGTGTTTGAACAATCCTAGCCATACAAAAACATTTTATAAAGGTTATAATGAGCGTCATAATTTTGATATCTTGCTGGAGTCTTATAAAGATGTTACACGCTTTGATCCTCATCAGTTAACGTGTATGCGTTATCACATTCAAGAGTACAAACGATCGTGTGTACTGTGCGGTCGAGTCGCGTGCAAGTGCTCCGTAGAAGTGTGAGAGAGACGACATAAAGTGCGCGCCTTTACTCCAGCAACATGCCGAAATATTACACCTTAGCTAACAACTGTACCAGCCGTGATCTCTCTTGGTTGGAATGGGTGCACAAGTATAATGATATTATCCAAACTTTAAACAAGGATTTTGAAGAATCGCAGGTGCAATGTCATGACCTTGGACTTGGTGTATACGAAACCAATAGTGAACGTGTAATCAAACCAAGGGTCGTCATTGACACTGGATCTCCGTTTGATTGGCCTTATAACGTGAGACGCGAAGTGTATAGACGATTGCGAGATGAGTTTATACTACAGGAAGAAGAGTTGCTTAGGAGACATGACAGTTCCCTACTAGAAAATGGTGGTTCATGGGCGGACAGAATTGATGAATGTATTGCGTTGGGACACGCAAAGTTTGTATACATTCAACTTGATACAGGTATTGGGAGGTATATCGAAGTGGTGGTGATAGACACCTCGCGATATCTAACTTGTGCGTGTGTGAACAATCCTAGCCATACAAAAACACTTTATAAAGGTTATGATGAGCGTCATAATTTTGATATCTTGCTGGAGACGTATAAAGATGTCACACGCTTCGATGCTCATCATTTAACGTGTATGCGCTATCACGTTCAAGAGTACAAACAATCGTGTGTACGGTGCGGCCGAGTCGCGTGCAAGTGCTCCGTAGAGGTGTGACGTGATTTAAAAAAAAAAACATTACTATAAAACTCAAAAAAACATGGAAAACCTCAAGAAAATTGCGCGCGAACTGTTGGAGCAGTCGCGCCAAGTCGCTACCTTGAGCGAGTATTTCACGTGGGCACAGCGATGCGAGGAAACCGTTGAACAGCTCGAAGAGCATAGTCGCGCCAAGCGTCCGCGGCTCTGGCCAGGAGATAGACATATATTGGTGTCGAATGTCAGACTACTCGAGGGTGCGAGAATTCAGTTAAACAGACGTTTTATACACAGCGGTGGTGATTTGGTGGTCGCGGGCACCAGTAGTGGCGGCGGCAATAACGCGGAAAGACTCGTTTGGCGAGAGATCGATGCCGCGTTCGAAAACCGTATACGGACTGGTGCGGTGATTAACACAGACTATATCGAACCGCGACAATTTATGGTGGACGCTGCTAGTGTAGTGCTCGAGAAAGTGCAAGACGCTATAAACAGACACAACAGCGTGAAAGTGAACACCGTGTTCAACGGTGAGTTTGTGACGGGCGATAAACGTGACAATAAGAGTATGAACACGAATAACTATTCTCTCTTTCGTACATCCGATATGCGCGAGTGGTACGAGCGACACGTTATCGAACCCACACTGGCGAAACTCGAAGAGTTCCAGGAGCGAGATAGCGGGTGGGCCTTATCGCGTATCCTCGATCTTACAATTAATATCAACAGATATGATCCTATGCGCGCGGGGTGTCACCTGGAATTACCGCGAGGGATAATGATGAAGAAAGCGGTGATTAACGTCCGGTCCACGGACAATGCGTGTTTCGCGTGGTCGGTGGTCGCCGCGCTGTATCCAGTCGAGCAATACATGCGGAACGGGTAATCCTTCATACCCGCATTATACAACCGTGTTAAATGTACAAGACATTGAGTTTCCTATGTCTCTGAAAGGAATTAGTACATTTGAACGACTCAATGACGTATCGATAAATGTCTACACCATCGAGGGACATAAAACGCTAACCGTTCTACCGATACGGCTCACCGATCGGAAGAGAGAAAAGCACGTCAATCTGCTGTACGTGCAAGACTCGCGAGACTACAACGTGGGACATTTTGCGTGGATAAAGAACCTGTCCCGCCTCGTAAGCTCGCAAGTGAACAAACACAATGGCATGAAATATTTTTGTGATCGGTGAGTATACATTTAAAAATTAAATTTACGATATTTTATATTTTTATTTAAAAAATTGAAATGCATGAAAATTTTTTTTGCAGATGTCTACACTATTTCCACACGAGTTACAAGTTGCAATCGCACACGGTAGACTGCGGTGAGATGAACGACTGCGCCATCCGACTACCGAGCGAGGACGATAAATGGCTGAGCTTCCGCAACTATAACAGGAAGGAGCGGCTTCCGTTCGTCGTGTACGCCGATCTCGAATGCACCCTGGAGAAGATGGACGTGGATGAGAGAACGTCGACGTACGCGTATCAACACCACGAGGTATTTAGCATAGGATACTACGTGCAGTGCTCGTACGACGAATCGTTATGTACGTATCGGTTTCGCCGCGATAAGGATTGCGTCGCGTGGTTCGCCAACGAACTCGAAGAAATAGCGCATCGCGTAAAGGGTATTTTATCCGCCAATGTCCCCATGGAAACGCTCTCGAAAGAACAGTGGCATGCGTTTCACAGCGCGACGCACTGCCACATTTGTGAAAAACCGTTCACACTAAACGACGAGGAGCGAGTACGCGATCATTGTCATCTGACCGGTCGTTACAGAGGTCCCGCGCATTCAAACTGCAATCTCAACTATAAAGACTCATATTTCATTCCCATAGTTTTTCACAATTTATCTGGCTATGACGCACATTTTATCATAAAGGAAATAGCTGCCGCGTTCGAAGGTTCGATCGATGTACTACCGTTAACTAAAGAAAAATATATCTCGTTCACGAAACACGTTAAAGACACAGCTGACAAATCAGATTCGCGAAACAATATAAAGTTACGGTTCATCGATTCGTTAAAATTTCTCAACACTAGTCTCGAGAAATTGGCATCCTTCCTCGATAAGGACAAATTAAAAATTGTACGTTCAAAATTTTCCGAATTATCAGGTCACGATTTAGAACTACTGACGCGAAAAGGTGTCTTTCCTTACGAATACGTGGATTGCGTGGACAAGTTGCAGGACACGCGTTTACCACCACGCGAAATTATTTTACAGTTCATTGGTCGGTGACATTGTATCCGAGAGTGATTACGCGCACGCCGTGAACGTATGGCAGCGGTTCTCTGTTCGAACCTTGGGTGAATACAGCGACCTGTATTTAAAAACAGATGTCTTGTTATTGGCCGACGTTTTCGAAAATTTCCGTGACAGTTGCATCAAAAGTTACGGACTAGACCCCGCTTATTACTACACATTGCCTGGTTTCACATGGGACGCCATGTTGAAACATACTCGTGTAAATTTCGAACTGCTAACCGATATAGATATGGTTATGTTTATCGAACGCGGTATTCGCGGTGGAATGAGTCAATGTTCAGGCAGATACGCGCGAGCCAATAACAAATACATGCAGTCGTACGATCCATCGAAACCATCGTCGTACCTAATGTATTTCGACGTAAACAACTTGTACGGTTGGGCAATGTGCCAACCACTACCGTACGCCGATTTTCGATGGATCGAAGGCGTTTCGAATTTTGATTTTAGCGCGATCGATACGAATTCGCCCACAGGTTATATTCTCGAGGTCGATCTGGAGTATCCACAAAATAAACACGACGCGCACGCTGACCTACCGTTCTGTCCGACGCGCGATAAGCCGCCAGGCAAGCGGCAGGTCAAGCTCCTTGCAACTATGTGCGATAAGAAGCGCTACGTCATACACTATCGCAACCTTCAGCAATGCACGCGCCATGGCCTTCGAGTTACAAAAATACATCGCGTATTGCAATTCGCTCAATCTCCATGGCTCCGCGATTACATCGAATTAAACACCCGATTTAGAACGCGCGCGACAAACGATTTCGAAAAGAATTTATATAAACTGATGAATAACGCGGTTTTCGGGAAAACGATGGAGAATGTGCGTAATCATGTAGATGTAAAATTATTGACTCATTGGGAGGGTAGATACGGCGCGGAGGCAATGATCGCTAAACCAAATTTCCATAGTAGAAGTATATTTTCGGAAAATTTGGTTGCAATAGAAATGCGCAAACTCGAGGTGAAATTTAACAAACCGATCTACGTAGGCATGTGCATCCTCGATATATCAAAGATATGTTTGTACGAATTTCATCACGAGTACATGTCTCCTCTGTATAGCGACAAATGTAAAATTATGTACACCGACACTGACAGTTTGATCTACCATATAGAGTGCGAGGATGTGTACGATAACATGAAACGTGATATCGCTAGGTTTGATACGAGCGATTACTCAGTCGACAATGCGTACGGTATACCGCTTGAGAACAAGAAAGTGCCGGGTTTGATGAAAGACGAAAATAACGGCGCGATCATGACCGAATTCGTCGGACTCAGGGCGAAAATGTACGCCTTGCGAGTCGATGGTAAAAAAGACACTAAGAAAGCAAAAGGTGTCAAGAGTAACGTTATAGCGCGTACTATAACGTTCAACGACTACACGCGGTGTCTAAACGACGAGATTGAAATGACTCGTCGCCAGTGGTGTATAAGATCAAAACTGCACCAAGTGCGTACAGTGTCCGAGACGAAAATCGCTCTGAGTCCGTACGATGACAAGCGGTACATCTTACCAGATTCGACCGATACGTTACCGTGGGGACATTATCGAATACCCTTGTAACATAATGTTTGTATGTATGTATATATGTATGTATATATGTATGTAATATAATGTATAACGTAATGTATAACGTAATGTATAACGTATAATGTATAACGTATAACGTAATGTATAACGTATAACGTAACGTATAATGTATGTAATATAACGTAATGTAAGTATGTATATATGTATGTATGTATGTATGTATGCAATGTATGTATGTATGCAATGTATGTATGCAATGTATGCAATGTATGAAATATAATGTTGTATATTGGACATGATGTTAATAAAGATATTGTATTAGATGGGATAATAATAAAAAAAAATGATTTAATATTTCATATTATATACTTATGTATTTCATATTTTATTTTCTACATATGTTTTCTTAAATGTATTTTATATTTTATACTTATATATCATATTTCATATTTCGTTTTATACATATTTTTTTACTTATATTTTATACTTATATTTTACACTTGTATGTAATACATATTTTTTATACAGTACAAATAAATGTCTTTATATATTAAATTACGTTGTCCTTGTGTATCCATGAATTGTGCGATCCGTCGAATCCCAGCCATTTCACATAAACCTCGTCACCTCTCCTGCGAAGTACTTTCTCCACGAGATACACATCCGGATAGACCGCGCGATGCAGCTCGTGTTCGTAGAATCCTCCGGTGACAGATTTTCCTCGATAGTCTTCGAGTAGATAGGTAACGGGATTAGTACGCTGCACTTTAACAATTTTAAAAACCTCGGTCGTCCAATTCGGCGTGTAACCTTTCTCGAAAATTGTCTTGTACTTGCTGACGCGTACCGGGTCGCCTACTTTGAACTTTGCCGGACCCGCGATCTTTATCTCGCTGTACACCGTATTCAAGAGTCTTTCGGCGATCGCGGGAGTAACGTCGACGGGCCGCACGCCGATCGTTCGATGCTTGCGCGCGTTGTAATCCGACACGAGTCGCGATAACGCGTCGACCCACTTGTAAGTCCCATTGAGCGTAAACATCTTCCACATATCGTTCTTCAACGTGCGATTGAATCGCTCGACGACCGATGCTTTCATAACCGAATATGTAGAATAATGATTGATGCCGTGTTTTCTCATGAGACGTTGCACGTCAGCGTTGTAAAATTCTTTCCCCATATCAGTTTGTAAGTTTTTCGGGCATCTCTTGCTGTCTCGAATTATCTTAGCGATAACGTCAGCTGTCTCGCTTCCGCCTTTACTCTTGAGTGGCACGGCCCACGCGTATTTGCTCAACACATCGATGACGGTAAGTATGTAGTGGTAGCCTCTATTGAAACGCGAGTACGGACGCATCTCGACGATGTCAGCCTGCCACAGGTCATCGTACCCACGCACGATGACGTGTCTTCGGGGAAAATTTCTTCTCGCCGGTGCGTGCAGTTCCTCGACGAGTCGTCGCTTCTCGATATTTTTACGTTTATCGGATTTCAACGATGTCATGTTTTTTTAACGGTGTGTAATAATACACGCAAAGAAATTATATCTCAAACTTTTTTTCTTTCTTTAACCAATGACATTCAATCAGCCATTTATTTCCGTTCATCATCGCTCAATAGCGGTTTTTTCAGTTCTTTCAGCTCTTCGTCGTCGTCGTCGCTGGCTTGTCGTCTATTTCTACTCATTAACCGTTCACAACTGTTTCTGAACCATTCGTAGCCGCTTCTGGCTCGTTCGTTGGTCTGTTGATAGCTGCTGCTGTTCGATGATCGTTCCTGAATCGCCCGTTGCCCTTCGTCGTCATCGTCATTCGACAACCTTTTGTAACCTTTCCCGGATCGTTTGCCGCTTGCCATCGTTACTCAGGTTTCATCGATCGAAAGATATGTGCCTCGAGCGCCTCTCGGTTCGCGTCCAACATGGATTGCGTATCTCGTTTGAGCGCGATCAGATTCGTTTCGATTTCCTCCAACTGATCTCTCAAAATTTTAACGCTATCTCTCAGAAGTCTAAGATTCGTTTCGAATTCAGTCTCCAATCGCGTTTTACGATGCTTCTCGAATTCCGCTTCGTCTCTCACACTCTTAACGCTCTGTTCCACGTACAGTTTATTAACCGCGTCGTCGTCAGCCTCCGGTTGCGCCACGCGACGAATCTTGCGCGACTTTGCGTCAAAGTCCGTAGCGGTGCGACACAGGGCTTTATCGCGCACGAAATGTCTCATTAATCCGCTCCACTGATGATACGATACGGCGTTCGACGCGTCTCTGCTCTGCTCGAATATACCAAATTTGTTGATCGGCATTTCACCGCTGATTGAAGGGCTCGTTGCCGCGCGGCTCAATTTATAATAACACCGGTTTCGCGAAGTTCCTCGATGATCGACAGGATCTCGTTGTCGTGGGCATTGTTGCCAGCGTGGCGCGAAGCGTCGAGCAATCGTAGACGATCCACCAGCTCGTTGGGATCGTCCCAGTGCACATAATCGATCTTATTGTCGGTCAGCGTCATCGCGCGAGGCGCGAATAATCCTTTTCCGGATCGTTTCTTCATGGATGCGGGCGGTATCAATTTCTTGATTATATTCATGTACTTGTGTCCACTGTTGGACTTTACTCGCCCGAGAGGATCGTGATTGGCTCTATGAGTGCTCGTCTCAAACAGGATATTCTTGTACTTTTGCATATCCTCCTCCGTGTAAATGTTTTTATCAGGCTTGTTTTTAAAGATCAACTCGTAAATACCGGGTGTGCCAATGTAATGTACGTCGCCGATATATATGTTATCCATGCTGTCGACCTTGAAACGTTTATTCCCGAGCATCATTCCATCGTTGCCGAGATAAACGCCGTACACGGTATCTATATCGCTCTTTGGTTTGGCGCTCATAAGAGCACCGATGTACTCTTGGCCCAATGGACCCAAGGTATCGTGCAACGCTTCTCGACCCTCCGGCGTTTCCAACTCCTTTCGAATAGACGTCGCGAGCTCCGAGTCGTCCGTGAGGTCAAAAACAGGCATGTTTGCGGGTAATTCGAACTTTATTGTAGGCTGCATTTTTCTCGCCGTTACGTATGGCGGAGATGATATCGGTGGAGATAAGGTTATCGGTGTAGAGGTTATCGGTGGTGGCACATCCAGTGAAGCTTTCGATCGTTTCGATTGGCTCGATTTACGCGGTGCCGGTGGGTGATCCGACCATTTTCTCTTTCTCGGCGTCGCATCCTCGGAAAACATTTCGATCTCAGCGTCGCTCTCCGGCTCCTCTTTCTTCACCGCGATCGATTTGTCGGCGATCTTTTGCAACGGCTCGATGAGAGGCTTAAAGTGCGTGTCCAACTCGATGTCCTTTTCGATCTTACCGGTCTTCATAGCGCGAAGTTTCTTGCGAATCGACTCGCTCGTTTTCGCAATCTTCTTCGCAACCTTCTCGCGCTCGCGGATATCCGTGCTCTTGTCGATCGCAGCCATCGCGGAAATACGTAAAGTGACGCTCTCTCCGACGTTTTACCTCGACGAGGTACCGACGACGACTGACCGCTTTTGCGGTATCGCGAACATGTTAAAGCCTTTTCTGTATCGACCATTGTTGAGCGGGCTGTCCTTGTCTATCACTACGAATCCGTACTTGCGCTGCCAACATTCGCTGCACAGCGCGCTGAATTCATTGTACGACATGTCGGTATTCACGTGATCGTTGTACACGTGTTTCAGATTGGTTCCATCCTGTTTGAACAGGATCAGCAGGTTCGCGTTGTCGCGTATCAGATGTTTAGGTATTCTCGTGTACGTCTGACAGAGATAAAAACAATCGATGTTCGAATGCCTACCCATTGAAAAATACTCTCTCACGGCGTCTTGCTTGTCGCATGCCACGTCATCGAAGACGAATATCGAGTTTGGACACGCATCGCTCGGCGGAATGACGTCACTGTTGTTTGAGAACGTAAAGTAGCCGATTTCGTCGATCGACGTCAATAAATTCTCCAGATATCGATATTTCGGTTGCTGGAGCGACTTTGAGTACACGTACACGTTCTCGAAACGCACACCGTGTGGACTTTCCAACAAGCTTATCAGAACGTTGGTTTTACCGCAATTCGAGGGGCCGCAAATGATGGCGCGTATAGTGGCCGGTAACATCGTACCGTGCCTACGCTTCTCCGCGTTACCCGCCATCGACCGTGATCTGTCGTCGCAGTTCGTCACGCGAATCGCCAGCGGTTGTCGCACGAATCTCATTTTTTTTCACATTGCTGACCGGAGGGCTGGATCGGACGCCTATTTATAGGTGCGCGAATCCGCGAATCGCTCAGTAGCGGAAAAATGTTCGTCCTGTTATCAAGACCTTCCGATATTCGCGATTGCAGCGCCGAGCAGCTACAATTTGTACCGAAGGCTGTTCTGTTGCAAATGTGTGGCGATCACGTCCACGACGTGTGGGACAAGCTTCCGGAACATATAAAAACGGATTCGGAGGTTCAGCAATATCGTCGGTGCTTAAAACATTATAATTTACCGCATCATCGAACGCACATCGACGGTCCGGCACCGTTGATAAAAAATTGCGGTGAATGTCAGCGAAAAAATTAGGCAAAGGCCTGTTCAACAACGCGATAAGCTCACTTCCGTTCGAATTGCACATTCCCGGCTATCAGTTTTGCGGTCCGGGCACTCGGTTGAAAGGAGCGATTAGCCAGAGGTGATCCGGGTGTAAATCCACTGGACGCGGCGTGTCGCGAGCACGACATAGCGTATTCGCGTAACAAAGATCTCACCGGGAGACACGCGGCGGACAAGATACTCGCCGAGCAGGCGCTAGGACGTGTCATCGCGAGAGATTCGGCTCTCGGAGAGAGAGCTGCCGCTACAGCCATCTGGACGGCCATGAATGCCAAGCGGAAATTAGGAATGGGTTTGCGAACCGTGAAAAAGAAGAGGAGGAGAGCGTCGAAAAAACGGATACTTCCGGCGGCGAAACGAGGCGGCGTATTGCCGCTTCTACCTTTGCTGGGAGTTCTCGGTTCCCTGGCCGGCGGGGCGGCCGGGGTCGCAACGGCCGTGAACGCTAGCAAAACCGCGCGACGTCAGCTGGAAGAGATGCAACGTCACAATCGCGCCATGGAAGGCCGCGGACTTTATCTCGCTCCGTACAAACGCGGACAGGGAGTTGCGTCGAAGAGGAAGAGAGAGAATAAGAAAAAAAAAACGTCAAAGAGACGTTGAAAATGCCCACGGGTATTACGACTAACGTGCAATTGAATCGACTGGCGAAACACATGCGCGTACCGTTCTTCAGGGGTGTTTTCATGCGTGACTCGTTACCGATCAGCGGTATACGTCGAAACGAGAGCGGTATTGTAAATTTGGACGATGCAGCGGGCCCCGGTACTCACTGGGTAGCGTACGCAAAGAGGGGAAACCGCGCGATGTATTTCGACAGTTTCGGTAATCTTCGACCTCCGAAAGAGTTGACGCGATATTTCGGACCGAGCGTGACGAAGGTGGAGTACAATCACAAGCCCGTTCAGACATACGATCAGAATATTTGCGGACAAGCGTGCCTGCGATTTCTCCTGACGATCGACGACGATCGACGACGATCGGCGTGAATTTAAAGCCTGACGATGCGCCGTGGAGACTCAGTGTTAGTCGAACAGTTTTCCCGACATGTCTATGACATTCACACTGACCGGGAACAGCAGCATCCTCGCGGTGCACTACTTTCCCGCCGTAGATTTGAGCGATGGCGACTACGAGCTCGGTCTAACGGTTTTTGAGAATTATCACACGATAACGAACGTTAATTCTTCGAATAATAAATTCTACTTTGACGAGGATGACACGGAAATCACGATACCCGAGGGATCGTACGAGATACGAGCGATACACGAGTTTTTGAAACGCGCTGTTTCACGGAAACGCCCGCGACGCGGCCGACGTGTAGCTCGTTCCGTCAGCGACAATCGTACATCGGTCGCGGATATCGCGCGAGAGGAGACCGCTCGCGTGAACGGTGACGATGACGATGACGACGACGACGACGACGACAACGCGGAGTACGAAGACGACGAGGCTGTAAAATATCCGCTAGTGCTCCGTGCTAATTACAACACGATGAAGAGCGAGATTAATTGCGCTTTCAGAGTAAACTTTAGCAGACCAAACAACATTGGATCGCTACTGGGATTCTCGTCGAAGCGTATATTGCAACCGGGAAAATGGCACCGATCGGACCTACCGATTAATATCATCAACATAAACATTATCCGCCTAGAGTGTAACGTGACCGCGGGTGCGTACAGCAACGGTAAACCCGTTCACACGATACACGAATTTTCTCCAAGCGTACCACCAGGATATAAGATATCGGAAACACCGGCGCAGATCATTTACCTGCCGATCATCGCACGGAGCATTACGGATCTAACGGTACGCATCGTGGATCAGGACGGACGATTGCTCGACTTTCGAGGCGAAGAAATCACTGTCAGATTGCACGTACGACGGCGACAGCGATAACGCGCGTGAGTGTGCGCGACATATATGAGATGCTCGTGTTGACGGACTCGGAGCACGCGAGAGATAACACTATCTACACTACGGTAGCAACCGACGATATCGTCCGATCATTTGCATCACCAGCGTTAGGCTACGCTAAAAATACGAGAAAGAAGCTTACAGCGTCGAACGTTGAATTCCTACAATCTTTGGGATTCGCGGTGCGAAATATCTGAGGAAACATGAACCGATATCCTTAACATCGGAAGCGAGCCGGTCTTTGACGATCGCATTGTCAAGATCGAGACTCACACGTACAATGCGTACGCCAACACAACGTTCGAGTATAGCGATGAGATACGAATACCCATACAACAGCAGGATCTGTATACGTTGCCGTGCGAAAGTTTTCTCTACGTCGAAGGAATATTGACGGTGAACAGAGTAGACGGTGAACCCGATAACGTGGTATTGGCGAATAATGTCGTCGCGTTTATGTTCGATGAAATTCGATACGAACTCGACGGCGTGGAGATTGATCGCAACAGAAACGTAGGAATAACAACAACGCTCAAGAACTACGCGTCGCTGTCTTTGGGCGCGAGTACGATTCTGAAAAACGCCGGCTGGGATATGTTCAATAACGCGGACATCACTTCTACGCGAAGAAACTTTACTTTTCACGTACCGCTCAGCATGCTACTGGGATTTTGCGAGGATTACAAACGCGTGGTGATCAACGCGCGTCATGAATTGATCTTGATACGATCGCGCAACGATAACAATTCCCTGGTGGGAAATCCTGACGTTGACTCCTGCTATCAACGTACTCAAGATACAATGGCGAATGCCTCACGTGTTGCTGAACGAGATCAACAAACTGTCGATGCTGCGCGCCTTGGAAAACGGACGATATCTGAGTATGAGTTTCCGTTCGTGGGATCTGTACGAGTATCCCCTGTTGCAGAACACGACCAAGCACTCGTGGGCCATCAAGACCGCGACTCAGCTCGAAAAACCGCGATACGTCATATTTGCTCTGCAGACAGGCCGGAAGAACGTTATGAGCAGAGAAATAACAACGTTCGATCATTGCAAATTGACCAACGTAAAGCTCTATCTAAACTCTGAATTCTATCCGTATGACGACATGAATTTGGACTTTGGTAGACACAGATGGGCGATTCTGTACGATATGTACACGCATTTCAGTAGAGCGTATTACGGACGCGAGAACGTTCAGCCGTGTCTCGATGTCCCGAATTTTCTACTGTACGCTCCAATAGTGGTCATCGATTGCTCTCGACAGAACGAATCTGTCAAAACTGCCACCGTGGATGTCAGAATAGAATTTGATTGCATGGAGAATGTACCGCCGAATACCTCAGCGTACTGTCTCATCATACACGATCGCGTTATTCAGTACAACCCGTTGACCAACGTGGTGCGCAAAATTGTCTGAGCGGTCGCGGCAACGTCGAAAAAAACAACTATTAATAAAGAGAGGGGGAAGGGGAGCAGGGTATAAATCAAAAGTGTTGCGAGACGTTTTGCATATTTGCACGTCATTCTTGTCAAGTAACGCATCGAAGAGAGAGAAATCTCATGTCCGTACCAACGTTCGTGGACCTGCAAGGTTTCCTCGTTGGAATGAAGTTTGTCGTGAAGGAAGTGGCGGTGCTGCGAAAGGGGACCGTTCTGGCACATTACATCTTTGAACGTCCCATGCCGTGGAATCTCCTCATGAATTCCGACAAATCATGCGCTACCTGGTTGATCAGAAATCATCACGGATTACGATGGAACGACGGAAACGTGCCGTACAGCATGGTGAAACGTCTCATTACATCGGCCGTGTTTGGTATAGAAGAGGATGACGACGACGACGAGACGCCACCGACTCTCGTGTACGTCAAGGGAATCCAGAAACGCGAATGGCTGGTGGATCTGCTCGAAGATTTTGCGAAAAAGAAAATGATCGTCGAGACTATTGATGCGGATTACGAAGGCATCGACTCTTTGAACACTCTGGATGCCGCTAATACTGTGCGATGCGGAAAACATACGAAGAATTGCGCGTTGCAAAACGTATTTAAAATATTCAACTGGTGGTCGAAACATGAGAAAGAATTGTCATCTTTTTAACTTATAAAAATTATAAAAATAAATACATTATACGTATATGTACGTTACAATGTTTTATTTCTTATCTCCTTTTCCCTCCACTATGCATGACTAAATACGTAAGAGAAAAAATATAATAAGTATTTTTCAGGTCTGAATCACGACGTACTTTATTTTCCGCTCGATATACGGGTTACGTTCGCCACAACGTCGGCGCTCGCTTCTGTAGTGTGAGACGCTGTTTGTTTACATGCGTGAAAAATGTCGCAACGCGCTCGCTGAAACATGTAGCGACGCGCTCGCTGAAACCTTGACAAAAGAACAAGTCTTCCTATAACGAAAATGCTGATCATGACCGCGACACCGCGATCGATTAAAAAACTATGGCATCGCGCCGATCTCTATTTTGTATTCTAACACTAACAATAACAATAACAGTCGTCTTCTACGACGATATGTTTCACTATGCCATTCGGTTATGGCGTTGCGCGTTACAGAGCGTCAAGGTTCGGCGGCTCGTCTTTGTAACACGAGATATACTCATCCTCTTCGCTGTAAGCGACTACTTATCAGTTTTTACACTGTCCTTACTTCACCTCTAGCGGGTTTCTTGCCGCAGTTCCGCTTCAGTCTGTACCTGTCGCTCGCCGGCCATATACAGTCGTTCGCGGTGACAATTTTTTTGTCAGTTTTTTGTGTGTGTATGTGTGTGTGATAGTGTGTGATAGCGGATTGTTACAAGGTGCAAAAATGAATCATATGGAATAGAATAGCTTAGGTTTACCATGGCAAATCTGCGCTGTTATATTCAGTATGATCCATTTTTGAAGGTGTGAAAAAACGTTATGTCACCTCGTATGGGCACGGGGTCGGTCCCAAAGATCGTCCCGTTTTTCGGGGTGCCGCCAGAGGTGGCCGAACAATTCGTGGCGGAGCCACAAGTGGTCCCGTTCTTCGGGGTGCCGCCAGAGGTGGCCGAACAATTCGCGGAAGAGCCGCAAGTGGCTCTTCCACGTCGAGGCCGCGGTGGTGGTGATAGACATGGTCAAGGCAGCGGTCGAGGTGAGGGGATCCGACAGGATCAAGGCCTCGGTCGCGCTGAGGGAGGGATCCGACAAGGTCGTCAAGGCCTCGGTCGCGCTGAGGGGGGGATCCGACAGGATCAAGGCCTCGGTCGCGCTGAGGGGATCCGACGATTGCTGCAACAATTGCAGCTCAACCGTCACCCCGTCGGGCGCGGACACGGGCATCCCCCCCTAAATTAAGGTAGGATAACATTTTTTTTTTTTTTGTAAACGCGGATTTTCCCGCGAACGCGAACGCGAACGCGAACGCGAACGCGAACGCGAACGCGAACGCGAACGCGAACGCGAACGCGAACGCGAACGCGAACGCGAACGCGACGCGGGCGGCGGCGGCGGGCGCGAGCGGCGGGCGGCGGCGGCGGCGGCGGCGCGGGCGGCGCGGGCGGCGCGGGCGGGCCCTAACGCGACACCCCTCCCCCGCGCGCACCCTACGCGGCCCTAACGCGGCACCCCTCCCCCGCGCACCCTACGCGACCCTAACGCGGCACCCCTCCCCCGCGTCACGTCAACACCCTCACCCTCCTTTGTAATTCGAGACGCCGCCTGTAAAACATCCACCCCCCCTTCCCCTCGCGTGACGTCATCCCCCTCGGCCTCGGTCTCGCCCTCGGTTACCCCCCCGCCCCTCACCCCCCTCAGATCCCCTAGGTATGTGGTCCAGAACTCTCATAGTCTCCCGACCGCGATCCCTTTCCGCATTAAAGCGGACCCTAGCGACGGCGCCACTAACGCGGGGCACCCATTCCGCGTCCGCCGTACCCCTAAACACCTGCACCGCACGCCTCTTACTGTAAAATCGTTTTCCATCCGACGCCTGTCGCAAATGATTTGGCCAGTCCTACCCGCCTACCCGGCCTATTTTCCCTCTCAGTGGTGCCTCATTCCCCCTCGGAATAATAACTTCCCCATAACCCGTTCTCATTGGTTAAAGACTCATTAATGTTAGCATGTCCCAATAGGATTGTACCGCAGTCCGCTGACGAGTAAGAAGTTTGTCCAGAAAGTAGTAGGTTTAGTTCATGGTTTGGCAGGTTACATTTATGCCGATATTTACACTATTGCATTATTTTCTACCCTAGAACTTTAATACTAGCTGTAAGGACTTATTAGGGAGTTTCCTATTATTTGAAAAAATACTAGAATTAACCCTAGGGTTACCATTCTCGCCTCACCAGGGTCTGTCTAGACCGACTTGTCGTTTTTAAGCTTATTTATAGTGAAATTTAAACGTATAGAATTCATTTGTTTGAAATTATTCAGAATAAATCATATCGCATAAAAATCGTGTGAATTCATCAACTTAGAGGAAATGGTGTCGGACGTCGGTGTGATTGTAAAGGACGATTTAAAATTTAAAATGGACTGCATAAATGTTTTCTTTCATTGAACATGTTGTAACACCGGTCTTTTTCTAATCGAGTTTCAGAATATTGAGTTATTTCCGCTTTTCGGATATTCACTTATCGATCAGCAACTTCATTTCTTGGTTTTCCCGGGCGTTTTTTCGGAAATTTTGAGATTGCTCGCTCGCGATGTACATCGAGGTTCTGTGTACATCGCGAGCGAGCAATCTCAAAATTCCCGAAAAAACGCCCGGGAAAACCAAGAAATGAAGTCGCTGATCAATAAGTGAAATATCCGAAAAGCGGAAATAACTCAATATTCTGAAACTCGATTAGAAAAAGACCGGTGTTACGACATGTTCAATAAAAGAAAACATTTATGCAGTCCAATTTTAAATCGTCTTTAAATTAACCACTCGACACACTCCTTCTGTTTGTCCACAATATGGATATCGAAACACAAATGAAGTCGTTTGAAGAAAAACGACGTCCGGACGAAGCCCGGGTAACCAGCTAGTCTTTAATAATTGCGAAACTGTCCATGATTCCATAATAAGAAATTTATTATAGAAAATTATTAAAAAAGACATGTCTAATATTCACAATAAATCTGATCGTGAGTAGACACAGGTTGAAATCTTTAAAAAATTCTAAAATACATGAGAAACATTATTCAATTTAAATAATAAATGTTGTATATAGTGCGTTAGAGTAACAATAGAGAAAGTTGATAGATAGCACACAGGTCGCGGGAGAGAGGAGATTGTACGTCGCTAGTGCATAGCACTGTGTATAGTATGGTGTGGTACGAAAACTTAAGATATATAATAAAGAATCGTTACGGTTAACTAAACCAGCAAGTTATGTATTAGCGTCACCCAGTAAGGGATAACACAATAATGAGATTTGTAAAGGAAAAGGAAATAATGTAATAGTTTTAAATAATAATAGTTATAGAAATAACATACTTAATATTTGCAGGTATCATTTTTGCGTGATATTCACGATTGGTTGAAAGGTAATTAATTTAAAAGCGATTTATGTTAATAACGCGGTGAATTGAAATAAACATCGGAATTCTACTATGTACGAGTATTCCGGTATATATGCGAAAGTAATAATGTAATTAGTTATTATAAAACTTTAATTAAATATAATTACTAGAATACATTATATCACTTAAGTAATGAGAAGCTAATCAGAAACTAATTTAAGTACAGAATGATTGTCTTTAAACCTCGCAATAACAATTTGCAAAAAGAAATTTTAATTGGAAGAACAATCGCAAACCAATGTCGTCGTTTCTTGCATTACTATTCGTGCCACTGTCATCGCAATTTTGCGCATTTCTTCTCATCAATATCATCAAATTTGAATCTGTATACCGTAGAAAGTAATTTTATAACTTATTAATATAGAAGACAAACGATATTACTCGTTTCGATGCAAAACGAAATGACACCGGCACATGAAGAAAACAAACGTGCTTGTCATGTGCGGGAAAATATAACAACAGTGAATTTTATACCCCTTGTGTGATAAATGAAAAAATAATCAAAACAAATACCTATCTTTTGCGGAATTTCTCCTTTAAGGTGGTACCAGCACGACAACCTCTGCCAAAAGTTTCGTCTCATGCATGTCTAAAGCTGGTCCCACACATAATCGCGAGTATTTACGAGTGCTATTATGCGCGAGTTCGGCCGATGCCGAATGTAGCTTCCCAAACTACTCGTACTTGATTACTCGTACTCGTGCTCATCTTTGCATGTACTCTGTGTTTAGCGGGTCCCACACATATTGCGAGTACTCGCGAGTAATACGGGGGTCTTCGCCTGTTCGTGTACAAGCTAGCGTACATTAATCGTCATTTATAGTATTGTGTTCGAAAATTGCCTACAGTTGTGAATTCCATTTTAATTTCCACTAACATTCGCGTGACGTGATGGTTGCGTCGAGATATCGATAGACGACTGATCACTCGCAAGCATGCAGGAAGATTTCCGAGTAGTGTGGGAGCAGTCCCGAGACTCGCGAGCAGTATCAAATTTCCCTTTGACTCGCGACAATTTACCGACAACCGATGGGAAAAGGGCGAGCACGAGCATGAGTATCAAAATTGTCCGAGTGTCCCTCCCACACTACTTGCGAATGCCTTCATTCGCGAGTAACCACGATATGTGTGGGACCGGCTTAAGAGATCGATAATTTAATCGAGTCATCGTAGAAAAATGTATAAAACATATAATATCGACGTGGTACTAATAGATGATACAAAGAATATTATTTACCATTGCATAACTTCTTTTATTAACTATTTTTGTCACACCGGTGGGAGTAAACTTTTTGCTAGAACTGTCCGCGCTGTGCACCAACACACGGAACAGGTTACGTATACAGACCATACATGCTGTCAGGTATGCGATATATCTATATATATCGCAATATTGACATCTTATGTATCTAATAATACCAAAAATGTCATGTTTTTCAAGGCAATATCTTCAAAACTAGATGGTAAATTACTCTCTATTTTTTTTCAGAATATTCGTATAATCCCTCTCTAGCATTCTCTCGTTTTTTATTCAATTCCTAAATGTAGTTTTGACGGTAGAATTAAAAACGTGTCGTTGATATTTTGTACATGTTTTGTATGTACAATACATGGATTACATGTAAATCATGCCAATTTCAAATGTAAATATCTCGGCTTTTAGGGATGGTAAATCTCATTTAACTTGCACAGATGTTTAAATAACATATCTAATAGGGGGGGGGGGGGTCCCGTTTGCCTACAATCCCGATTGCCAACATTCCCGATTGCCTACAAGCATTATTGCGCACATGTAATAGTTAAAAATACGAACGTACGTTTGCGCACATGGCCAAACACATTGCACACATGACTTTATTGCACACAAACAGATTGCACACATGACATTATTGCGCACATACACATTGCACACATGATTTATTGCGCACATTCACGTTATATTGCACACAATGTCGCAAGCTTATCGTAAAATCAGCCTTTTTGCAAAAAGGCTAGCCTTTTTGCGAAATGCCGGCCTTTTGCGAAAGCATTTGATCGTTTCTTTAATAAGACTAACGTATTTTAAACTTTTTGCAAAGTGCCTAGCCTAACACCAGCCCATGTGTGCCAAAAAGCCTAAAGTGCGTTCAGTCTTATTGGGAAACGATCAGTGCTTCGCAAAAGGCCGGCCTTTCGCAAAGAGGCTAGCTTTTTTGCAAAAGGGCTGATTTTGCAATAAGCCTGTGACATATGTGTGGAGTATAATGTGTATGTGCGCAATAAAGTCATGTGTGCAATTTATATGTGCGCAATAATGTCATGTGTGCAATCTGCTTGTGTGCAATAAAGTCATGTGTGCAATGTGTTTAGCCATGTGCGCAAACGTACGTTCGTATTTTTAACTATTACATGTGCGCAATAATGCTTGTAGGCAATCAGGAATGTCGGCAATCGGGAATGTCGGCAAACGAAGCTGTAGGCAAAATGTAGGCAAACGGAGCCCCCCCCCATCTAATAATGTGTACGTCAAGTTTTAATAAATTCTTGAAAAAACGATTCCGTGATGGTACCACCTTAAAAGCATCGAAAAAAAGCTCGTTCGATTATTATTATTATTATGAAACTACTATATCAATTTATTTTCTTAATTTTATCTCAAAATATATCCGTATGAACACTTCACATTTGAGCAGGGGTAAATAATTCAGAATACGAATAATCGCATTAGCGACAATCATGTCTCTAAATTCATTACAAGTAGTGGAGCAATGTAATAGAACCTGCATTTTTTTTAAGTTACGGTCCAAATTATTTTTGAAATTTTAACAGATATTAAATATAAAAATGTTACAAAAATAAATATTTCAATAATATGTAAGAAATCAAATTTTTTGTGAAATTTTAAATTAAAATTTAAGACAAAAATTGAATTAAGGGTTAAAATATTTATTTAATGTTGAATAATTTCAATTAATCTAAAAATTTAATTAACCTAAAAATTGATTATAAAGTATTATTCTAAAAGTCTGTAATTCAAGGTAAATATAACAGTTTTAATAATTTTAAATATACCATTTATATACTAATATAAAACAGGTAATATTTTTCTGAAAAAGTTAAACCTCACCGATTACTTTAATTTTTACATATATTATAGTCGATAGAGTCCTGAATCACGCTGCGGACTCTTTTGGTTTCTGATTATTATATAGGTAAAATATTTATATAATATGGAATATCTTATACGTGATGTGTCCGGAAAGTAATGAGAATGATTTTTTTATACGCTCACCAGAAGGGCTGCGTATGGAAAGTGTGGCTCGAGGTAGTTGAGGGGGGATCTCAGGTATACGGTCAAACCCTCCTCAGTTGAGCCCGAGCCTTTCGAACGGTCGGTACGTTACAGAAGTGCACTCTTGTTTTTCACTCTCGTCGCGGACGAAAATGCAGAGGAGCGTCGAGCAGCGTTACGCAATTAAATTTGGCGTGAAACTTGGAAAAACAGCTTTAGAAACGTTAGAGATGTTGAAGACAGCGTATGGGGAAGCTGCTTTGTCGTCAGCCCAAGTTTTCAGGCAAAAGGCCTTCAAAGATGGAAGGCCTTTTCGTCCGCGACGAGAGTGAAAAACAAGGGTGCACTTCTATAACGTTCCGTCCGTTCGAAAGGCTCGGGCTCAACTGAGGAGGGTGCGACCGTATACCTGAGATCCCCCTCAACTACCTCGAGCCCCACTTTCCATATGCAGCCCTCCTGGGAAGCGTAAAAAAATCATTCTCATTACTTTCCGGACACATCACGTATACTTTTATATAATATATTTTTTACTGTATTTATTTTTTATTTTTCTCTCAGAACAGAAATTGGCCAATTGCTGCATACTTTATAGCAAGAAATATTCTCGTCCTCTTTTTAATAATACGATATCGTACCGCGAATCGAATCACGAGAAATATCGGACTATAGAAAGCTTTTTCCTCGATTTCAATTACAAGTTTAACCAACCGGTCGCTTCTTCCTTCCCTCCTCATTTCCTCCTCTCCATCTCTCTCCCTTCTCCTACCCCGACTTCCCCCCCCCTCCCCCACACACACACACACAAACTAATGTTCAATATTAGCGTCTTGTGTTGTAATTATACAGTGTTCATTTAACCGAACCAACTGATTTATATTATAGAAAGTGCACGAAATAATTATTGAAACTATCAACGAACATGTCAGTAGTGCAGAGGGTTTGTTCGGTAATTGTCGTTAATGAAAATTTAACGTTTCCTACTTTTGTGCTAACGCGTGACTAGAGCTCCATTTACGAGATTGCAAAAGCAACCATTAGACCGGGAGCCAGCAAAACAAATCACGTATGATAGGCACCACGACGAAACTTTTTGGGACGATAGCCGGTGTCATATGGAACGCGAAAACGCAAGTATGGCGGCCTGGAGGTGTCGCCTTTGCGGAGTGTAATTTTTTGAATGTATTAAAAAAACTGTGCTTTTGAAAAATGGGCACCAATCTGATTCTTGTTTTATATTGTTTATTTGTGAGCAAAAGTACGCGGGCCGTATGCGCCATACTGATGCGGCGTCGCAAACAGTCCGCCATACTGATAAGAACGTGTCGTTTTTTTGATGCGATGTTGGATTTTGTACACCAGGCTAATTTTTTGTGGAGAGCTAGATTTTAATTGTTTATCCACGCATATGAACATGCCATACCGTTTTGGCGTTTCTGAGTACCCGCCATACTGAAGCAAAGACGTCATTTACAGGAACTAGTGGAAAAAAATGACGTCTTTGCGTCAATATGGCGAGTACTCAGAGACGCCGAAACGGTATGGCATGCCGCATGTTCATATTCGTTGATAAACAATTAAAATCTAGCTCTCACCAAAAAATTAGCTTATGGTGTACGAAATCCAACATCGCATCAAAAAAACGACACGTTTTCATCAGTATGGCGGACTGTTTGCGACGCCGCGTCGGTATGACGCATACGGCCCGCGTACTTTTGCTCACAAATAAACAATGTAAAACAAGAATCAGATTGGTGCCCATTCCCCAAAAGCACAGTATTTTTAACACATTCAAAAAATTACACTGCGCAAAGGCGACACCTCCAGGCCGCCATATTTGCGTTATCGTGTTCCACATGACACCGGCTATTGTCCCAAAAAGTTTCGTCGTGGTGCCTATCATACGTGATTTTTTTTGCTGGCTCCCGGTCTATATGATAATTTTTTGCAGCGTCCGTTAAGGGGTCATATCCGTTTCTCGGTTTCTAAAAAGTGGCCCAATAATTATGAGGGATTGCAAGAAAACTATTAGACCGATTAAGTTGAATCTTTTTTTTATTGCAAAGAGTGTCTTGCAGGAAAGAAAACATACACTAACAATAAAAAATACCAAAAAATATAGCGGGTGCGTGCATTTTTCTCGAAACACCACTTTTCAAGACGGTGGGCATGATAACTGCCTCACCATTCGTCCGATTAACTTCATTTTTTGTATACATATTCCTAATAAGATTCTTTATCGGCTCACGGGAGCTTTTATTGATAAGTTCAATCATGTTGAATTTATCAATAAAAGCTCCCGTGTTCAACATTATTGAACTTATCAATAAAAAATGTAACAATTTTTTTAGAATAATCACGAAAAATTTTTTAAAGTGTGACCATTTCCGTAAATCTTTTTTTTTCGAAAAATTCCTCTCGTGAGCCGAGAATCACGATCCCAAAAAATAATAAAAATTCAAAAAATTTTGTTTATGATTAATCCTACGAGCTGAAGAATGCCCACCGTTTGTGCCTGCGCGAAAAAGGACGTCCTACGCCAATGCACGCAGCCGCTATATTTTTTGGTATTTTTTATCGTTACTGAATGTTTTCTTTCCTGCAAGACACTCCTTGCAATAAAAGAAAGATTCAACTTAATTGGTCTAATAGTTTTCTTGCAATCCCTCATAATTATTGGACCACTTTTCAGGGCCGAGAAACGGAAATGACCCCTTAAATCATCAGCAATTAACTGATCTTTTTATAGATGCGAGATAATCGAGGATAACGCACTTATACACTGTCAATTTTCAATTTTTCTACACAGCATAAACTATCCTTAACTACAATTGTGAAGATTATTTATGTTTTAAAAAAATTTTTTGCTTGCCAAGAAAGATAATGTTTGTCCTCTTCGACTTTTATTCTACATATTTAGAGTAGACCGAGGCGAATCGGATCACAGGGAGAATCGGATCAATATAAGCTTTAAAACAGTTTTCGTTAGTGTTTTGTTTCAAACAAGCTGTTTTATTGTACCAGCTATTAGCTTATAGTGATCCGATTCGCCCTGTGATCCGATTCGCCTCTCTCTCAGTCTACTCTATATTATATCGTTTTATTTTATTCTGAATAAACCTACATTCGTAATCCTATTCGCTCGATGATGAAATTCTTAATTCTTAATTCTTGGAAGGTTCTGATACTTTTTTTCGAATAAAATTCGAATAAAATTGTACTTGCCAATACAATTACATCCTTCCTTACAATTTATATAAATTAATCAGATTTTGCAATCTTTAGATTTTTACTTACTACATTTTGAAAAAAGCTTTTTTGAAGCAAATTCCTTATTACTTCTATCCCCTGTGTCCTATCATTCTTATTATTTCACTGATCTTTTTCTGGAAAGTAGATTCTGTTTCTTTCATGTGATAGTATTCCGACATCCTTTCCGACGTAACCAGTTTCAATTTACCGGATCTGGCAGGAGTCCCCGATTGCTTCTGTCTTTGCTATAGACGAGCGTTTCCGGTGGAGTCGAATCAAGTCGGGCCAATAAAAATGGCTCCCAGAACGGACAAGAGAAAGTCTCTGGAGATCAAGTATCTGTGAGACAGGATAAAAAGTCAAAGTCTCTGCAGATAAAACAATATTTTATGCAAGATAGAAAATTTTTTGTAGAATAGATAATTTACAGTAATTTTGAACATGCATATTTCAGAAACATGCATTTTAAAAGAAGAAATATATGTAACTAAAGATATATAGGGTAAACATTGACAAAAGGGGACTCAGCTCCGATGACCTTAACCTTGACGTATGTTGTCAAGGTCATGACCCTGAACAACATTCAAAAAGTTTTAGCCGTCGCTCGTTCTTTATTAAAAAGTTATTAACAAAAAAGTTTGAAAAATGTAGCAGTTATTTTGTGTATTGAAAGGCCTAAACGACTAATATGTATGTGGAAATAGTACATATATGAACGAAGAAAAGTCATTTAAAGCAGGGAATTGTTGATATATTAAATAGTTTTTTTGGTAAAGCAGAAATAGTTGTATAGATAAGTACATATAAAATTTTATGTGTTACGAAGCATAAAAGTATTCTCTGCTTTAACCATAATTGTATGATTATAATTGTACAATTAAATTGCACAACAATTGGTTTGAGTTAGGGGGGGTTGTTGTGTGGGTAAGCCACAGTCACTATCTTTAATTGTACAATTATAATCATACTATTATGGTTAAAGCAGAGAATACTATATATTTCTGTTCTAACACATATATAAAATTGTATATATACTTTTCTATACCAACTATTCTCTGCTTTAACAAAAAGACTGTCCAATATATACTAACAATTCGCTGCTTTAAATGACTTCTTCGTTCATACATGTACTACTTTCACATACATATTAGTCGTTAATGCCTTTCAATACTCAAAATAACTGCTATATTTTTCAAACTTTTTTTGTTAATAACTTTTTAATAAAAAACGAGCAACGGCTAAAACCTTCTGAAGGTCACTCAGGAAGGTGACCTTAACAATATATGTTAAGGTCAAGGTCATAGGAGTTAAGTCCCCTTTTTCCAATATTTACCATATATAGATTTTTATATTTAAAAAATTTTAATTCTTTATTAAAAGTATATGTACCTATACACGAAAAACTTAGATATAATTTATTTATTGTATACTTTGAAAACCAAAAGAGAGAGAGAGAAAGAAAAGAAATAAAGAGTAAAGAAATTAAACATTTATCAATATTAAAAGATTTTTTTAAAATAAGTAAATTGTAAAGTATAAAAGTATTTTAATCGCATCTTAACTATGAGGCTTGAATCAGATGCAAATATTATCCATCGACTATCTCCAACATCTTTAAACGAACAAAGCCTGTACTGCGCATCAGATCAGATTAAAGAACGAGGTTATAAATCGATGTAATAAAAGTACTATATAATAAAAGTATTCAATTTTGAATTGTATAGTTATTACATTCTAATATTACTATCTCTTTATATAAATATAATAAATATTATTTTTTATATTTATGTTTTTTGTACCAAAATGTCTCTTTTAATCTATATTACGACTCTGACTAAATATTATAATATAAAGAATGTCGATTGCGTCAGAAATATTAATTGTTAGGTCGTGAAAGGACCACGCACTAATTATATCGCCACTTTTTTCATATAATTAGTGCGTGGTCCTTTGTGAATTATATGCGGGGGTCGGTGAATATTTCCCAATGTTATCTTTCATATAGAATAATCAAGATTATTATATACTTACAATCAGAAATACTATAGACAACAATGTGATGTGAAACGACAATAATGTGATAATAATATAATTTAATACAATTTAAATGATAAAAATGTGCATTCAATTGTGTACATATACTTCCATATTCTTTATACTAGTACTATTACAAATATTGTTCATAATATGTAAATACAGCTTATAATTTATTATTTCTCTTTTACTTTTTAATATTTGTGTCGGAGCTTTATAAACATAAAATAATGTATATGATATATTATGTATATTAGGAAATATAAAATTTTTATTTTATTTGAAACTATCTCTTTAAAACTATTTGTATAATTTTAACACAGACAATTTTATATAATTTTAATTTTTTGTTTTAAAAATTAATCTACGATGTAGGATGTACTTTTGTGGCTTTCAGTGGTCAAAGATACAATCTGCTAAGTTTTCGATTTTGGAGCATCAAATGGACCCGAGCAGCAATTTCAGTAGCTATCGTAGCACGTTGAAGGCCGCAATGTGGCGTAGTGCTGGCGCTACAGATGAACGCCAGCGAATTGTAGTGCCCTTCTTCAGCCTTCTCGTCAAGGACTTATACTTCCTCAACGAGGGTTGCAGTAACAAGTAAGTAATATTAAACATATGATACGATCGGTCTGATCTATACTCATAATTTTATAATAAAATAAATATGAAAATAACAATTTTACTCAAACCATGAAAACTTGTTCTTTCTTTATAACAAAACAGTAGCATAGCATGATTACTCGGTAAAATTCTTTAAATGAAATACTTCCTTGGAAAATGATTAGAAAACAAATAATACTGTATTGAATAGTTAAAACAGATAGTAAAGTTTCTCATATGACATTTTTCTTTGGAAGTATTAGTACCACTGTTTTTTTGGTTTTTTTTTTAAAGTAGTGCTTCCAAACTTTAATCGGTAGTGTATATCAAATAAAAATATATTAAACATCAATTAATGCTTAATAATATTCAAGAAATCTTGAAAAAGGATATTTTTACAAGCCTTGTGCAGCTTTGGATCCAAATAGTATA
>JASTWQ010000386.1:0-183252 GCA_035220615.1 Leptothorax acervorum
TTCGAAGATTAACGTTCGGTATCGTGTTATAAGTCTCAAAAAGACAAACCGTTAGACCGATCTCGTAATACAATCACTCAATCCCCCCCTCAAATCTACGGCGGGAAAGTAGTGCACCGCGAGGATGCTGCTGTTCCCGGTCAGTGTGAATGTCATAGACATGTCGGGAAAACTGTTCGACTAACACTGAGTCTCACGGCGCGCGTCAGGCTTTAAATTCACGCCGATCGTCGTCGATCGTCAGGAGAATCGCAGGCACGCTTGTCCACAATATTCTGATCGTATGTCTAAACGGGCGTGTGATTGTACTCCACCTTCGTCACGCTCGGTCCGAAATATCGCGTCACTCTTTCGGAGGTCGAAGATTACCGAAACTGTCGAAATACATCGCGCGGTTTCCCCTTTTTTTTCGTACGCTACCCAGTGAGTACCGGGGCCCGGTGCATCGTCCAAATTTACAATACCGCCGCTCTCGTTTCGACGTATACCGCCGATCGGTAACGAGTCACGCATGAAAACACACCCCTGAAGAACGGTACGCGCATGTTTTCGCCAGTCGATTCAATTGCACGTTAGTCGTAATACCCGTGTGCATTTTCAACGTCTCTTTGACGTTTTTTTTTTTCTTATTCTCTCTCTTCTTCTTCGACGCAACCCCTGTGTCCGCGTTTGTACGGAGCGAGATAAAGTCCGTGGCCTTCCATGGCGCGATTGTGACGTTGCATCTCTTCCAGCTGACGTCGCGCGGTTTTGCTAGCGTTCACGGCCGTTGCGACCACCCGGCCCGCCCCACCGGCCAGGGAACCGAGAACTCCCAGCAACGGTAGAAGCGGCAATACAACCCCTCGTTTCGCCGCGCCGGAAGTATCGTTTTTTTGACGCTCTCCTCCTCTTCTTTTTCACGGTTCGCAAACCCATTCCTAATTTCGCGCTTGGCATTCATGGCCGTCCAGACGGCTGTAGCGGCAGCTCTCTCTCCGAGAGCCGAATCTCTCGCGATGACACGTCCTAGCGCCTGCTCGGCGAGTACCTTGTCCGCCGCGTGTCTCCCGGTGAGATCTTTGTTACGCGAATACGCTATGTCGTGCTCGCGACACGCCGCGTCCAGTGGATTTACACCCGGATCACCTCTGGCTAATCGCTCCTTCAACCGAGTGCCCGGACCGCAAACTGATAGCCGGGAATGTGCAATTCGAACGGAAGTGAGCTTATCGCGCTGTTGAACAGGCCTTTGCCTATTTTTTATCGCTGACATTCACCGCAATTTTTTATCAACGGTGCCGGACCGTCGATGTGCGTTCGATGATGTGGTAAATTATAATGTTTTAAAGCACCGACGATATTGCTGAACCTCCGAATCCGTTTTTATATGTTCCGGAAGCTTGTCCCACACGTCGTGGACGTGATCGCCACACATTGCAACAGAACAGCCTTCGGTACAAATTGTAGCTGCTCGGCGCTGCAATCGCGAATATCGGAAGGTCTTGATAACAGGACGAAACATTTTCCGCTACTGAGCGATTCGCGGATTTGCGCACCTATAAATAGGCGTCCGATCCAGCCCTCCGGTCAGCAATGTGAAAAAAATGAGATTCGTGCGACAACCGCTGGCGATTCGCGTGACGAACTGCGACGACAGATCACGGTTGATGAAGGGCTACGCGGAAAATCGCAGGCACGGTACGATGCTACCGGCCACTATACGCGCCATCATTTGCGGTCCCTCGAACTGCGGTAAAACTAACGTTCTGGTAAGCTTGTTGGAAAGTCCGCACGGTGTACGTTTCGAGAACGTGTACGTGTACTCAAAGTCGCTCCAGCAACCGAAATATCGATATCTGGAGAATTTATTGACGTCGATCGACGAAATAGGCTACTTTACGTTCTCCAACAACAGTGACATCATTCCGCCGAGCGATGCGTGTCCAAACTCGATATTCGTCTTCGACGACGTGACATGTGACAAGCAAGACGCCGTGAGAGAGTACTTTTCAATGGATAGGCATTCGAACATCGATTGTTTTTATCTCTGTCAGACGTACACGAGAATACCTAAACATCTGATACGCGACAACGCGAACCTGCTGATCCTGTTCAAACAGGATGGAACCAATCTGAAACACGTGTACAACGATCACGTGAATACCGACATGTCGTACGATGAATTCAGCGCGCTGTGCAGCGAATGTTGGCAGCGCAAGTACGGATTCGTAGTGATAGACAAGGACAGCCCGCTCAACAATGGTCGATACAGAAAAGGCTTTAACATGTTCGCGATACCGCAAAAGCGGTCAGTCGTCGTCGGTACCTCGTCGAGGTACGTCGGAGAGAGCGTCACTTTACGTATTTCCGCGATGGCTGCGATCGACAAGAGCACGGATATCCGCGAGCGCAAGAAGGTTGCGAAGAAGATTGCGAAAACGAGCGAGTCGATTCGCAAGAAACTTCGCGCTATGAAGACCGGTAAGATCGAAAAGGACATCGAGTTGGACACGCACTTTAGTCTCTCATCGAGCCGTTGCAAAGATCGCCGACAAATCGATCGCGGTGAAGAAAGAGGAGCCGGAAAGCGACGCTGAGATCGAAACGTTTTCCGAGGATGCGACGCCGAGAAAGAGAAAATGGTCGGATCACCCGCCGGCACCGCGTGTAAATCGAGCCAATCGAAACGATCGAAAGCTTCACTGGATGTGCCACCACCGATAACCTCTACACCGATAACCTCATCTCCACCGATATCATCTCCGCCATACGTAACGGCGAGAAAAATGCAGCCTACAATAAAGTTCGAATTACCCGCAAACATGCCTGTTTTCGAACTCACGGATGACTCGGAGCTCGCGACGTCTATTCGAAAGGAGTTGGAAACGCCGGAGGGTCGAGAAGCGTTGCACGATACCTTGGGACCATTGGGCCAAGAGTACATCGGTGCTCTTATGAGCGCCAAACCAAAGAGCGATATAGATACCGTGTACGGTGTTTATCTCGGCAACGATGGAATGATGCTCGGGAATAAACGTTTCAAGGTGGACAGCGTGGATAACATACATATCGGCAATGTACATTACATTGGCACACCCGGTATTTACGAGTTGATCTTTAAAAACAAGCCTGATGAAAACATGTACACGGAGGAGGATATGCAAAAGTACATGAATATACTGTTCGAGACGAGCACTCATAGAACCAATCACGATCCTCTCGGGCGAGTAAAGTCCAACAGGGGATACTAGTACATGAATATAATCAAGAAGTTGATACCGCCCGCATCCATGAAGAAACAATCCGGAAAAGGATTATTCGCGCCTCGCGCGATGACGCTGACCGACAATAAGATCGATTACGTGCACTGGGACGATCCCAACGAGCTTGTGGATCGTCTACGATTGCTCGACGCTTCGCGCCACGCTGGCAACAATGCCCACGACAACGAGATCCTGTCGATCATCGAGAAACTTCGCGAAGCCGGTGTTATTATAAATTGAGCCGCGCGGCAACGAGCCCTTCAATCAGCGGTGAAATGCCGATCAACAAATTTGGTATATTCGAGCAGAGCAGAGACGCGTCGAACGCCGTATCGTATCATCAGTGGAGCGGATTAATGAGACATTTCGTGCGCGATAAAGCTCTGTGTCGCACCGCTACGGACTTTGACGCAAAGTCGCGCAAGATTCGTCGCGTGGCGCAACCGGAGGCTGACGACGACGCGGTTAATAAACTGTACGTGGAACAGAGCGTTAAGAGTGTGAGAGACGAAGCGGAATTCGAGAAGCATCGTAAAACGCGATTGGAGACTGAATTCGAAACGAATCTTAGACTTCTGAGAGATAGCGTTAAAATTTTGAGATATCAGTTGGAAGAAATCGAAACGAATCTGATCGCGCTCAAACGAGATACGCAATCCATGTTGGACGCGAACCGAGAGGCGCTCGAGGCACATATCTTTCGATCGATGAAACCTGAGTAACGATGGCAAGCGGCAAACGATCCGGGAAAGGTTACAAAAGGCTGTCGAATGACGATGACGACGAAGGGCAACGGGCGATTCAGGAACGATCATCGAGCAACAGCAGCTATCAACAGACCAACGAACGAGCCAGAAGCGGCTACGAATGGTTCAGAAACAGCTGTGAACGGTTAATGAGTAGAAATAGACGACAAGCCAGCGACGACGACGAAGAGCTGAAAGAACTGAAAAAACCGCTATTGAGCGATGATGAACGGAAATAAATGGCTGATTGAATGTCATTGGTTAAAAGAAAGAAAAAAAGTTTGAGATATAATTTCTTTGCGTGTATTATTACACAGCGTTAAAAAACATGACATCGTTGAAATCCAATAAACGTAAAAATATCGAGAAGCGACGACTCGTCGAGGAACTGCACGCACCGGCGAGAAGAAATTTTTCCCGAAGACACGTCATCGTGCGTGGGTACGATGACCTGTGGCAGGCTGACATCGTCGAGATGCGTCCGTACTCGCGTTTCATTAGAGGCTACCACTACATACTTACCGTCATCGATGTGTTGAGCAAATACGCGTGGGCCGTGCCACTCAAGAGTAAAGGCGGAAGCGAGACAGCTGACGTTATCGCTAAGATAATTCGAGACAGCGAGATGCCCGAAAAACTTACAAACTGATATGGGGAAAGAATTTTACAACACTGACGTGCAACGTCTCATGAGAAAACACGGCATCAATCATTATTCTACATATTCGGTTATGAAAGCATCGGTCGTCGAGCGATTCAATCGCACGTTGAAGAACGATATGTGGAAGATGTTTACGCTCAATGAGACTTACAAGTGGGTCGACGCGTTATCGCGACTCGTGTCGGATTACAACGCGCGCAAGCATCGAACGATCGGCGTGCGGCCCGTCGACGTTACTCCCGCGATCGCCGAAAGACTCTTGAATACTGTGTACAGCGAGATAAAGATCGCGGGTCCGGCAAAGTTCAAAGTAGGCGACCCGGTACGCGTCAGCAAGTACAAGACAATTTTCGAGAAAGGTTACACACCGAATTGGACGACCGAGGTTTTTAAAATTGTTAAAGTGCAGCGTACTAATCCCGTTACCTATCTACTCGAAGACTATCGAGGAAAATCTGTCACCGGAGGATTCTACGAACACGAGCTGCATCGCGCGGTCTATCCGGATGTGTATCTCGTGGAGAAAGTACTTCGCAGGAGAGGTGACGAGGTTTATGTGAAATGGCTGGGATTCGACGGATCGCACAATTCATGGATACACAAGGACAACGTGATTTAATATATATAAAGACATTTATTTGTACTGTATAAAAAAATATGTATTACATACAAGTATAAAATATAAGTATAAAATATAAGTAAAAATATGTATAAAACGAAATATGAAATATGATATATAAGTATAAATATAAAATACATTTAAGAAAAAAATATGAAATACATAAGTATATATATATATGAAATATTACATCTTTTTTTTTATTATTATCCCATCTAATACAATATCTTTATTAACATCATGTCCAATATATACAACATTATATTTCATACATTGCATACATTGCATACATACATACATACATACATACATACATACATATATACATACTTACATTACGTTATACTTTACGTTATACGTTATACATTATACGTTATACGTTATACGTTATACATTACGTTATACATTATATTACATACATACATATATTACATACATACATACATACAAACATTATGTTACAAGGGTATTCGATAATGTCCCCACGGTAACGTATCGGTCGAATCCGGTAACATGTACCGCTTGTCGTCGTACGGACTCAGAGCGATTTTCGTCTCGGACACTGTACGCACTTGGTGCAGTTTTGATCTTATACACCACTGGCGACGAGTCATTTCAATATCGTCGTTCAGACACCGCGTGTAGTCGTTGAAAAATATGAATAGTACGCGCTACGACGTTACTCTTGACACCTTTTGCTTTCTTAGTGTCTTTTTTACCATCGACTCGCAAGGCGTACATTTTCGCCCTGAGTCCGACGAATTCGGTCATGATCGCGCCGTTATTTTCGTCTTTCATCAAACCCGGCACTTTCTTGTTCTCAAGCGGTATACCGTACGCGTTGTCGACCGGGTAATCGCTCGTATCAAACCTAGCGATATCACGTTTCATGTTATCGTACACATCCTCGCACTCTATATGGTAGATCAAACTGTCAGTGTCGGTGTACATAATTTTACATTTGTCGCTATACAGAGGAGACATGTACTCGTGATGAAATTCGTACAAACATATCTTTGATATATCGAAGATGCACATGCCTACGTAGATCGGTTTGTTAAATTACACCTCGAGTTTGCGCATTTCTATTGCAACCAAATTTTCCGAAAATATACTTCTACTATGGAAATTTGGTCATTCATCGTTATATATTTCATCTATCATTCTTTTCTCTCCTTCCAACTGGAGCATCACGTATCGTTTCTTCTTCTTCTATCTACTGCATAGTGTCATCAGAACTATTGTTCTTCATATGCGTTACAGAAAGGTAATATGCCTTGGACGTTGCGTTCTGCTTACGCGCTATTTTGTCCACAACGTCTAGCAGCCTGATCTCGGCGCTCGCTTTGTCATAAGCGCCGCTATAACCGAATGGATCTATTGCATAGTGTCATCAGATCTATTGTTCATTATATGCGTTACAGAAAGGTAATATCCCTTGGACGGTGAGTTCTGCTTACGCACTTTTTGTCTACAAATTCTAGCAGCCTGATCTCGGCGCTCGCTTTGTAACGCGCGACGCCGTAACCGAATGGCGTCGCGAAATATACCCCGATAAACAATAAAGAAGACACCAGAGGACATCGCGACGTTATAATCGAGCAACGTCGCGAAACTTGTCCTGACACGCAACCCTGATAAACAATTCTTCCTAGAAAAAAAGTGATAAAGAGGACACCAAAGGACATCGCACCGTTATAACCGAGTGACGCCGCGAAACATGCCCCGACACGTTTACCGAAACCCTCCGATAAACAGGTCTTCGTAGAAAAAAATGATGATCATGACCGCGACACCGCGACGGTTAAATCATTCTCATCGAGACAAACATTTTTTATCACCGATATTTAATCGTGGATATTGTTTACATATTTAATCCGTCTGAACAATGCATTCGCTTCGCATTAAGCGACGTCATAATCGAATGATGCAGTGAAACATGCCCCAACACGTTCGCTCAAAACCTTGATAAACACCTTTTCTCAGAATACGTTCTAGAAGCATTAATCCTCCACCACGTCATAATTTTAAAAAAGAGGTAGGGTGTTGTCGCGTATACGCTCCGTTAATTTTATGCGAACGGTCAGTCTTGTACAAACGGTTGACTTGCCATAACCGAAAGTGAAAAAAATATACTCCGCTGCGGAAAGCAACAGTGGTGGCGCAAGCATGAATTATTACGTGCCGATTCCCGAAGCTGCTACTCCATCGATTCCCAAAGCTGCTACTCCATCGAATGTGAACAAGTAAGTTTCGTTTCATTTATAGAGTCTCCTATTTTATACTTTTTCTAATTTTCTTATTTTAAGACTCATCTTGTTCTTTTTTTCTACAGCACTTCGTTGGAGCGTCGTGCGGTGCGTCTATTCAACAGACGATACGCATTGACACCTACTGCTTACAAATATTTGGAAATTGGGGTCAGCGTCAGTCTCAAGCCTCCACATGAAACCTCCTTTGTCGAATTGATCCTTGGCGACAACCGGGGAAATAAAATCGCGATGTCTTCTTGGGCGTGGAAGAAGATCATCGATAGACGCACGGATTTCGAGCAACTCGTGCGGTCAGCTGTCGGTCAGTCGCTGACTATTTCGGCTCTTCCATCAGACAACCTACTATTCGAAGTTGTACAAATGCGTGACGATAAACTTATAAAATTGTCGTCGGGCAATACTTCGATGTACATGAAACCTGCGACTATTATGTTTTTCTTCGAACTCGAAGAATGCGTCGAGTTTGTATGCTCCTACCTATATGGGTATGCGAGAGAGGTAGACACGAGCCTCAGCAACTATGGAAGTCTTCTACGAAAAAATCGTATTACTGAAAAATGCGACGCCGTGCGTTTCTTGCGCAACCATTACTATCACTATATAAAGTCAATTGTATATTGTGAACTCATAACGTATGCTATGGATGCAATTATGTATGCTGCATCGAAAGAGAAATCTGTTGATGTGTAACGATGCGCCCCTAACCCGCATCGTTGTCCGGGCTACACCCGCCGGACACCGCCCGGCCGAACACCCGCCGGGCAGGAACGTGGGCGCGCTGCGCCCACCCCATTTTTTTAATTGCAAAGACACGATCTCGCCGTAATAACGGCTCGAGACGTCGCGGCCCGACCGAGCGGTCCGCCGACAAGGCCGACGGGACCCGAGCGCCGCCGAGCGCCGCCGAGCGCCGAAAGCGGGTTGACAGCTCCGACCGCGCGGTCGTCGACACACGTGCGCGCTGCTGTCAAACCCCCACACCGGGCGCGCAAAAGTACCGTTACCCCGGCGGTATAAAAATGCGGGACGCGAGCTTAAAACTGACTCTATCCTGATCCTAGAAAGCAGAAGTCGTGGTCGAGAGCTCTCTGTCCACGTTCGAGTGCTCTCGTTGCTGCTTATCCTACAACGTTTCTGGTTCTTGATACCTGCGAAGGCAGAAAACCGAGGTGAAGAGCTCTCCGTCTCGGACGAGTGCTCTCGTCGCCGACGCTAAACGAATCCTGGCTAATCGGGACGGACCGGTCCGTATGTCCGAACGTTCCCGAACGCCGTACCGCCGCCTAATCACCGGGATCACACATATTCTCACCCGCGAACTGCTACGCGTGCTATTAAGGAATATATTCACCGAGCCGTATTATTTCCTTTATAATTAACGTCGATTTAACGTACTGGGCATCCGCGCCTCCGAAGTACTCGCGCCGATAAATTCACATTCGATATATTCCAGCATTAAGTAAACGTACTGGGCCTCCGCGCCTCCGAAGTACACGCGCCGATAATCTCATCGTTATTGTTTCAAGTATTATTGCACGTACTGGGCATCCGCGCCTCCGAAGTACACGCGCCGATAATCTCATAGTTATTATATTCAGATATCATTGAACGTACTGGGCATCCGCGCCTCCGAAGTACCCTACCGGTGTTCTCTTTTATTGTAAATATATAATTTCGATATTCATTAAAATTATAATAAACTAGCGATCCCCGACGAGTCGATAAACGACGGATCTCAGCGGTACAATCCACGCGCGATACTAGTCAAAGCCTTTGTTATTCAGACACTTAAATATAATAAACTATATTTATATTTTCTTATAAAACACTCTTCTCACGTTTATTGTCTCCGGACCTACCTAGCGAACTCCTGACCCGGCGAGCTAGTCCGCGTTCGCTACCTAAAGGCGGGTCGTTATAGATGTAGTAGATCTAGATGAATAAATGTATACCATATATCTAAAATATCTTTTTACTTATTTAATTTTCCTTCCACATCCTCCTCATTTGTTCCTTATTAGACTTTTAAAATTTAAATACCGAGCGTATGATGCGCGAACGAAAGAAAGCGAATGGGATGGGTAGAGAGAACGCGAAGAGATGCGATATCGTAACTCTCAGATTACAATAACTGACCTACTGACCGACTTAACACTGCTTAGTCACACATAGTGACCCTCTGTACAGAGTCTGGACATATGCGATTACGATTGCAGCTCAATCGTCACCCCGTCGGGCGCTGACACGGGCATCCCCCCTAAATTAAGGTAGGATAACATTTTTTTGTAAACGCGGATTTTCCCGCAAACGCGAACGCGAACGCGGGCGGCGGCGGCGGCGGCGCGGGCGGCGGCGGCGGCGGCGGCGGCGGCGGCGGCGGCGGCGGCGGCGGCGGCGGCGGCGGCGGGCGGCGGCGGGCGGCGGGCGGCGCGGCGGGCGGCGCGGGCGGCGCGGGCGGCGCGGCGGCGGCGGCGCGGCGGCGCGGGCGGCGCGGGCGGCGCGGGCGGGCGGGGCGGCGGCGCGGGCGGCGCGGGTGGCGCGGCGGGCCCTAACGCGACACCCCTCCCCCGCGCGCACCCTACGCGGCCCTAACGCGGCACCCCTCCCCCGCGCGCACCCTACGCGACCCTAACGCGGCACCCCTCCCCCGCGTCACGTCAACACCCCTCACCCTCCTTTGTAATTCGAGACGCCGCCTGTAAAACATCCACCCCCCTCCCCCTCCCCCTTTGCCAGGATGCATCATATCCCCCCCCCCCTCGCGTGACGTCATCCCCTCGGCCTCGGTCCCACGGTTACCCCCCCCCCCCCGCCCCTCACCCCCCCTCGGAGCTCCCGAGCCAGAACTCTCATAGTCTACCTACTGGTGTCACAATTTTTGGTAATATTGTTTCTTACCAATGGCTGTAATAAAAGACTGTTATTAGCTAATAAAAATAAATATTATCTATAAAACTTTGTTTGATATGTTTTAACACATTCTCAACTAATAGTTAACTTAATTTTATGATGACATGTTACTAAAAACATGCTAAAATGGACCTAGGAATCTCGGTGTCACAGACCGTGCGCGGGTATACGTGTTACACTATTTGACGCGGGTATACGAAGGTTAATAATGCTATTTCATTCTTTATTTTATTCTGGAAGTGCATATAATTTTCATTTTATCGAGAAACGATGGATTCCACTATTTTATACACTGGAAAAAAAAGGAACCGTTCACTCAATAGCATCTCTGTATAGAAAGAAATTAGAATACATGTAACATAAAAGACAATTTTCTCAATTTTTTCCACGTTTTCTTTTAAACGGCACTATATTTTTAAAAAGTTGACTCTTTTTTCCATCGTTGCGTAAGTTGATAATCGTTCCTAAGTTGATAATTCAAAAATTAACTAATTACACTGTTTAAATATGTAAGTACCCTGCTAAACACATGCAAAAGATAATAAATATGTACGTAAATGTACGAATGGACTTAAGACTATTCGTTGTTGTTAACCTGTTTCTGCGATTTATATTTATTATTTTTCACATGTGTTTAGCAGGAATAGTAAGACCATCAGCAGGAATCTTAACACTGATTTTTAAAACTTAAAGAATTGACCCAATTATTGACAAAAATAGTGATAAAGATTAAATTTTTGTAATTATTGTGACAAATAAATATAATGAGATTGTACTTAAATCTTATAGTTTTTAAAGTAAACATAAAATTGTGATTTGTAATAAATATGTAAATAATTATTCACTTAATATAAGCCTTTGAGAATTCTATGTAAATAATCATTCACTTATTACAAGCCTTTGAGAATTCTTTGTCCTTCACTTACATAATTAAACAGCTTAATTGGTTACTTTGTGAACTAAAAACTTAAGAACTGATGCTTACATGACAGCTTATATTATCTTTATCAATGGCTGCATTCAGCGGAACACAAGTGTTGAGTTCGTCTTATCAACACTCTACGTTGATTCGTTGATTCTAAAAGTAGGAACCAATCACGTTTGATTTCTACTCAGCAGCTCTGTCCGCTGAATGCATGCATTGATATCTATAATAACGGCAGAGAAAAAAAATAAAATGTAAAAAATACGTTTCTTATGATATTTCGATAATGGGGCGAGAAAGAGATATAGAATTCTCACAGATAATCCTTGGTACAAATGCACTTTAACTGAACATCCAAACTGCAGTATTATTATCTAGTATTACTGACTTCTTTTGATATACAAAAATACTGCATAGCAACTGGGCAAAATTAATTAGGAGATAAGGTTATAAATAACAATTGTCAAAGATTAGAAGTAAATTAGTAAGATACACACGTAAATGAAAGGTATGTGAGTAACAAAGACTTTATTACTATATTTACTTTATTTATTTCACTTATGTTACTATTAATATTAATGTTATTCCTTAAAATTAATCAGATTATTTTGATGATACAAATGAAAGAATTACAAATAGCTTTGAGATACACAGAATTTAATAAGAACTTTAATAAAATTAAGGAAACACGAAAATGGATAGTGTCATATAGAGAATACTTCATTTACACAATAATAAATTATTAAACACACACATATCAAGACACAAATATATGGTTATATTATTGTCCTTTTACTGCTAAGTAACTGAGTTCAGATTCTTTACATTTCTTTCTGTGCAATAATTGACCGAAAAACGTTACATATATCTTGATTGAGATTCAAAGTACATTGCTGTTCAGTTACCAAAAAAAGATCATTGAATTGCCCAGTAATCAATCAAAAACTGCATTAAATTTCTACCAGGAATGTTATCAATTAACATTATAATTGCCTCTAATCCAAATTAATTTTGTTTGGGGGCCGCTACACCATCCCTTATCTTGCTATATCTTTAAACAAATACATCTTTATATATATATAATTATTATTATAAGTATACAATATGGGCAATATTCCACGTAAAATCGGACGAAAAATAACTTCGTGTTTTTTAAATTAATTGTGAAACTTTATTTACATGAAATGTACATAAAATAAGCACACGCATTTTTTATTCGCTAAAAATATATTTTTGCAAAAGTTGTAAGCTATTAAAGCAATTGTAGTGAAAAATAAAGAAGTCGTTAACTTCACAAATTAATATCTCTGCTTATATTTGTCATACAAAGATCCTTATAAAAGCAATTTAAGGCTAAGGAGACAATATTTTTGAAGAAAATAATTTCAGTTACAAGAAATTGCATATTCCAATTGTTATAAGCAATTGACGCGAGCACGGCACGGCATTTCAGTCATTAAAATTGTTTAAAAAATAAAATCCATCGTTTCTTTATATAATAAAAAAATGTGTACTTGCAGAATAAAGTAGAGAATAAGATAGCATTATTTAAAAAATTTTTAAAATTGTACTGTTTAGTGAAAAAATTAATTAAACATTTTAATTGCTTATAACAATTAGAATTTGCATTTTCTTGTAACTGAAACTATTTTTTTCAAAAAGATTGTCTCCTTAGCTTTAAAATGCTTTTTTAAAGATTTCTCTACGACAAACATAACCAGAGAAATTAATTTTTGAAGTTGAACTGAACGCAGCGCGTAAGAAAGGCGAGAGGAATAAGAAGAAATTTCGGCAGCTCGCATGCGAATCGGCTTTCGGGGAACAACGAGACATCCGAGTGTATGTCTGCGCTCTTCTACCCGCCCGAAGCTGGCCGAGCCACGCCGACCAGCCGCCAAGCGCCCAGCGCACACGTACACGGCTCCGTCAGCTGTGTGCGTGTCCCCACCATGCGCGCAGGCAGCGGGCAAAACTTCATCATTTGCATCTCTGGTCGAGTCAAAGAGGCGAGCATGGCGCGGCGCCTCACTAATTAAAAACATGTACTTACGTATACATACAAAATAGAATCCATCGTTTCTCTACAAAATAAAAAATATATGTAAGAATACAATAAACAATAAGAAAATTTAAAGTTGACTTTATTTATCAAGAAAATTGTAATGCTTCAAACTTCTGTGAAAAAATCGAGAAAAAATATTTTAAACAAACAAAAAAAACGTATATATCTTCTAATTGTACGTATATTTCATGTAGAAAAATTATCGCACGATTGATTTAAAACATACGAGGTCATTTCTCGCCCGATTTTACGTGGCAATTGCCCATTGCATAGTTTTTTTAATGGCCTATGACGCCTGTGTCACAACTTGACGCATAAAGTATATTAATTAGAAATATATTTTGGAACATAGTACAGACCCACAGAACAATTTTAGTCAAGTAACTGTAATCAGAGTATAGGTGTCTGTTATACAATTTTGGTCACAAAATACAATGCCGCTGTCGAAATTGCTCCATCTAAGATTTCAAGTTATTCTGAATTTTAACATGAGAAATCAGCGAGTAAGATTACAGTTAGAGAAAGGGTGTATAATAAATTACTGCCAATAAAGTAATAAAAATATATGAATTAATGTTTGGCTTACACATTGATTCCCTGTTTGCGAATGATATAAAAATGTCTCCCAAATAGCAAAAATGTTTTTTAATTAGATATAATGCGTAGAAAAACATACACATTTTTTATGTTTAGCAAGATTAGTGAGAGTAAAAAGTCGGATTTCAATATTATTGGAATCATTCTTTTCGTAATAAAATGTAGTGATTTTATTAAAACTGTATGGAAAAGTACAAATAAGTTTTTTTCCAATTTTTGTTTTAAAAAGTCACATTGCAATTTTCACATTTGAATAGCAAAAATGTGTTTAGCCGATGAATATCCTGTGGAAAAGGGCGACATTTATTTCAGTCATTTATTCTTTATAGTTGTGTAAACAAATGTACATTTAAATGGCTGCTTTTGACATTGTAGGTATGTATGTACGTACATACTATAAAAGCAGCATTTATTTCACGTTGAAATAAATCTTATAGCGTTACCCATCCTGAACCACGTGAAGGTACTAACTTCTTTCCAGGACAAATCATAAAGATGGAGGCACTAATAGGAAAATTATAAAGATTTACAACCTTTATGTTAACGCTGTTTTTAGCACAATATGAGAAACAGTCATTTAACTGTACATTTTTTAAAACAAGTAAGAAATAATTCTAAATGTCGTCATGTTCCACAGGACATTTATTGCCTAAACACATTTTTACTATTAAAATATTAAAATTATAATGTGACTTATTGAAGCAAAAATTATAAAATATCTTTATTTAAATTGTACTTTTATATATTTATATAATAAAATTAGTATAACATTTTATTACGATAAGAATAGTATTTAATAACATTGTCATTAATCAGACTCGTCGTTCTCACTTGCCAAACGTGCATGTTGCCAAACATGAAAAATATACCTGCTTTTCTACGTACGTATATCCTTAACAAAAACATTTTTGCTGTTTGCGACACAATTTTTTATCTCTTGCTAATAGGACATCAATGTGTAAAGCAAATATTTATCTATTTTTATTACTGTATTAACGGTTAGTAATTTATTATACATATATCTTTTCCATAAAAATCCACTAGCTAATTTTTCATCTTAAAATTCGAAAGTTTAAAACTTGACGTAATGGAGCAATTTGGACAGCGGCATTGTTGTTTGTGGCCTAAAATCTGCAAGAGACACGTACTCTGATTACAGTTATTTAACGAGAATTTTTTTGTGGACCTGTGTAATTGACATAACAATCTCTTTTCAGAGCTAAAAGTTCTAACAATTACATATTTTATTTTGATTGCAATAAAACTTCTCCAACATGTCGCATTACAATATATTAATAGAGCCCTTTTTGCAATGTTAAGCGCAAATTTTTTAAGTTTTTGACGTGATATTGTAAACATCACGTCACAATTTGATAAACGGGATCATATTCAGTGCCCCACAAAATAAGAAATAATTACAGCCTTCTTCCTGTACATTTTTTCCAACTGTGTTAAACATTGGCGCGCATTACATAATCGCAATTGTTTTAAATATTATTTCAAAGATTTTGATTGTGCACTTTGTGTATTTTTCTGTACACAATTACCGTTCTCCAGAAATGACGTCTTTAAGTAATAATGTTATATACCGATCAAGTTTTGTAAGAAAAGCTGAAAGTATTACAACTTTAAAAATTAATATCTCGTATTATAATATTATTTCAGGAAATACTCAATTGGAAAGTTGGTCTGCTACTTCAATACGTCGTGCTGGTATATGTGCAGCCCATTTTCGTCCAAGTTTCTTCAAGGGAGAAGACAGGAAGAAATTAAAACGAGATGCCATTCCACTCAAATTTAACTGCTCGCAAGAAGAATCGGAAACAACGAATACAGGTACGAAACAGAGCATGCAAAATTTAACAGAAACGGATGACACATTGGCAGAAGTAAATGTAGAAACAATTAGAAATAATAACATACAAGTAGAACATTTATTTGCTCAGTCCAGTGTTGTTGGTCAGACTAAACAGCCTTTAAAAACTTATGAGGTAGCGCAGTTAAATTTTGATATGTCGGACGAAGAAGAAAATATGGATTGGATTCGTATAGAACCGCCAACAAGTCCAAAAAGTAATGCATATCATGCGGCACTTATAGCGAAGAAAACAAAGCAGATGTCTAATAATACAAGCGAGAAAAAGACATCTGAAGTAACAAATAATTTGTTGATGCGAGAAATCAGACGTTTGCGCACGATAATAAAACGTCAAAAATATCGTTTGCATATTCAACAAAAATATAGAAAACCAAAAAGTAAAAAGAGCAAAAAAGCAATGATACAAAAATTGACAGATGAACTTAATGTACATCCTGTTGCTAAAGCAATGATCAATTTGCAACTTCATACACCAAAAGCGCCATATACGCAAGAAGAAAAAAGCCTTTCACAGCAGTTATTTTATTATTCAGCTTCTGAGTTGCGTCGCTTACGACAGGCAGGTTGCACTTTTCCTAGCGAACGTACCATTAGAAGATGGCACGAAGAATATAAAATGATGCCAGGATTTTGCGATTTTATATTTGCGAAACTGCAGGAGGAATTAGCAAAGAGACCTGCAGAAGAAAGAATATGTGCCTTGAAATGGGACGAAATGTACATAAAATCGTATGAAGAATATTCACTTTATTTAGATAAAGTAGAAAGACTTGTCGACTTAGGACCTTTAGGAAGAAAGTCTGAAAGAGCTAAATGTGTTTTTGTGTTTTGCTTAGACAGCATAAATGCGCGTCATCCATGGCGTCAGCCGTTGGCGTATTTTCTTCCAGGAAAATGCATGAAGGGTGACGAAATAGTAAGTTTATTACAAGAATGCTTGGATAGACTGAGCAAAATAGGTGCCGATGTGCGAATTGTAACATGTGATCAAGGCACATGTAATCAAAGTGCCTATAATCAACTTGGCGTACATTCAGATAGGCCCTATTTTATACATAATGGAAAAAAATATTACGCATCGTTTGATTTTCCGCATTTAGTAAAACGATTAACGAGCTTACTAAGAAAACACAAATATCTATATTGTGATGGAGAAGTAATAGCATCATATGCCGATTTTGAAATAACATGGTCAATTGATAATGCTGCAGAAGGAGGATCAAATTTATTATCGCATATTACAAAAGCGCATATTTATCCTGATAATTTTCAAGCAATGAACGTAAAAAGAATTTTCCAATTATTTAGTAGAAGATTTTCAGCTGCAATGAAACTAGCGGGTGTTGCAAAACAATTGCAAACCACTACATGGCAAGCGACGGCTAATTTTACAGAGCGCATGAATAATGTTATTGATGCTTGCAATTCATACAGTTATAAAATGAAATTTGGTGGAAAACGATTGTTATCTAGTAAAAATCCTGATATTGAAAATCTGTTAACAGATTTTCTCTCATGGTGCTCAAGATGGTCAACGTCACCAGAAAAAGTGTTAAAAATTCTATGTTTAAAAGGATTCAGCTTGACTATAAAAGCTATTTTGGGAACGTATAATGATGTAAAAATTCAAACAAAACATTTGAACTTGCGACAGGATTGTGTAATCAAGATTCCGTTGAACATTTATTTTCAAAGTTAAGGCAACGCGGTGGATTTAATCCTAATCCTACGGCAAGAATGGTCCGACTTTCTATGAGACATATACTATGTACAGGATATATCCACACAAGCGATAAAGGCAACGTTCAGTGTCCAGAAGCTGAGTGTCTTATTAATCCACCAACTAAGTTTAATAAGGCAATAGAAAATGCAATGACTGCAAGTCAAACTTGTGTACAATACGACCTTGATCCTGAGGATGAATTATTTCTTAAAGATGTAAACATTCTCGAGGAGTATGATGATATCGAAGCTACAGAAAATATAAGTTTATTGAGTACTTACGATCAGAATGCTATTGCATTTTTTGCCGGATATGCAGCACGGAAAAGCATTTAAAAAAGTAAATGCGATAATTGTCGAAATATTATGATGAAGACGCCAATGGATGACGCAACAGCGAATGAAAAATATATAGAGTTTCGCGAGTATCCAAATCCTGATGAAGATGCTCCTACAGTAACAAAATTAATACGGCCAACAACTCTTTTTGCAAAGGTAGTCGAAATTCAATTACAGGCATTTAATCGTAGTTGTCAACGTCATTGGGCATCTGCTGCAATTTTACAAAGGATAACAGAGGAATGCATACAGATAACGAATAATATGCATTCAGGATGGTTAGATGAAAATAACCCGTGTTATAAACATTGATTGGAAGCACTGCAATATATAATCCGTGTAAAAATATATTCTCGCACAAGATACAACAATAATGCTGAAAACAGTGGAAACGTCAAAACCAGTGCACGCAAAAGAAAAATGAAGAATTTGTTAAATAAATAAAATTGAAATGTCATTGCAAAACAAAGTAATAAGTAATAAGAAGCTTAAAATAACAAACCATCTTGAGCACCACTACCCACACAGAACAAAATATCTAATAGACATCCAATGGATATCTACATATCCATATGATGTCCATGTCTACTATTCATATCTAATAGATATCTAATAGATGTACAAAATATCCATATCTCTCAAATAACTAGCAGAGATATCCATTAGATATCCACGTGTTATCCATATATCCATATCTACAAAATATCTGTCAAAGATATCCATTAGATATCCATGTGTTATCCACATATCCATATCCACAAAATATCTATCAAAGATATCCATTAGATATCCATGTGTTATCCACATATCCATGTCCATAAAATATCTATTAACGATATCCATTAGATATCCACGTGTTATCCACATATCCATGTCCACAAAATATCTATCAAAGATATCCATTAGATATCCACGTGTTATCCACATATCCATGTCCACAAAATATCTATCAAAGATATCCATTAGATATCCACGTGTTATCCACATATCCATGTCCACAAATATCTATCAAAGATATCCATTAGATATCCACGTGTTATCCACATATCCATGTCCACAAAATATCTATTAAAGATATCTATTAGATATCCACGTGTTATCCACATATCCATGTCCAAAAAATATCTATAAAAGATATCCATTAGATATCCACATATCCATGTCCACAATATATCTATCAAAGATATCCATTAGATATCCATGTGTTATCCACATATCCATGTCCACAAAATATCTATCAAAGATATCCATTAGATATCCATGTGCTATCCACATATCCATGTCCACAAAATATCTATCAAAGATATCCATTAGATATCCACGTGTTATCCACATATCCATGTCCACAAAATATCTATTAAAGATATCCATTAGATATCCACGTGTTATCCACATATCCATGTCCACAAAATATCTATCAAAGATATCCATTAGATATCCATGTGTTATCCACTTATCAATTTATGGAAAATTACCGAGAAGATATATATTTTCTATAAATGATTAATTATTGTTAATTAGATATTCACATTCACTGCGCTATTTAGCCTTAAAATTATATATGCTAAAATATTATATTATTATGTGTGTGGAAGCCCTAGAGGCTTTAGACGGTCACGTGGTGCGTCACCGAAACCCGCGGCGCTTGTTGTAACGTGCCGGCAAGACGCGACTAAATTTGTGTTTCCGGCTGCCGACAAGAAAATTTTGATTGTCGTTTCGTTCGTGTGCATGGGTTATGCTCTTTCCTCTCGCCTCTGGCGAAGTGGTTTTTCTGCACGTAAGTATATATCTATATATATTCTTTATTTCTCGTAATTATCTTGTAAGATATATTAATAAAGCATTATTTTATTGCGTTTCGAACTGCGGTTATCCACACAAAATATTCGCAATACGTAACATAACGTTTTTAACCCCTTTGGGATTAAAGCGCCTAAGGTGTATAATATATATATAGTGATCGATGTACAACGCGCCGCCGCTGATGGCCGGATCGATTCCAGTAAAAAGATTCCTGCAGTCAATCACGGCGAGAAGAAAAAGTGATCAACAGTCGTAGATTACTACGCCATGTTTCTGTGCTTTGGTCCAAATTAAATTAAAGGGGTCAAAAACGTTGAAACGTATTACGAATATCCTTAGGAGAACTGTATAAGTTACGCAAAATAATGTTTTTATAGACCCACATGGGTAAGTATAAAACTTTAATTGGACTTTTAGGTCTTAGCTATATAAGTTTTAAACGCATTAAAGCGCTGCGTTTACGATCAATAGAACGCATGAGAACTTTCTTTTCCCTTCTGCTAAATTTTACATATTATATATATATATAATATGTAAAATTTTATATATATATATATCTTTATTTATATATATATATCTTTTATATATATATATATATCTTTTTTATATATATATATCATTGTATATATATATATAATGTATATAATTATTTTTATTTGAAGTGCGTATAAATTGTAACCTATATATAACTGCAGCTTATATACTATATATATATATATATATGTGTGTAGGATAAAATAGTTATAGTTTATTAATACATTTGCTCGTACAAATATCGCTCGCTTGTAAATCTGGCCGGGTCGTCTCGCTTCACTTTTTTTTGTGCATTTATTTATTAGTTTATTCGAGTCGGCGTGACTATATTTCCAATCTTACATATATATATGTATATATTTTTGTCCTTATTAGATTATTTTCAACATATTGAGAGATTGTTAGCAGACATAAATTTGATATTAGTCATATAACTGAGCAACATCAACTTATATTAACTAAGTTGAATTCAGATGGTTTCAATCGGACACGAGAATATCGTAGTCCTACGCCAAATGAATTGAGTGATTTGTCCTTTCCTCTGCGAACTATAAATGAAATGGATACATTACAACGCATTCTTGTATCAGACGAGGAAAGATTAAGAGACCATATGGTGAGTTATGTAAAGTATCTTAACATTATACATTTGTTTTTAGTATGTTATACATAATTACACGAAAAACATTTCAGTTTACCATAATGGCGGCAATTGGTGGGAGTACCTATGAACAAATGTCAAAAAAATGTTCATGGCATATTTTTACAATGAATTAGCCAGTTCGTACAGTTGGGTAGGAGGAAAAGAAAATTAAAACTCATCATTTAGAAATAATGAAATTAATTTTAGTAAGTAAAAATATTTTTTATCATTTATTACTACATTATCTATTGATATTATCTTAGATATTGTCGAAATACCATAATGTTAAAATTTCCACATGAACAATCATATTCAGAATCAATTGGCATAATTAGATATTTTGGAAAAAAAAATCGCGGTCTATTATTGCAAATTTCATAATATTTTAAAAATATTTACAATCGTTTTATCATATGGAAATAGTATGAAAGTACAGAATAAAAACATTAATAAAAATCTGTTTGTTGCAGAAGTTGTCAGGAAGACATTTCCTAATGTAACACAGAAGAATTTGAATCAAAATGTAAGGATTGGTTTCGACATGCGAAATACAGATTCGAGAATGAAAAACGACGGCAAGATAATTCGGCAAAGGTCGGAATTTAAATTTATTTGCTTTTAGGAACAGATTTCTTGATGAATTTAATTACGTTTTTTTTAGCAAAAATATAGTTTTTAAACTATATAGTTTTTAAACTAAAATAAATGTGGTTTGTTTCATTGTTTTAGGAATAACCAGATGATAGAAGCGTATACGATCGTGGCAATCGTGGCGCAAAGTGATATGCGCTTGCTCCAGTAAGCCGAAGATCCGAGTTCAAATCCGATGTCATGGTATCTTCTTCTTCCGACTAAAAAAACTTAAATATATCCCGCGTGACGTAACCACAATTAAAACTCAAGATTTACCCGCACCCGGGCCAGAGGACGACGCATATCCCCGTGTCACCGTTTTTCCCACGACTTCATAACTTCTCTCCACCACCCCGGTCCCTTTCATTTTTTCTTTCTTTTTTATTAATTAACCACCGCGCGCTATTTGTAGTCGACTACGACGACAAGAAGCAACAACCCCTGTAACCCTGAGATATTATGTAGCCGTGCAAACGCGCAATGACAAATGTCCGCAAAACAAAATATTTGTATTTAAAATAAAGTTTATTATTAAAAGCCATTTTGTTTTTATAAATTTATAACCAACCTATCCTATTTACATGTATAGACGTATATAAGACATTCAGTGGATATCCACGCAGGTATCTAATCGATATCACACAGAACATAATATCTAATAGATATCTAATAAATATCTTCAATGGATATCCATGATATCTACGAGATATCCAGTAGATATTTATTAGATATCCAAATGTCGCAATTTGAGGTCTAGTAGATATCCACTGGATATCCATAAAAATATCCAGTGGACATCCATACCATATCCACTGGATATTTATAGTAGTTCTACAATATCACTGGATATTTATGTAGTTCTACATAAATATCCAGTGGATATGTATGTAGTTCTACATAAATATCCAGTGGATATTGTATGGATGTCCACTGGATATTTTTTATGGATATCCAGTGGATATCTACTACCTCGAATTGCGGACATTTGGATATCTAATAAATATCTACTGGATATCTCGTAGATATCATGGATATCCATTGAAGATATTTATTAGATATCTATTAGATATTATGTTCTGTTGGGTATATATATAAGAAAAACTTGCACATTGCTTCCTCATAGTTTTTAAGTGTGCAAGTAGAAACTTGCACATTGCTTCCTCATAGTTTTTAAGTGAGCAAGTAGAAACTTGCACATTGTTTTCTCATAGTTTTTTAAGTGAGCCAGTAGAAACTTGCACATTGCTTTCTCATAGTTTTTAAGTGAGCCAGTAGAAACTTGCACATTGCTTTCTCATAGTTTTTAAGTGAGCCAGTAGAAACTTGCACATTGCTTTCTCATAATTTTTAAGTGAGCAAGTAGAAACTTGCGCATTACTTAATCAACATTTTATTCGCTTATAAAGCTTCCTCTATGAGGAAGCCAAATTAAAGGATTTTTACTAATAATGTACATCAAATAAAAACAAGCTTCCTCATAGAGGAAGCTTTATAAGCGATATAAAATGTTGATTAAGTAATGCGCAAGTTTCTACTTGCTCACTTAAAATTATGAGAAAGCAATGTGCAAGTTTCTACTGGCTCACTTAAAAACTATGAGAAAGCAATGTGCAAGTTTCTACTGGCTCACTTAAAAACTATGAGAAAGCAATGTGCAAGTTTCTACTGGCTCACTTAAAAACTATGAGAAAACAATGTGCAAGTTTCTACTTGCTCACTTAAAAACTATGAGGAAGCAATGTGCAAGTTTCTACTTGCACACTTAAAAACTATGAGGAAGCAATGTGCAAGTTTTTTCTTATATATACCCACACAGAACATAATATCTAATAGATATCTAATAAATATCTTCAATGGATATCCATGATATCTACGAGATATCCAGTAGATATTTATTAGATATCCAATGTCCGCAATTCGAGGTCTAGTAGATATCCACTGGAATATCCATAAAAATATCCATGGACATCCATACAATATCCACTGGTATTTATGGAACTACATACATATCCACTGGATATTTATGTAGAACTACATAATATCCAGTGGATATTGTAGAACTACATAATATCCAGTGGATATGGTATGGATGTCCACTGGATATTTTTATGGATATCCAGTGGATATCTACTAGACCTCAAATTGCGGACATTTGGATATCTAATAAATATCTACTGGATATCTCGTAGATATCATGGATATCCATTGAAGATATTTATTATATATCTATTAGATATTATGTTCTGTGTGGATATCGATTAGATACCTGCGTGGATATCCACTGAATGTCTTATATACGTCTATTACATGTAAATAGGATAGGTTGGTTTATAAATTATAAAAACAAAATGGCTTTTAATAATAAACTTTATTTTAAAATACAAATATTTTGTTTTGCGGACATTTGTCATTGCGCGGTTTGCACGGCTACATAATATCTCAGGGTACAGCGGGTTGTGCTTCTTGTCGTCGTAGTCGACTACAATAGCGCGCGGTGGTTTAATAAAAAAAGAAAGAAAAAATGAAGGGACCGGGGTGGTGGTGAGAAGTTAGAAGTCGTGGGAAAAACGGTGAGCGGACGGGGGATATCGCTCGTCCTCTGGCCCGGGTGCGGGTAAATCTTGAGTTTTATGTGGTTACGTCACCGCGGGATATTATTTAAGTTTTTTTAGGTCGGAAGAAGAAGATACCATGACATCGGATTTGAACTCGGATCTTCGGCTTACTGAGCAGCGCATATCACTTTGCGCCACGATTGCCACGATCGTATACGCTTCTATCATCTGGTTATTCCTAAAACAATGAAACAAACCACATTTATTTTAGTTTAAAACTATATAGTTTTAAAACTATATTTTTTGCTAAAAAAAACGTAATTAAATTCATCAAAAATCTGTTCCTAAAAGCAAATAAATTATAAATTCCGACCTTGCCGAATTATCTTGCCGTCGTTTTTCATTCTCGAATCTGTATTTCGCATGTCGAACCCATCCTTACATTTTGATTCAAATTCTTTCTGTGTTACATTAGGAAATGTCTTCCTGACAACTTCTGCAACAAACAGATTTTTTATAATGTTTTATTTTCTGTACTTTCATACTATTTCCTATGATAAAACGATGTAAATATTTTTAAAATATTATGAATTTGCAATAATAGAACCGCGATTTTTGTTTTCCAAAATATCTAATTATGCCAATTGATTCTGAATATGATCTGTTCATGTGGAAATTTTAACATTATGGTATTTCGACAATATCTGATAATATCAATAGATATGTAGTAATAAATGATAAAAAATATTTTTACTTACTAAACATTAATTTCATTATTTCTAAATGATGAAGTTTTAATTTTCTTTTCCTCCTACCCACTGTACGAACTGTAATATCATTTTGTAAAAATATGCATGAACATTCTTTTTGACATTTGTTCATAGGTACTCCCACCAATTGCCGCCATTATGGTAAACTGAAATGTTTTTCGTGTATTATTTATAACATACTAAAAACAAATGTATAAAGTGTTAAGATACTTTACATAACTCACCATATGGTCTCTTAATCTTTCCTCGTCTGATACAAGAATGCGTTGTAATGTATCCATTTCATTATAGTTCGCAGAGGAAAGGACAATCACTCAATTCACTTGGCGTAGGACTACGATATTCTCGTGTCCGATTGAAACCATCTGAATTCACTTAGTTAATATAAGTTGATTGTGCTCATTATATACTAATATCAAATTTTATGTCTGCTAACAATCTCTCAATATGTTGAAAATAATCTAATAAGGACAAAAATATATACATATATATATGTAAGATTGGAAATATAGTCACGCCGACTCGAATAAACTAATAAATAAATGCACAAAAAAAAAGTGAAAGCGAGAACCCGGCCAGATTTACAAGCGAGCGATATTTGTACGAGCAAATGTATTAATAAACTATAACTATTTTATCCTACACACATTATATATATATATATAGTATATAAGCTGCAGTTATATATAGGTTACAATTATACGCACTTCAAATAAAATAATTATATACATTATATATATTATACAATGATATATATTATAAAAAAGATATATATATATATAATAAAAGATATATATATAGAATAAAGTATATATATATATAAAATTTACATATTATATATATATATAATATGTAAAATTTAGCAGAAGGGAAAGAAAGTTCTCATGCGTTCTATTGATCGTAAACGCAGCTTTAATGCGTTAAAACTTATATAGCTAAGACCTAAAAGTCCAATAAAGTTTATACTTACCCATGTGGGTCTATAAAACATTATTTTGCGTAACTTATACAGTTCTCCTAAGGATATTCGTAATACGTTTCAACGTTTTTGACACCCTTTAATTTAATTTGGACCAAAGCACAGAAACATGGCGTAGTAATCTACGACTGTTGATCACTTTTTCTTCTCGCCGTGATTGTCACTGCAGGAATCTTTTTACTGGAATCGATCCGGCCATCAGCGGCGGCGTTGTACATCGATCACTATATATATATTATACACCTTATGCGCTTTAATCCCAAAGGGGTTAAAAACGTTATGTTACGTATTGCGAATATTTTGTGTGGATAACCGCAGTTCGAACGCAATAAATAATGCTTTATTAATATATCTTACAAGATAATTACGAGAAATAAAGAAATATATAGATATATACTTACGTGCAGAAAACCACTTCGCCAGAGGCGAGAGGAAGAGCATAACCCATGCACACGAACGAAACGACAATCAAAATTTTCTTGTCGGCAGCCGAAACACAAATTTAGTCGCGTCTTGCCGGCACGTTACAACAAGCGCCGCGGGTTTCGGTGACGCACCACGTGACCGTCTAAAGCCTCTAGGGCTTCCACACACATTATAATATTATATTTTAGCATATATAATTTTAAGGCTAAATAGCGCAGTGAATGTGAATATCTAATTAACAATAATTAATCATTTATAAAAATATATATCTTCTTCGGTAATTTTCCATAATTGATAAGTGGATAACACATGGATATCTAATGGATATCTTTGATAGATATTTTGTGGACATGGATATGTGGATAACACGTGGATATCTAATGGTATCTTTAATAGATATTTTGTGGACATGGATATGTGGATAACACGTGGATCTAATGGATATCTTTGATAGATATTTTGTGGACATGGATATTTGGATAGCACATGGATATCTAATGGATATCTTTGATAGATATTTTGTGGACATGGATATGTGGATAACACATGGATATCTAATGGATATCTTTGATAGATATATTGTGGACATGGATATGTGGATATCTAATGGATATCTTTTATAGATATTTTTTTGACATGGATATGTGGATAACACGTGGATATCTAATAGATATCTTTATAGATATTTTGTGGACATGGATATGTGGATAACACGTGGATATCTAATGGATATCTTTGATAGATATTTTGTGGACATGGATATGTGGATAACACGTGGATATCTAATGGATATCTTTGATAGATATTTTGTGGACATGGATATGTGGATAACACGTGGATATCTAATGGTATATCTCTTTGATAGATATTTGTGGACATGGATATGTGGATAACACGTGGATATCTATGGATATCGTTAATAGATATTTTATGGACATGGATATGTGGATAACACATGGATATCTAATGGATATCTTTGATAGATATTTTGTGGATATGGATATGTGGATAACACATGGATATCTAATGGATATCTTTGACAGATATTTTGTAGATATGGATATATGGATAACACGTGGATATCTAATGGATATCTCTGCTAGTATTTGAGAGATATGGATATTTTGTACATCTATTAGATATCTATTAGATATGAATAGTAGACATGGACATCATATGGATATGTAGATATCCATTGGATGTCTATTAGATATTTTGTTCTGTGTGGGTAGTGGTGCTCAAGATGTTTGTTATTTTAAGCTTCTTATTACTTATTACTTTGTTTTGCAATGACATTTCAATTTTATTTATTTAACAATTCTTCATTTTTCTTTTGCGTGCACTGGTTTGACGTTTCCACTGTTTCAGCATTATTGTTGTATCTTGTGCGAGAATATATTTTTACACGGATTATATATTGCAGTGCTTCCAATCGATGTTATAACACGGGTTATTTTCATCTAACCATCCTGAATGCATATTATTCGTTATCTGTATGCATTCCTCTGTTATCCTTTGTAAAATTGCAGCAGATGCCCAATGACGTTGACAACTACGATTAAATGCCTGTAATTGAATTTCGACTATCTTTGGAAAAAGAGTTGTTGGCCGTATTAATTTTGTTACTGTAGGAGCATCTTCATCAGGATTTGGATACTCGCGAAACTCTATATATTTTTCATTCGCTGTTGCGTCATCCATTGGCGTCTTCATCATAATATTTCGACAATTATCGCATTTACTTTTTTCAATGCTTTTCCGTGCTCCATATCCGGCAAAAAATGCAATAGCATTCTGATCGTAAGTACTTAATAAACTTATATTTTCTGTACCTTCGATATCATCATACTCCTCGAGAATGTTTACATCTTTAAGAAATAATTCATCCTCAGGATCAAGGTCGTATTGTACACAAGTTTGACTTGCAGTCATTGCATTTTCTATTGCCTTATTAAACTTAGTTGGTGGATTAATAAGACACTCAGCTTCTGGACACTGAACGTTGCCTTTATCGCTTGTGTGGATATATCCTGTACATAGTATATGTCTCATAGAAAGTCGGACCATTCTTGCCGTAGGATTAGGATTAAATCCACCGCGTTGCCTTAACTTTGAAAATAAATGTTCAACGGAATCTTGATTACACAATCCTGTCGCAAGTTCAAACGTTTTGTTTTCAATTTTTACATCATTATACGTTTCCAAAATAGCTTTTATAGTCAAGCTGAATCCTTTCAAACATGGAATTTTTAACACTTTTTCTGGTGACGTTGACCATCTTGAGCACCATGAGAGAAAATCTGTTAACAGATTTTCAATGTCAGGATTTTTACTAGATAACAATCGTTTTCCACCAAATTTCATTTTATAACTGTATGAATTGCAAGCATCAATAACATTATTCATGCGCTCTGTAAAATCAGCCGTCGCTTGCCATGTAGTGGTTTGCAATTGTTTTGCAACACCCGCTAGTTTCATTGCAGCTGAAAATCTTCTACTAAATAATTGGAAAATTCTTTTTACGTTCATTGCTTGAAAATTATCAGGATAAATATGCGCTTTTGTAATATGCGATAATAAATTTGATCCTCCTTCTGCAGCATTATCAATTGACCATGTTATTTCAAAATCGGCATATGATGCTATTACTTCTCCATCACAATATAGATATTTGTGTTTTCTTAGTAAGCTCGCTAATCGTTTTACTAAATGCGGAAAATCAAACGATGCGTAATATTTGTTTCCATTATGTATAAAATATGGCCTATCTGAATGTACGCCAAGTTGATTATAGGCACTTTGATTACATGTGCCTTGATCACATGTTACAATTCGCACATCGGCACCTATTTTGCTCAGTCTATCCAAGCATTCTTTTAATAAACTTACTATTTCGTCACCCTTCATGCATTTTCCTGGAAGAAAGTACGCCAACGGCTGACGCCATGGATGACGCGCATTTATGCTGTCTAAGCAAAACACAAAAACACATTTAGCTCTTTCAGACTTTCTCCCTAAAGGTCCTAAGTCGACAAGTCCTTCTACTTTATCTAAATAAAGTGAATATTCTTCATACGATTTTATGGACATTTCGTCCCATTTCAAGGCACATATTCTTTCTTCTGCAGGTCTCTTTGCTAATTCCTCCTGCAGTTTCGAAAATATAAAATTGCAAAATCCTGGCATCATTTTATATTCTTCGTGCCATCTTCTAATGGTACGTTCGCTAGGAAAAGTGCAACCTGCCTGTCGTAAGCGACGCAACGCAGAAGCTGAATAATAAAATAACTGCTGTGAAAGGCTTTTTTCTTCTTGCGTATATGGCGCTTTTGGTGTATGAAGTTGCAAATTGATCATTGCTTTAGCAACAGGATGTACATTCAGTTCATCTGTCAATTTTTGTATCATTGCTTTTTTGCTTTTTTTACTTTTTGGTTTTCTATATTTTTTTTGAATATGCAAACGATATTTTTGACGTTTTATTATAGTGCGCAAACGTCTGATTTCTCGCATCAACAAATTATTTGTTACTTCAGATGTCTTTTTCTCGCTTGTATTATTAGACATCTGCATTGTTTTCTTCGCTATAAGTGCCGCACGACATGCATTACTTTTTGGACTTGTTGGCGGTTCTACACGAATCCAATCCATATTTTCTTCTTCGTCCGACATATCAAAATTTAACTGCGCTACCTCATAAGTTTTTAAAGGCTGTTTAGTCTGACCAACAACACTGGACTGAGAAAATAAATGTTCTACTTGTATGTTATTATTTCTAATTGTTTCTACATTTACTTCTGCCAATGTGTCATCCGTTTCTGTTAAATTTGCATGCTCTGTTTCGTACCTGTATTCGTTGTTTCCGATTCTTCTTGCGAGCAGTTAAATTTGAGTGGAATGGCATCTCGTTTTAATTTCTTCCTGTCTTCTCCCTTGAAGAAACTTGGACGAAAATGGGCTGCACATATACCAGCACGACGTATTGAAGTAGCAGACCATTTTTCCAATTGAGTATTTCCTGAAATAATATTATAATACGAGATGTTAATTTTTAAAGTTGTAATACTTTCAGCTTTTCTTACAAAACTTGATCGGTATATAACATTATTACTTAAAGACGTAATTTCTGGAGAACGGTAATTGTGTATAGAAAAATACACAAGGTGCACAATCAAAATCTTTAAAATAATATTTAAAACAATTGCGATTGTGTAATGCGCGCCAATCTTTAACACAGTTGGAAAAAATGTACAGGAAGAAGGCTGTAATTATTTCTTATTTTTTGAGGCACTGAATATGATCTCGTTTTTCAAATTGTGACGTGATGTTTACAATATCACGTCAAAAACTTAAAAAATTTGCGCTTAACATTGCAAAAAGGGCTATATTAATATATTATAATGCGACATGTTGGAGAAGTTTTATTGCAATCAAAATAAAATATGTAATTGTTACAACTTTTAGCTGTGAAAAGAGATTGTTATGTCAATTACACAGGTCTACAAAAAAATTCTCGTTAAATAACTGTAATCAGAGTACGTGTCTCTTATAGATTTTAGGCCACAAAAAACAATGCCGCTGTCCAAATTGCTCCATTACGTCAGGTTTTAAACTTTCGATTTTTAAGATGAAAAATTAGCTAGTGGATTTTTATGGAAAAGATATATGTATAATAAATTACTAACCGTTAATACAGTAATAAAAATACATAAATATTTGCTTTACACATTGATGTCCTATTAGCAAGAGATAAAAAATTGTGTCGCAAACAGCAGAAATGTTTTTGTTAAGGATATACGTACGTAGAAAAGCAGGTATATTTTTCATGTTTGGCAACATGCACGTTTGGCAAGTGAGAACGACGAGTCTGATTAATGACAATGTTATTAAATACTATTCCTATCGTAATAAAATGTCATACTAATTTTATTATATAAATATATAAAAGTACAATTTAAATAAAGGTTTTTTATAATTTTTGCTTCAATAAGTCACATTATAATTATAATATTTTAATAGCAAAAATGTGTTTAGGCAATAAATGTCCTGTGGAACATGACGACATTTTGAATCATTTCTTACTTCTTTTAAAAAATGTACAGTTAAATGACTCTTTCTCATATTGTGCTAAAAACAGCGTTAACATAAAGGTTGTAAATCTTTATAATTTTCCTATTAGTGCCTCCATCTTTATGATTTGTCCTGGAAAGAAGTTAGTACCTTCACGTGGTTCAGGATGGGTAACGCTATAAGATTTATTTCAACGTGAAATAAACGCTGCTTTTATAGTATGTACGTACATACATACCTACAATGTCAAAAGCAACCATTGAAATGTACATTTGTTTACACAACTATAAAGAATAAATGACTGAAATAAATGTCGCCCTTTTCCACAGGATATTCATCGGCTAAACACATTTTTGCTATTAAAATGTGAAAATTGCAATGTGACTTTTGAAAACAAAAATTGGGAAAGAACTTATTTGTACTTTTCTTAATTGTACTTTTCCATACGGTTTTAATAAAATCACTACATTATATTACGAAAAGAACAATTCCAATAATATTGAAATCCGACTTTTTATTCTCACTAATGTTGCTAAACATAAAAAATGTGTATGTTTTTCTACGCGTTATATCTAATTAAAAAACATTTTTGCTATTTGGGAGACAATTTTATATCATTCGCAAACAGGGAATCAATGTGTAAGCCAAACATTAATTCATATATTTTTATTACTTTATTGGCAGTAATTTATTATACACCCTTTCTTTAACTGTAATCTTGCTCGCAGATTTCTCATGTTAAAATTCAAAATAACTTGAAATCTTAGATGGAGCAATTTCGACAGCGGCATTGTATTTTGTGACCAAAATTGTATAACAGACACCTATACTCTGATTACAGTTACTTGACTAAAATTGTTTTGTGGGTCTGTATTATGTTCCAAAATATATTTCTAATTAATATACTTTATGCGTCAAGTTGTGACATAAGCGTCATAGGCCATTAAAAGAACTATGCAATGGGCAATTGCCACGTAAAATCGGGCGAGAAATGACCTCGTATGTTTTAAATCAATCGTGCGATAATTTTTCTACATGAAATATACGTACAATTACAAGATATATACGTTTTTTTTGTTTGTTTAAAATATTTTTTCTCGATTTTTTTACAGAAGTTTAAAGCATTACAATTTTCGTGATAAATATAGTCAACTTTAAATTTTTTTATTGTTTATTGTATTCTTACATATAATTTTTATTTTGTAGAGAAACGATGGATTCTATTTTGTATATATACGTAAGTACATGTTTTGAATTAGTGAGGCGCCGCGCCATGCTCGCCTCTTTGACTCGACCAGAGATGCAAATGATGAAGTTTTGCCCGCTGCCTGCGCGCATGGTGAGGACACGCACACAGCTGACGGAGCCGTGTACGTGTGCGCTGGGCGCTTGGCGGCGGCTCGGCGTGGCTCGGCCAGCTTCGGGCGGGTAGAAGAGCGCAGACATATACTCGGATGTCTCGTTGTTCCCCGAAAGCCGATTCGCATGCGAGCTGCCGAAATTTTTTCTTATTCCTCTCGCCATTCTTACGCGCTGCGTTCAGTTCAACTTTAAAAATTAATTTCTCTGGTTAGGTTTGTCGTACAGAAATCTTTAAAAAAGCATTTTAAAGCTAAGGAGACAATCTTTTTGAAAAAAATAGTTTAAGTTACAAGAAAATGCAAATTCTAATTGTTATAATGTTTAATTAATTTTTTCACTAAACAGTACAATTTAAAAAATTTCTTAAATAATGCTATCTTATTGTCTACTTTATTCTGCAAGTACACATTTTTGTTATTATAAAAAGAAACGATGGATTCTATTTTTTATACAATTTTAATGACTGAAATGCCGTGCCGTGCTTGCGTCAATTGCTTATAACAATTGGAATGTGCAATTTCTTGTAACTGAAATTATTTTCTTCAAAAATATTGTCTCCTTAGCCTTAAATTGCTTTTATAAGGATCTTTGTATGACAAATATAAGCATAGATATTAATTTGTGAAGTTAACGACTTCTTTATTTTTCACTAAAATTGCTTTAATACCTTACAACTTTTGCAAAAATATATATATATTTCTAGCGAATAAAAAATGCGTGTGCTTATTTTATGTACATTTCATGTAAATAAAGTTTCACAATCAATTTTAAAAACACAAAGTTACTTTTCGTCCGATTTTACGTGGAATATTGCCCATATTGTATACTTATAATAATAATTATATATATATAAAGATGAATTTTTTTAAAGATATAGCAAGATAAGGGATGCTGTAGCGGCCCCCAAACAAAATTAATTTGGATTAGAGGCAATTATAATGTTAATTGATAACATTCCTGGTAGAAATTTAATGCAGTTTTTGATTGATTACTGGGCAATTCAATGATCTTTTTCTGGTAACTGAACAGCAATCTACTTTGAATCTCAATCAAGATATACGTAACGTTTTTCGGTCAATTATTGCAAAGAAAGAAATGAAAAAAATCTGAACTCAGTTACTTAGCAGTAAAAGGACAATAATATAACCATATATTTGTGTCTTGATATGTGTGTGTTTAATAATTTATTATTGTGTAAATGAAGTATTCTCTATATGACACTATCCATTTTCGTGTCTCCTTTATTTTATTAAAGTTCTTATTAAATTCTGTGTATCTCAAAGCTATTTGTAATTCTTTCATTTGTATCATCAAAATAATCTGATTTATTCTAAAGAATAACATTAATATTAATAGTAACATAAGTGAAATAAATAAAGTAAATATAGTAATAAAGTCTTTGTTACTCACATACCTTTCATTTACGTGTGTATCTTACTAATTTACTTCTAATCTTTGACAATTGTTATTTATAACCTTATCCCCTAATTAATTTTGCCCAGTTGCTATGCAGTATTTTTGTACATCAAAAGAAGTCAGTAATACTACATAATAATACTGCAGTTTGGATGTTCAGTTAAACTGCACAAATTTGTACCAAGGATTATCTGTGAGAATTCCATATCTCTTTCTCGCCCCATTATCGGAATATCATAAGAAACGTATTTTTTACATTTTATTTTTTTTCTCTGCCGTTATTATACATATCAATGCATGCATTCAGCGGACAGAGCTGCTGAGTAGCAATCAAACGTGATTGGTTCCTACTTTTAGAATCAACGAATCAACGTAGAGTGTTGATAAGACAAACTCAACAGTTGTGTTCCGCTGAATGCAGCCATTGATAAAGATAATATAAGCTGTCATGTAAGCATCAGTTCTTAAGTTTTTAGTTCACAAAGTAACCAATTAAGCTGTTTAATTATGTAAGTAAAGGACAAAGAATTCTCAAAGGCTTGTAATAACCGAATGATTATTTACATAGAATTCTCAAAGGCTTATATTAAGTGAATAATTATTTACATATTTATTACAAATCACAATTTTATGTTTACTTTAAAAAGTATAAGATTTAAGTACAATTTCATTATATTTATTTGTCGCAATAATTACAAAAATTTAATCTTTATCACTATTTTTGTCAATAATTGGGTCAATTTTTTAAGTTTTAAAAATCAGTGTTAAGATTCCTGCTGATGGTCTTACTATTCCTGCTAAACACATGTGAAAAATAATAAATATAAATCGCAGAAACAGGTTAACACAAGAACAAATAGTCTTAAGTCCATTCGTACATTTACGTACATATTTATTATCTTTTACATGTGTTTTTAGCAGGGTACTTACATATTTAAACAGTGTAATTAGTTAATTTTTGAATTATCAACTTAGGAAGGATTATCAACTTACGCAACAATGGAAAAAAGAGTCAACTTTATAAAAATATAGTGCCGTTTAAAAGAAAACGTGGAAAAAATTGAGAAAATAGTCTTTTATGTTACATGTATTGTAATTTCTTTCTATACAGAGATGCTATTGAGTGAACGGTTCCTTTTTTTTCCAGTGTATAAAATAGTGGAATCCATCGTTTCTCGATAAAATAAAAATTATATGCACTTCAAGAATAAAATAAAGAATAAAATAGCATTATTATAAAAATTGTAAGTGTACTTTTTCGTGAAAAAAAAATTTAATATTTCAATTACTTTTGTAGCAATTGGATTTTGCAATTTCTTGTATCGTACAATATTTCTATTAAAAAGATCGTCTCCTTAGCATTAAAATGTATTTATGAAGATTTTTCTATGACAAATATAACTAGAGACATTAATTTTTAAAGTCGACAACTTATTCACGAAAATTGTATTGCTTCTAACTTTTGCAAAAGAAAATTGTAAACAAGCAAAAAAGAACGTATGTCTTTCTTTTATGTATATTTCATGTGAAAAAAGTCGATTAATTTAAAAAATACGAGGTCATGTCAAGTCTCGTTTGATTTGACGTGAAAGTGCATAATATACTTTTAAATTATGTTTATCAAACTGAAGGATTTTTCAGGTCGCTACCAACATTTTTCAGCAGATTGTATTTCAAATAGGATTAAGTACTTACCACTGTTGCGTATCCATAATTGGCATCTTGCATCAGTACTTGCAGGAAATCTGAACAAATGTGTTCCCGTCGAATATCTTCCATTACGACAATTTATATACATGCATTTGTCGTAAACAGTTTCCACACGTTGATCATTCATTGCTACTTATATTCGTTTTCGGAAGTCTTAACGAAAAAAATGATGACTCAAGAATTGATGATTGTATAAATCTTTCCAAAAAAAAAAAAAAATTGAAAAATAATAACTGCAACCAAAAACTTATTTGTTACAATTCAGGAAATTAATATAAAAAAAGTAAAATTAATGACTGCAATCAAAAACCGATTTGTTGCACAAATCAAGGAATATTAATATTTTCCAATAAAAAAAAAAAACTAATAAGTGTGCAACCGAAAACAGATTTGTTGCACAACTTGGAAAATATTAATGTTTCAAAATAAAAAGGAATTAAAACTAACACGTGCAATTAAACAAATCAAAGAATATTAATATTTAAATAAAGAAATTAAAACTAATTAGTGTACAACCAAAAATCGATTTGTTGCACAATTCAAGAAATATTAATATTTCAAACTAAAAAAAAAACTGAGATAATAAGTGCAACCGAAAACCACGACAGCGGCGGCGACGGTGTTATGGCATCGACCGCGACGGCGAGGTCGACGACGACGACGGCGGCGGTCACGGCACCAATTTGTTGCACAATACAAAGAATGTTAATAACATAGAATTAAAGAAAAAGATAACTAAATAATCGCAATCAAAAAGCGATTTGATGCACACCACAATAAGGAACACGCTATGAATGAATGCAACGAACAACACTATCGAACTGTCACTAGCTTACTGAGCTGGGCAACAGTCTATGCGCGCTTCGTCTCTAACATCCTCGCGCTTTCATCTGTTTTTCGTATTATCTGTCGCTTGACTTATAACAAAGACGTAAGATGACATTGTATTTATACGGTATTTTAATATAAATTGCACCAATGAAGCTTCTGCCTATTCCATTGTCAACTAAATTAAGTTGTTAAAGATATAATTTCTTTTATAAAATATTTGCATAAGCATCTATATATGTAACTGTGTAGTAATTCGCAATAGAGAAAAAAGGATTTCTGACAAAGTAAAATTTAATCAAAGAAACTCGTAGTAAAATAAAATTATTCAATCAGTTTCTAATGAGTTTCATTGTATTATAATTTTTATTATAATTTGAAAAAGTGCAATACGTGTACAATATGGGATTAAGGAATAAATAATAATTTCTGTATTGATATAAAGATTATTATTTATAGCTGAAACAGGGAACTGTCGATAGTTAGGTTTTATGATATGGTACATAAATCAAATTGTCTATACATGTAATAATGCTTAAAAGTGTATTCCAATTTATTGAATTTTTATGATTTTGTTGTTACAAATTGTATTTAATGCAATACTGAAAATGAGAAAAGTATTCTGCAATTATCATGCGCACAATATGTTATGTTTTACCATAATGATGGTAATTTTTTACCATAACAATAAGTACACTTATTTTTACGAATTTCAATATTACACATATGCATAAATCGTATACAAGTTGTAATGATATATGGCAAACATAACGGCTATATGTATGTACTACATACATGTTCTTTTATAACACAAGAACACGATCTACCGGTGGAATCGGTCCGCGCGTGATTGAATAGCGGCAACAATGCAATAAGTACGTAAATTTTGCTACCGAAAAGAAAACACGATCTTTCGGTGTTCGGTCGCGGGCGGCGGGACTTGCGGGGATCGCGGGACGCGTCGCGTCACGACTCACGCGAGTCACATTCCGTGTTCAGCGCTGGGACGAGCAGCACGTGCGAGCACGTGGCGGATCACAACGTGAGAGATAGTAAGTACACATACATGTAGCTTATTTATTTATGTATGTGTGCGTGTGTTCAAATATAAATATATACATATATATATAGTATATAATTATATATTTGCTTAATGTTTATTTTCATAATTATTTTCCAGAAAATATAAATACAGGCAGCATCGACGCTGACGACGCCGTTGGTGCCGAGGATGACGACGGTGGTTACGGCGCCGACGGCGGTGTCGACCACGACGACGACGACGACGGCGGTGTCGACGACGACGACGACGGCGGTGTCGACGATGACGACGGCGGTCACGGCGCCGACGGCGGTGTTGCCGAGGACCACGACAGCGGCGGCGACGGCGATTGTGGCATCGACCGCGACGGCGACGTCCACGACGACGACGGCGGCGGTCACGGCGCCGACGGCTGTGTCCACGATGACGACGGCGGTCACGACGCCGACGGCGGTGTCGACGATGACGACGGCGGTCACGACGCCGACGGCGGTGTCGACGATGATGACGGCGGTCACGGCGCCGACGGCGGTGTCGACGACAGCGGTGTCCGCGGCGCCTAGGACGACGACGACGACGACGGCCACGGAAGGAGAGATGATAACAATAAATGTAAGTGTCAATTTTATTGAAATATTGAAATACATATTGTATAAATAGTGTTATCAATATTTACTGAGGTATCTCGTATATCAAATATCCCAGTGTAAAGACAATTTGGATTTTGAGAAATACCCTGCAGGTATAATTCCGGAATACCCGATTATTTGAATAGCCGATTTTTTTATATAATACCCATAAAGTTAGATATCCGAGTAGCAATATTACTTCTTCAGTTGTAATACATTGACATGTTCCTTAAATGTTATGTTTCAGACAATAGTGTTACGAAACATTATATCTGCGGCTATCGGCCCCGCTCTCGCGGCTGCACGTGGAAGAGGAAGAGGAAGAGGAACCGGAAGAGCCTGGGGAGGAGGCAGGGGAAGAGGCAGGGGTGGGGGCAGAGGTAGAGGTATACTTAGAGGTATAGGTAGGGGTAGGGGTAGGGGTCGAGGTCGAGGAATAAATTATGTATTTTTTTATAATTAAATAAATATAAAATAATATATATATAATGTTTAATAATTATTAAAATTCCTATTATTAATTCCTATAATTCCTATTTTTATTCTTATACTCCTTTTCTTATTCCTAATCGTATCTATGACTACGTTTACACGGCGGCTTATAAGCCGAAGTTATAACTGCCGAATACAGCTATCCGATCCAAAACGTTTCTTCTTTTGATCATAAAATAATCACTTAAATAAGAGCTTCTTTTGATTTTAAACTACACTTTCTAGCATGTATATATCAAAAGAGATTAATTCAAATGTTTACAGTATGAAAGAGGCTCATATTTAAGTGATCATATTGATAAAAAGAACAGTTTTGGATCGGATAGTATACGGCAGTTATAACTTCGGCTTATAAGCCGCCGTGTAAACGTAGTCTATACCGCCTCGTGTCTACCGCCGCGATTGTCTTTGTTTACTTCATTTATCTCACTCCAAATAGATATGCAGGCACGAAAGAGAACCGAAAAATCCGAGACATTACCATCACAGAGGCTTCTCTCCGTTACCCACAAAGTCGTGGACATAGCACGGAAGAGAACCACAAAGTCGTGGACATAGCACGGAAGAGAACCGCAAAATCGTGGACATAGCACGGAAGAGGTCCACGAAATCGTGGACATTACCTACGGGATTCGTGGACATTGGATACGTAGTTCAATGTCCACATTTTATGGACATAGAGGCGCCACGGAATAAGGTGACAGCTAAAATGCGCCCATGACCGCTCTCATCCTTCTCTCTGATTGAGTATGTATGTAATATTGTAATTTACATACTAGGCATACTACGATCAAGTGCGATGCAATCATGGCGGATGCTGCTGCGCGTCAATTACAATACGAATATAAAGCGGTTTGTGTTTCTTATTTTTCATTGTTGACTCTTTAATAATGACATAATTGTTGCTTTGAATTGTCTTTACATACTAATTTTATTTATAACGTACGTGCATTTTTTAATCTCACATGATACTTGTATATTGTATATTGTATAACGTTAGGGTTATGATGTGTGATTGTGTTGCGTGATTTATGTTGCGCTAATATTTGCAGAATTCCAATCTCGTTTTACAAGCTGACGTCCGGTTAATAGAAAGACGCAGCCGAGATGAGGCTACCGGCGAGGTTATGTCCCTCGTGGGAAAATTGGATGGTACACGTATGGGCGATAGGGCCCAACGTACCAAACCTGGGAAGGCGGAAGAGAGAAAAGTCAAGTGAGTTTATTGTAGATTAGTGGCCCGATTTAGATACAACTTTCAACTCGATTCACTACCTAGCTCCTTTGTATCACTCGTGTCTTGACAACGAGCCGTTATATAATACATATTATACATAATTAAGACATGCAATGTTCTGTCTCGAGAGCGATGATTCCGTGTGCACGATAGGATCTTTTTTTCTGCTAAATCGCCATTGAAATTGTTTCCTTGAATCTCCGATCCTGTCGTCTTAAAGCTGCGTCTCAATTCAACTACATATGTAAATTAATTATCAGTGTAATTTATTGCTCTTCAGTCTTCTCAATGGGAATAGTTTTAGAATAGTTTTGTTGTTTGTAGTTTTATAAAAAGTTTTATTATAATCTAATAACTCATTGTCAGTCTATATATGAAAAATTTATATCTATAGGAATTAAACAGAGTTGATATGTTTGGTATTTTATAGGCGACAAAAACGCGATGAAGCGCAATATGACTTTACACGTATGAAAGGAGCAACATTATTATCCGAAGGCATGGATGAAATGGTTGGTATTGTATATCGTCCAAAAACACAAGAGACGCGTCAGACTTACGAAGTATTGCTCAGTTTCATACAAGAAGCTTTGGGCGATCAACCACGCGATATCCTTTGTGGTGCGGCTGACGAAGTACTAGCTGTGTTGAAAAATGATCGGCTTAAAGAGAAAGAAAAGAAAAAAGAAACGGAGCTTTTACTCGGTTTATTAGCGGAAGAAAGATTTGCACTGCTTGTGAACCTTGGTAAGAAGATCACGGATTTTGGTAGTGATGAGAAAAGTACAACAAACGATGAGAATATTGACGAAACGTATGGGATCAACGTGCAGTTTGAGGAGAGTAGCGAGGAGGACGATGAAGATGTGTACGGAGAAGTTCGGGAAAATGATGACGAAGGAGACGAGGGTGAAGAGGCTAATGACGATAGAGCTATTCATGCAGAAAATGTAAGTTTTTGCTCAATTAATCCTATTGAAATATGCATTTCCGAAACGGGTTACCATTTACTTCATATTCCTTCATTCATCATCTCTCTCTCTCTCTCTCTCTCTCTCTCTCTCCTCTCTCCTTCAGTTCTCTAATAAATCTCATAAAACCGAGATATGCATGAAATGAGGATCGGGATTCGGGGATTGAATGCAGCTTGAATGATACGTGACTCACCGTGAGTCCACTGATCTCAAATGGAGCCATGTGTCATTCATCTGTGCTTAATTATTATTAGCAGTAATTTATTTTGAATATTTGTATAAACTGTTACATATCTCTTAGTTGGGTGGAACAGAAGAAATGAAGAAAGAAAAACCGTTACATCCGTTAGATATAGATGCATATTGGTTGCAAAGAAGATTAAGCAGGATATATGACGATGCTATGATGTCACAAGCGAGAGCTGCCGAGGTACTAGCTGTCTTGAAAGACGCCGCGGACGATCGTGAATGCGAAAATCAGCTTGTACTTCTATTAGGCTATGACTGTTTCGACTTCATTAAACAACTTAAAAAATACAGACATACAGGTAAGAATTGCATGTATAACAAAATTAATATTTTTATCTTTGGTGGTTCTTTAATTTGCGCGCGCGCGCGCGCGTGTGTGTGTGTGTGTATATTATTTCAAAAGAAAAAAGATATAAATAAACAATGGCTGAGACTTATTCTTCGCCAGTATAATCAAAAAATAAAATATAAATTTTTAAGCGACCTAACTGGCCAAACTTCTCCTTTATTATAACCCACAACGTTTCGGCCAACATCTGGCCCTTTTCAAGTGAGGGATTATAACAAATTATTGCCAGCATTCAACCGCATGTACATCCTATGTCTATCCTACATCTATACATGCGGTTGAATGCTGGAAATAATTTGACAAGTAGTTTGGGCATCATATTAACATAGGATGTACATGCGGTTGAATGCTGGCAATAATTTGTTATAATCCCTCACTTGAAAAGGGCCAGATGTTGATCGAAACGTTGTGAGTTATAATAAAGGAGAAGTTTGGCCAGTTAAGTCGCTCAAAAATTTATATGATATAAATAAACTATTTGTAAAATTTACAGTTGCGTACTGTACAATGTTGGCCTCATCGCAATCTGAGTCAGAAAGACAAAAGATTCGTAACAAGATGAACGATGATCCGATTCTTGCCAAAATCTTACGGCAATTAGATACGGGTAAAGGCGAAGACGACGCTGACGAGACAATGGAGGCAAGATCGCAGCGCAAGAGGCGCGAAGAAAACGAGGATACAGGAGGGCCAGGAGGGCAGGTTCAAGGTACAAGAAACTTAATAGATCTGGAGGATCTAATATTCGCTCAGGGAAGTCATTTCATGGCCAACAAACGTTGCCAACTACCAGACGGAAGTTTTCGAAAACAGCGAAAAGGGTGAGTATATTTTTTTTCTTGAAATCTTTGCTGTCTTTGTCGCTCATTTTAATGCTTGATTATTTGATAATGTTTACAGATACGAGGAAGTTCATGTTCCTGCTTTAAAACCGAAGCCGTTTGCAGAAAATGAGAAACTGCATCCAATTGAGCAATTGCCCAAGTATGTGCAACCCGCTTTTGAGGGCTTCAAGACCTTGAATCGGATACAGAGTCGCTTATATCAGACGGCGTTGGAGAGTGACGAGAATCTGCTGCTGTGTGCTCCAACAGGAGCCGGTAAAACCAACGTGGCTCTGTTGTGCATGATGCGGGAAATTGGAAAGCATATAAACGCTGATGGTACAATCAATGCGGATGAGTTCAAAGTAATTTACGTCGCCCCGATGCGTTCGCTGGTGCAAGAAATGGTCGGAAATTTTCGCAAGCGATTGTCAACGTATAACCTGACTGTCTCCGAATTGACAGGTGATCATCAGTTAACGCGAGAGCAAATTGCCGCTACTCAGGTGATAGTGTGTACGCCGGAAAAATGGGATATCATAACGAGAAAGGGTGGCGAGAAAACTTTCACGTCATTAGTACGATTGATTATTATTGATGAGATCCACTTGTTGCACGACGAGAGAGGTCCTGTTCTAGAAGCGCTGGTGGCAAGAACGATACGAAACATCGAAACTACTCAAGAAGATGTGCGTCTTGTCGGCTTGTCGGCCACATTACCCAATTATCAAGATGTTGCAGCATTTTTGCGCATTAAACCGGAAACGGGGCTATTCTATTTCGACAACAGTTTCCGTCCTGTAGCTTTGGAACAGCAATATATCGGCGTCACCGAAAAGAAAGCATTGAAGCGCTTTCAGGTGATGAACGAGATTGTCTACGAAAAGACCATGGAACACGCCGGCAGGAATCAGGTACTGATATTCGTGCATTCACGTAAAGAAACCGGAAAAACGGCACGCGCTATTCGAGATATGTGCCTGGAGAAGGATACTCTGGGTCAATTCCTCAGAGAAGGTTCCGCATCGATGGAGGTTTTGAGAACAGAGGCGGAACAAGTGAAAAATCAGGAACTTAAGGATCTGCTGCCATACGGTTTTGCGATTCATCACGCCGGGATGACTCGGGTGGATCGTACCCTGGTGGAGGATCTCTTCGCCGATAGACACATACAAGTTCTCGTGTCTACAGCGACTCTAGCCTGGGGCGTGAATTTGCCGGCTCATACGGTTATTATCAAGGGTACCCAGGTATACAATCCGGAGAAGGGGAGGTGGGTCGAGCTGGGCGCTTTAGATGTGCTGCAAATGTTAGGACGAGCCGGTCGACCGCAGTACGACACCAAAGGCGAGGGTATCCTCATCACAAATCACAGCGAGCTGCAGTATTATCTGTCGCTCTTGAATCAGCAGCTACCCATTGAATCACAATTAATCAGCAAGATGTCCGACATGTTGAACGCGGAGGTGGTGCTAGGTACGATTCAGAATATCAGAGATGCGGTCACTTGGCTTGGTTATACTTATCTTTACATTAGAATGCTTCGCTGCCCGAATCTATACGGGATAAGTCACGACAAGTTGAAGCAAGATCCTTTATTAGAGCTGCATAGAGCTGATCTAATCCACTCGGCGGCACTTGGATTGGATCGCAGCGGCTTGATCAAGTACGATCGCAAGTCCGGCAATTTTCAGGCTACCGAGTTGGGCAGAATAGCGTCTCATTATTATTGCACTCATGAAACAATGTCTACGTACAATCAGTTGTTGAAGCGCACGTTGAGCGAGATAGAATTGTTCCGGGTGTTCTCGCTGTCGGGCGAGTTCAAAAATATAAATGTGAGGGAGGAGGAGAAGCTGGAGCTGCAGAAACTGATGGAAAGGGTGCCGATACCGGTGAAGGAGAGCATCGAGGAACCGAGCGCGAAGGTGAATGTGCTGTTGCAAGCCTATATCTCGCAGCTGAAACTCGAGGGATTCGCTCTCATGTCCGACATGGTATTCGTTACGCAATCCGCCTCGCGTCTCATGAGAGCTATCTTCGAGATAGTTCTGTTTCGCGGTTGGGCACAATTGGCGGACAAGTGCCTGTCTATCTGCAAGATGATCGATCGCAGGATGTGGCAGTCGATGTCGCCGCTCAGACAGTTCCGCAAGATGCCGGAGGAAATCGTGAAGAAGATCGAGAAGAAGAACTTCCCGTGGGAGAGGCTGTACGATCTTGGGCCCAACGAGATCGGCGAATTGATTCGCGTACCGAAGCTAGGCAAGACCATTCACAAATACGTCCACCAGTTTCCGAAACTGGGCCTATCCACGCATATCCAGCCGATCACGCGTTCCACCTTAAGGGTCGTGCTGACTATCACCCCGGATTTCCAGTGGGACGAGAAGGTTCACGGTATGTCGGAAGCGTTTTGGATCTTAGTCGAGGACGTTGATTCGGAGGTGATATTGCATCACGAGTACTTCTTACTCAAGGCTAAATATGCGGCCGATGAACATGTGATTAAATTCTTCGTGCCGGTCTTCGAGCCTCTGCCACCGCAGTACTTCTTGCGCGTGGTGTCTGATCGGTGGATCGGCGCGGAGACGCAATTGCCCGTCAGCTTCCGACATCTGATATTGCCCGAGAAGAATCTACCGCCTACGGAACTGCTGGATCTGCAGGCGCTGCCGATAACGGCGTTACGAAATGCCAAATTTGAGAACATCTATTCTGATTTCCCGCAGTTTAACCCGATCCAGACGCAGGTGTTCAACGCGATCTACAATTCCGACGATAATGTGTTCGTTGGAGCGCCCACAGGCTCAGGTAAGACGACCATCGCCGAATTTGCGGTGCTAAGATTACTAACGCAGAATCCGGAAGGGCGATGCGTATACATGGTGAGCAAAGAAGCTTTAGCCGAATTGGTCTACGCCGACTGGGCGGCGAAATTCGGCCAACAGCTCGGAAGGAAAGTTGTCCTGCTGAGCGGTGAAACGGGAACGGATTTGAAGCTCCTGGCCAAGGGACAGATCATTATCACAACAGCGGACAAATGGGACGTGTTGTCACGCAGGTGGAAGCAACGGAAGAACGTGCAGAACATCCAGCTGTTTATCGTGGACGAGCTGCAGCTAATCGGCGGCGAGGAGGGCCCGGTGCTGGAAGTTGCGTGTTCGCGAGCGCGTTATATCTCCTCGCAGCTCGACAAACCCACCAGGATAATAGCGTTGTCGGCCTCGTTGGCCGACGCCAAGGACGCCGCACAGTGGTTGGGGGCACCGGCAGCAGCAACCTTCAATTTTCACCCTTCTGTGCGACCGGTACCTTTAGAGCTGCACGTGCAAGGTGTAAACGTCACCCACAACGCGTCGAGATTAGCCGCCATGGCAAAACCAGTGTACAACGCGATCCTCCGTCATGCCGCGCACAAACCGGTGATCGTATTCGTACCGACTCGCCGGCAGGCGAGATTAACGGCCATCGATTTGCTAACATTCACGGCGGCCGAGGGTCAACCCTCGAAATTTTTCCACGCGGAAGAGGCTGACATTAAACCGTTCCTCGATCGAATGACCGACAAAACGCTTAAGGAAACCCTGTCGCAAGGTGTGGCTTATCTTCACGAGGGCTTATCGGGCGACGATCGTCGCTTAGTCGAGCAACTGTTCGATAGCGGAGCTATCCAAGTGGCGGTCGCCACGAGGGATCTCTGTTGGGGCTTATCTATCAGCTCCCACCTCGTCGTGGTCATGGACACGCAGTGCTACAACGGCAAGACGCATGCTTATGAAGATTATCCGATTACGGACGTTCTGCAGATGGTGGCGCGAGCTAATCGCCCGCTAGAGGACGAAGACGCCAAGTGCGTGCTCCTATGTCAAAGCTCGAAAAAAGATTTCTTCAAGAAGTTTCTGAATGAGCCACTACCGGTGGAGAGCCACTTGGATCGCCGACTGCACGATCACTTCAATGCGGAGATTGTTACGAAGACGATCGAAAACAAACAAGACGCGGTCGACTACCTCACATGGACTTTCCTCTATCGACGACTCACTCAGAACCCTAATTACTACGGCCTGCAAGGCGTCACGCATCGGCACCTCTCGGATCATCTCTCCGAGCTGGTCGAGAGCACATTGACCGACTTGGAACAAGCTAAATGTGTCGCCGTGGAAGACGAGATGGATACCTTGCCGCTCAATCTGGGAATGATCGCCGCTTACTATTATATCAATTACGCCACTATCGAACTGTTCAGTCTGTCTCTCAACAACAAGACGAAAATCAGAGGTTTGCTGGAGATAATTTCTGCGGCTGCTGAATACGAGAGTGTTCCGGTGCGACAGAGAGAAGAGAATTTACTGAGAAGTTTGGCCGCGCGTCTACCTCACGCGCCACAAGCCGCTAGAATGGCCGATCCTCACGTGAAGGCGCAGCTTCTTCTGCAAGCTCACCTCTCGAGGATACAGCTTGGTCCAGAATTGCAGAAGGATACCGAACTGGTGCTAGGAAAGGCCGTGAGGCTGATACAAGCTTGCGTCGACGTGCTGAGCTCTTCCGGATGGCTGGCACCCGCCGTCGCCGCTATGGAACTTGCGCAGATGGTGACGCAAGCGATGTGGTCCAAGGATTCCTATTTGAAGCAACTGCCGCACTTCACAGCGGATACCATCAAGCGCTGCACCGACAAAGGCGTCGAGACTGTGTTCGACGTGATGGAGCTTGAGGATGACGATCGTAATCGGCTGTTACAGTTAACGGATGCGCAGATGGCGGACGTGGCTAAATTCTGCAACCGGTATCCGAACATTGAGATGTCGTACGAGGTACAGGACAAGGACAAATTGCACAGCGGCGGCACGGTAAACGTGATTGTACAATTGGAACGGGAAGACGAGGTAGTTGGACCGGTAGTCGCGCCATTCTTCCCGCAAAAACGTGAGGAAGGCTGGTGGGTAGTGATCGGCGATCCAAAGAGCAACTCCTTGCTCTCTATCAAGCGTTTGACCTTACAACAGAAGGCAAAGATCAAGCTGGATTTCGTTGCTCCGGCACCTGGCCAGCACTCCTACACCTTATACTTCATGAGCGACGCTTATCTCGGTTGCGATCAAGAATACAAGTTCACCATCAACGTCGGAGAGTACGAATCAGATGCCAGTTCCGGTTCCGATTCTGATTGAAATTATTATATCTGATACGTTTCATAATACTTCATATCTGTATCGTCTATCCACTCTATCGTATGTCAATATTACCATCCTTACAACTTTTTCTTTTTTTTTTTTTCTTTTTTTAATTTGTTGACACTATATTGGAGCAATCTTTATCGTGAAATGCAGTTTCCTCAGAGTGTTGATTACAGTTTCAACTGTTCTAAATTTTCTATTCCAAATATTTCAAAATTTTCTTTCAGTTCTCGCTCTTCTAACAGCATACCTGTGGAATAAAAGTATTGTATTTCTTGTCTTTTTTACGTTCCCATTTTTGTGATCACATGGCAAATCTAACAATAAGTGGTCACAAAGAAATCAACGTAAGAAGAAAAATAGTTTAAAGAAAAATTTAGAATAAAGAGAAATGCGTAGAAAAACTTATATGTCTTACAATCTTATAATAATCTAATTGCTGCTAATTGTAAGCAACGTCTAATAATTTAAATGATTGATGTTACAATAGGATAATTAAGAATAAAATTTTTATATTTAAGTGTAAAAAGAGTAACTGTTTAGTTTATAAAGGCCTCACCTTAGATTTTGTAACTATGTAAAGATACGCTCATTTAAATTGATGTGTTGGTATGTAAAAACGAAGGTTTAGAAGGTAAAAATCGTCTTTTTATAAGTTTTGGGATAAGAATTAATAGATATATCTTATCGCCGTATCTCGAACCGATTCCAGACCGTCAAGTTATTGATACCCAGTTATTTGACACAAAACTTCTATACCTTATTATCCTTTTACTAATAATTCTTTTCTCCTTCCCTTAAGCGGGAAACCCTTCTCTTTGAAACCCTTTACTCTTTCTCTTAAAATTAATTTGAAATACTTGTATACCTAGAGAAATGTATGATGTCAATAACAATGCGATGAGATTTTGTTGTTAAACTCGCAGAAATTCAACAAAATGGTTATTTTCAGTTTATTACAGTTAGCTAATAAACTGAATTGTAGACATGTTTAATGGTTTAAAAATATGAACGTAAAATTAGCGGCACAAAATTCAAGTGAACGTTGTGCCATTGCTTTTAATGATAATTTTAAATTAAGATGCTTAAATTTAAGCGACAATTGCCAGTTACGTCGATTTAAGAAATTTAATTTGGTGGTTTAATGATAATGGTTTTTCTGATTGCATTACCACAGCCAAATTTTGTCGAATGATTAATAATACTTTATTATAATTTTTTATTAGCTTATTTATTTTTTCTCTTTATATGCCTATGGACGTTGGAAATAGTGACCTCACTGACCCATTAAGGCATAACCACCTATATCCACCACACCGCACGGATACATGAGTATGTTGTGTGATCAGATGATACACGGATACACCCAATTGCTAACGCGAGAGCAAAGCTTCTTCTCTCTTCCGTAACGCGGCGCGCAGGTAGGAAAATACGCGGTTTCTCGTCTAGTGGTCTAGTGTCCACTGTCCACTAGTGGCTCCGGAATACATCCCGCGGATCCACCAAGCATCGCTAGGCGCTGCTGGCGCTGCTCCTCTTGCTCCTCTGTCCGAACTCCGACTTCCGAGGCCCGAGCCCCCCTTTGGTTTCGCTGACCTCGAGTCCCAGAGCCCAGAGTCCCCGTTAAAATATCCCACGTCGGTTACGTACGCCCGGACAGGAGAGGTTGTTCTACGATTTCTACGTGCTTCGAAGTAAGTAACGCGATAAACGTGGGACATTACCAGCCGCGAGTCAGCGAATTTTTTCGCGCGCGATCCGCCGGATTTCCTTGGGTTATATTTAATAATGGCCTCGGCCATCATCGTGGTCATGCACCGCGCGCGATCTTAACCTCCGAATGAGCCGTTCTATCGTCACGTATGTACGTAATCCGCTGGCCTTGCACGTCACGGACGCCCGATAATAACGCATGTCGCATAGACGAATCCCGCTGCCGCCATTTGTCAAGGATTACGCCTAATGACTCCGAGACTCCGAGATTGAGCCGTGAGCGTTGCAGTGGTTGCAGGTCGCAGGTTGCAGCAGGTTGCAGCGCGATGCGATTGTCGTGCGACGTACACACACAAACACACACTTCCCCGACACGCGCGCGTCTTACGTTCTTACTAATTCACACATTTCACATTAATAGATTCATGATTAGCTCATTTGGCGAAGATAAGGATCTTGAGCGCACTTGCACGTTTTTCACGAATTTTTAAGCGTTCCGCAACTATCCATAATTTAGCATTCTTAAAAAAATTTAACGTAAAAACAATAGCCTTGTTAAATAGCAGACGCACTGTGTGTTCTTTTCAGAAGAGTATTGTATGAGTCAAAAAATTGAAAAACCAATACTATCAGGTCAACGTATAAAGACCAGAAAAAGAGGTAAAAGACATTGCTTCTTATGTGAAATTATGAGAGCAAATCTTCAGAGCGTTGTATTGACGAAAACTGTTGTTCCACAGATGAAAGAGAAAAATATGACCCAACTGGATTTCGAGATGCGGTTTTGCTTGGCTTGGAGAAAGCTGGTAACGACTTAGAAGCAATCTCTAAATTTTTGGACGCGGCTGGTTCTAAGTTAGATTATCGTCGATATGGGGAGGCACTCTTTGACATCATGATAGCTGGAGGCCTTCTAGTTCCTGGCGGTTCCATTGCTCAAGATGGTGACAAACCGGTTAAAACCAGTGCATGTGTTTTTGAGCAGCCAGAGGACATGGAGTCCATGCGGAATTTTGAACAGGTAAAAATTGGAGTGAACAAAATAGAGTCTTTTGTTGAATATAGGATATTTAATTAGGATAGGAGTTATATTTTAAAATAAAATCTCTTGTTTGAATAAACAGGTCTTTATCAAGCTCATGCGGCGTTACAAATATCTGGAGAAGATGTTCGAGGAAGAGATGAAGAAAGTGTTGGTTTTCATGAAAGGATTTTCACCTAAGGAAAGAATCAAGCTGGCTAGGATGACAGCGCTGTGGATCTCAAACGGTTCCGTTCCACCCACGGTCCTCTCGGTCTTGATCAATGAGCATCTTGTTAAAGACAACTTGGCATTGGACTTCCTACTGGAGGTCTTTGTTACTTGGAAACAGGAGAAAGGCTTATCTAGTTTAATGACAGCTCTGAAGAGAGGAGGTATTGAGGGAAGGTAGAGTTGAAATGTTAATGTTTAATATTAATTATTTACCGTGTAATTTTAGAGAACTCAACTTTCTAAATATTTCCATCGATTGATTTATTCATCGTCTTCCTTGTTCATACGGCTCCTTTTGTATATTGTAGGTTGATGGAGTTTGTACCACCAAATAAACGAACAGAGGAGCATTTCCGATCTGTATTCGAAGCAGTAGGCCTGGCGGATATCGTGAAATTGCACAAGGCTCAGGCCAGTCAGGAAGCCAAACGGGATCTGCAACAACTTCTCTTGGACGACTTAGCGGAAAATAGGCCAATGAAGGACATTACATTAGATCTCAAAGAAATGGCACAAAGGAGCTGCATTCCCGAACACGAAGTGATCGGATTGGTAATGGTCTTTTTTTTCTCTTATATATTCTCGATTAATTGTAAGATGCGCAGAAATATCTTTAAGAGATACTACTCGCCGCCATTTACAGATTTGGGTTGTCGTAATGGGCCAAGCTGAATGGAACAAAAAAGAAGAGTTGGTCGCTGAACAAGCACTGAAACATTTAAAAGTTTATACTCCACTGTTCGGTGCTTTTACAACCACTGCCAGATCTGAGCTCGCACTCATCCTCAAGGTCCAGGAATTCTGTTACGAGAACATGAATTTTATGAAAGTCTTCCAGAAGATTGTTTTACTCTTTTATAAGAGTATGTATACAACATACATATTACAAAATATTTAATTAATAAAAAACTAAACATTTATATAATATACGTCTATCATAGATATTCGTATACGTAATTTAATTAAATATTGCTGTAAATATTGTTACAAACAGAATAAAATGTTAGATTTGATTTTTAGCGGAAGTTGTGTCGGAAGATGTAATATTGAAGTGGTACAAAGAGGGCCATTCAGTGAAGGGGAAAATGCTCTTTTTAGACCAAATGAAAAAATTCATAGAATGGCTACAGAACGCTGAAGAAGAATCCGAATCAGGAGAAGAAGAGGATTAAAGATATATTCAAGTAATATCTTTTTACAAAGTTTTATATTAAATGTGTGAGAAACTATTATTTTATAACTGTATTTTAATATTCTTTCTCTCTTTACAGGAGAACGCATCATTGCCAGTGACAAGAAACGACATAGTCCCAAAATTTCATGACAGATCAAGAACAATTTAATATCAGTGGGAAAAGACGCCACGGACTCTTGGAAATATACAATATAAATAAAACTTAAGTCAATGTTAGGTACTCCATGATCAATCAAGTATTCAAAATAGAAAATTTTTAAATTGTCAATAAGAAGTAAACACTAACATCCAATCAGTGTGGAGGAACTGTAAATTTGCAACATCCTTGAATTGTATTACTTTAAGAAAAAATATTTTGTGTTACATTTTTATAACTCCGCTACAAAATATATACAGAATAACAAAGAAATTATAAGAAAAAAAAAATCTAAAAAATCTTTATCCCTGTGTACGTACAATTTTCGGATTCCTGTCTTTCTTTGTATAATATTGTACTAGTTTATAGAAAATATACTGACAGGTGGTGTTTAATATTTTGAAGTTTCGGACTCTCCTAACTTCCTTACTTATAACAGAATGAACAAATCTCGGGAAATCTTTTCGCATTCTAATATGAATATTAGAAAACAAGTCTGCTTTTTTTAGGAACATCATCTAAAACGGAAATTTGTTCAATCTACGATCACAGTATTTATTCACACGCAACACAATTGCAACTCTCTCTCTCTCCCGTATTTACACTTTATTCGGCTTTCTGTTTTATATTTAATTTTTGTTTATACTTGTAAGTTCTCATATCTGCGATCGGTTGCTTCCTAATGAGCGTTTTGCCCCTCATCAGAGGCATTAGCTCATTTGGCACGGTAATACGGTGGTGCCTCGTCTGATAAGTTTCGCACAATGCTATTAACATGCGAGGTATCGCGCACGCGGTTCCATTTAGCGTGTGCACATGTTTCATATTCCCATCTTTTGTCCTATATTTAATATTAAGGCGTCTTGACTGATAATCCGTGCAATTACTACAACTGGACAATTCACCATATAACTTTCTTCCAGGCATCCAGCCTTCCATGTCACATTTCCTAAAACAAGGAGGATTGCATTTGTACAATAAAATGTAAACGCAATATATGTATAGTATATACACAACAGAAATACAATTATATGAATGCATTACCTATAAGCTGGTGAACCTAAATCAAGCGATGGCATATCCATTATTTGAAAGTGCAATCCTAATGAAGAGAACAATTCTTCCTGTATGTTTTGAAGATCTTGAAACACCTCTTCGGACTGGTTTGGCTCGGAACAAACAAACATTTCCACTTTGGTGAACTGATGAACTCTGTCCAAACGTAATAAAGTTCACAAAGATAAAATCGGTTTGAGAAATTTAAAGTTAAAGTTTAGCCCTATATGCCCCTATATGTTATATGTTGATGTTAATAACAAAGTAATCTCTTACCTATAGATTCCTCTTTCATCTAGAGAGCCTGAACCCTCTGCACGGTAGCATCGACTGACAGCTGCCAATTTCATTGGTAGCATGTCACAGGAAAGTGTAGTGTTGATCAATTTGCCGGCTAATGACATTTCCGCAGTTCCAGATAAGCTATACTTGTCACCGTAATGAGAATCCAAGTTATATACCAAGGTACGACCATCGTCTACTATTAAACCACATCTCTCGACAATTTTAGTGGGGATAATATCGGGTACAGACAATAATTTAAATCCATGCTTCAACAATCTTCCAAGCGCATACTGAATCAATGCTTCCTCTAATTCTGCCAGATCTCCTAAGAGCATGTAGCTTCTTTGCCCGGTAACAGGACCCAGCGAATGCGTTCTTATCGCCTTCAAATTAGCGGCGAGTTCGGCAAACTCCTGCGGCTCAAAGTCAAATTCCGGCTTCCTGCCGCACTCTTTCAGTAATCTCGGTTCATCACCATACTCGATTACTGCGGGATGCGTACAGTTTGGTATCCTGCTTAATTCCTGCGAGAGCAACTCTCGCTTCTCGGGATTGCCGGAATATTCGAGAACCTTATCGATATCTCCTATACCCTTTCTTCTTTTGATATTGTTGAAAATAACGTCACGGTTTGCAGGATTGCATAAGAAGTCTGTATTATATTCTGGTTCCGGCAAAAATTGTTTTGCGCTAATTACATTTTTTTCTTGCGTTTCTGCAGGCTGTTACAAGCATAACAATTAAGCATCATTATTATTATAAAATATTACTCAAACATTATTAAATAAAAAATTACAAATGAATAATAATACGATATTACGTTACATACCAATGTGTGTAGCCGAAAATGCCGTAACTTACAAAACTGCTTGAAATTTGGTTGAAACCTAAATCGCATTTTAAATTCAAGGACGAATGCTTTATAGTTTATATCATCTCAACAACACGTGTCTAAGTGATAGAAATAAATTATAAAACAGTACTGTATTTACTGTATATAATGTCGCCTAAAACAGCCTAAAAGGACGCAGTCCCGTGTAGATTGTAGACGAAAATGAAAAAGCGGGACGGAAACGGAAATAACGGAATTTACTCGGATTGGCTAATGTCCCTCAGAGGCTTTTCTCTTCTCGGGACTCGGTGTTCAATAGTGTCGATACCGCCCTGAGCTCCCGGCTTCCGGTCGCGCGTGCGTACCAGCGCCGCGAACCGCGAAACTCCCGCGCGAGCCTGGCTGGCTGGCCGCTGGCAGCGTGAATCGTGACGCATCACGCTCATACATCGCTCGGCTCGCTCGCTTGGTGGAGAAGACAGGAGAAGCGGAGAAGCGACCTCGGACAATCGGCGTATCGACTGAGCATACATCGAACCGTGTCGCCCAGTGACGATTGGTGACGATAGGGAGACGTGCGGCGTGCGGTGCCCGCGATTTTGCAGAACACCGATCGACAGGTATGTACGTTCGGCGATCGACGAGCATCAATATAATCAATATCGAACGCGCGGCGGTCTTCTCTACCCGCGTCGCAATTCCGCGCGACGATAAACGCTCTCGCTCTCTCTCTCTCTCTCTTTCTCAGCTACACTCCATCCTCCCTCCCACCCACCCACCTTTGTCGCCCGGGTTGGCCATATTGCTAGCCGTTGATAAATTCACGGGATTTTCGTACCGACTGGTGAGTCGAATTCTCGGCTACTCTTGGCGTCGCGCGGAACGTCGCGGAGTGTTCTCATCCGTTCTGTTGCGTCTCGTTCCCTGACCCCGACTCCCCGACGCGCCCGGCTCGGTTCGGACCCGGACGGCGTGGGACTGACGGCGATCGGCGAGTCGGCGTCGTTGGTGTCGGCGAGCGGAATTGCGCGCGCGAGCGAGAAACCGTGAGGTCAGAGGTAGCCGCGTTCGGACTTCGGCGACGTTGCAGTGTTGCACCTCGAAGCGCGACACGCGACCTTCGCGGTTCGCCTCGACGCGACGCTGACGCCTCGTATCTCTCTCGCGATGTCCCTCTGATGTTTCGCGTTCGCGTCTTCCTGCGCTTGGCGCTTGCCCGCCTTGCCTGCGGCCGGCTGCCGGCGCTCTGCGTCAACGACAACCGCCTCCCGAGAGTCCCGAGCCCGACTCGAGCTCGAGCCTCGAAAGTCCCGCGTCCCGCCTGCTCCCGCCTTCGACTCGAAGACTACTTTGGCCTGCGAGCAGGAATCGCGCACAAATACTTATCCGCCGGCACGTAGAACGCGCGAATTTTCCTTAGCATCGGTCAACAATTCCCTTACCCTTACCCCTTACCGGAGTGGTGTGGTGTATTATATGATAATGGTGCGTCAGCGTCAATGGACCCGCCGCGCCGCAGCCGGTTTTCGCGCCCGCGCCAGATTTGTTTAGCCCTAGCCCTTGCACATTAACCTTTTCGCCACGACGAAACTGGTGCTGGAGGCGGAGCTGAAAAACGCTACCAGCAGGCGAGGCAGCCACCAGTCACTAGTGCGCATATAGTGCGGCGGATGTGGATTACGTTTATTGTCTCCGTAGAAATTGCTTAAATCGACGAAGAAGTTGATGGCATCGCGGATTTAGTTGTATAATTAAAATATTAAAAATAAAAAAAACGTTTTATTAATTATAAATTTAAGATTTCTTAAAATTAATTTAGGAATGAGCTAAGGCGAGAATAAAAAATTTTTATTGCAAGTAAAATGAAGTTTTCTCTGTTTAGATGCATATATAACGATAAGAAATGAGAGAGAGAGAGAGAGAGAGAGAGAGAGAGAGAGAGAGAGAGAGAGAGAGAGAGAGAGAGATGCATGCGAAACGAACATAAAAAGTGTAAAAAAAAATTTAAGTTAATACAATACAATTGCATAAATCGCGTAGATGTTAGAACATTTTGCATAAGTAACGTTTATACATGTATATTGCACAATAATATCGTGATCTGTTATCATTTTTGGAACATACAGTACAATGTTGCGCTAAATTACCTATTCATTTTTACATTACCACTTTGAATGGTCCTTTGTAGTGGAGGATTAACCCGCTATTTGCTTATCCAATTGATCTTATGACACAGAATATCTTAGGTCCATTTCCCATTTCTACCAATGTAGATCAACTTTAATCTCGGTTTAACTTACTTTTTATCTTTTCCTAGTTATAAGAATTAGAAAAAGATAAAAGATAAATTTATATAAACCGATTAAAATGAGATAAAATTGATCTACACTGGTAGAAATGGACATTAGACGTTTGTGTGTTTACTTTTCAGACACAATCTTTGTTTAAAGATGGAATTGTCGTCGGAAATATTGGAGAGCTTAGTTATGGATAACAAGGGTGTTATGGAGGTGTTGAAAGATGAAAATGTTGCGGAAGAGGACATTATATTCGAGTCTGAAGTAACCGCCGAAGATTCCGAGGAGGCGGAAATAGAGGAGATCATAGAGATAATTGAAGAAGTCGAGGAGGAAGGTGAAGAGACACCACCAGATGGTAATGTCTCGGATAAGGACAAGTCGGCGGATACGCAGGACACTGAAACGATTGAAAAGACAACAAAGAGAAATGACAAGGGGACTAGTAAAAACATAGAGCTTTATGGCTTTGACGAGGAAAACTCGATGTTCACTTCGCAATTCGAAAAAGAACCCACCAAGAATGTAAAAAGTAGTACGCAAAAAACCACCAAGAAGCAAATTATTAACTATGACGTTGATGAGGATTGGCAGGATGAAGAGCTGGATCGCGTGGATGGGTTGGACAATGATTCAGAAATGACGGATAATCGCACGAGCTCCTTGCGGACGCAGGCTGACAAAAAGAATGTAAATAATCAAACTATCCTGTTGCAATCAAACAGATTAGATTTAAAGAGCCATGTCGATTCTACGGTCAAGACGGACAAATCTCGAATGGATGGAAATAGAGTAAACAATATCGAGGACGACAGTGAGTCGACTCAAGAGATAGTAAAAAATACAGAGAATAATCTGTTGTACACTGTGCTTGGAACAAAGAAGCAAGAGTCTACCGTTAAGCAGCAGCAGCAAGAAAAGCTCGGTGATCACTACGTTAAAGTTAGTATATACTATCTGATCAAAGTATTGTGGGTATTGTGTAATTTAAATGGTCTTTTTAATATTATTAACGAGCAATCACATTTTTTTAGATGGAACGACTTGAAGCAAATACTATACCGGTTGAGGGTACCATTTACTATGAAGGCGACAACATGGAGACATTGTACGTAGCGCAAGCCATCGACGACAATGAACAATACCAGTATGATAACACGACGATGGAGCAAGACGATCAAATGTCTTGGGAGGTGGCAAATTCCGAGTCCAATCAAAATCAAGAGGAAGATAGTTCTCAGGTATACGATATAACATTTGCATTCGAAAAGTCTATCGAGATGTTACAAGTTACAAGTAAATCTATTATATTTTCTGCTTTTTCAGGATCAAATATTTTTGCATGAGGACGAAGATGGTCAATTGTACTTCAAGGATGCTAGTGGGACTCTGCAACCGGTATATCTAACCGAGGATGGAAATTACGCGATTGCTGAAAACAGCGATGACAATACCAATAAAGAATCGCAATATAAATCGCATCAGAACAGCAGCACGGTCGAAGAGGAGTCTTTCATTTTGCCCGATATAGATTCAAAGTCTGCTTCTAGTAAACAGGTACTATTTATATTGCATATCAATGAGCTTTATATATATATATGGACAGTTTTTTTCTATTTATGTTTATAATTCATTAGACAACGAGTAGTACGGTGTCGTCGTCGCTCCAAGATTTTGACAGTGAGGATAATACTGTGACTATATCCCTGATAATATCGGAGGATGAGAACGGGCAAAAGAGAACTCAAGTCATTATACCGACAACAGACAATTTGAAGTGCGACATATGTAATAAAAGCTTCAAAACGTCTTTCCAGTTACTCAGGCATAATAGACTAAAGCACGCTCGTGAGGAGGATATAACTACGAGAAACTTTCCTTGCGACTCGTGTCCTAAAAGGCTAGTTAAAATATTTAGTTGATATGCATATACTAGTACATATACGCTTTGTATAATCTTGTTATGTTTTATCTTTTTCTATCTGTTATTTAGTTAATAAAATTCTCAGTAATTGGGATCGTCTTATTAAATCAAGTCTTTATTTTTCAGGTATCCAGATCAGGGTTCGCTCGCCCGCCACCGAAAGACTCACACTGGCGATCGACCGTTCCAGTGTTTGGAGTGCCACAAAAATTTCCCCACGTCCACGGCACTACGTCGTCACTTGACGCTACATAATTCTCAATCGCGACCGCTTCCTTGCATTTACTGCGGTCGGCGGTTCATGGATAAGACCAGTCTAGCGAAACACGAGGAGTCGCATATGCCTAACGAACAACGCAAGTATACGTGCGATATATGTCAGAAGACCTTCCACCACATAACCGACTTGAGTATGCACAAGAAGCATCACGATCCCGACAAGAAGTTTGATTGCGAAGTGTGCGGTCGCGAGTTCAACAGGCTGAACAATCTGCAGAGACACATGCTGGTACATCAACAAGTACGTATAACTATTTTACTCTGTAATCCCTCTTCTCTTTCTCTCTCTCTCTTCTTTATAGCATGTAAAAGAGAAAATGTACCAAATGGTCATGTAATTTTATATTTTCCTTGCGCGTTTATAATCTTTTCACTTAGGTTTGTAAATTATTTTCTTTTCTCATAAATAGCAACAGGGAGGAAATGAGGAGATACTTTCCTGCGACGTGTGCGGAATTACATATAAATTCATGAGCTCATTAACGAGGCACATGGTGACCACGCATATGAATCCCGAGAAACTGCGGCAGCAGGCGGAGGAGCAGCGGAGAAAACGCGAGAACAACTATCGAAAGTACCTAGAAAACCGAAAGATGTACGAAACTCAGAATTATGGTACAAAGCGTTCAAAATATAATTTACTCACCGGAGATAACGACGAAACAGCCTGACTTAAATTTTCCTGTAGTTTCCTGGCAGTTTCGTAAAAACATAATAAGATTGTAACTTCTATGAGAATAATAACGTACGTTAGTAATATCTTTGTATCATTGATAAGACATGCATTTAATTTAATAAGTATATCAGCAACGTATTAACTGAGAAATACGTGTAAGTATCTTGATCAGTACATTATATTTAATTATATTACATTATGGAATAGTAGGTATATAATGTGACAACATACTATAAGCTATAAATTACATATACATATATGCGCACGTACAGATATATATATATATATATATATATATATATATACACATATAGAGGGGGGGGGGGGGGAGACAGAGCGAGAGAGAGAGAGAGAGAGAGAGGAAGATACAAATGCATAAGAATAAGATTTCTTTAGTCTCTTGCATGCACCAAATGATTTGAAAATAAAATAGCATCGTCTGTACACACGAATGTTTGAAGCGTGCCTTAACCACTTACTTGTTCATTTGCACAATGTCTCGAGTGCTTTAAAGTAGGCATACTTTATATCGAATTCCATATCGTACCAATAATTGACGGATATGCAAGCGTGAGACTGTGTCACATGATGGAACCATAAGGATGGCAGGTACAATACATCTCCAGCTCTGAGTGTGACTTTTAAGTTATGTGTATTACGATATTCTGGAAATCTACAAGTAAATTTTTCGTTTATCTCCCTTTAATCATTAAAATAAATGTCATTTTGAAAATAAATCTACTGCTGTGTATGTGACTGAACTTTTCGTAGTCTGGATTTAGGGGATCCACACATATCCATGGTGTCGATGCGAGATTTGTGATATTCTCGGAATCAGGTGTTTCATTAACTATAGATTCGATAATCCATTTCCCGGGTTCGCACTCCTTGTAAAGGGCAGACAGATAATTTCGATGTGGAATCCATGGCAGATCCGTGGGAGGATGTAAGATAAAGTTCTTTTCACCGGACACAACGCAATATATATTTTCATAAGGATCTTTATGCACTAAAAATTGTAAAAATACGTAGTCCAATTGTGTGTTACCCTTCAGAAGTAGCGAGTACATATACACTTATAAAATCGTGCAAACAGAATTGTGCATTTTACAAAAACCTTCAAATTCAATAAGAATGAGATTTACATAACGATGATCATCTTATATAAGATCATTTAGATACGAGATATCGAGATACTTTCAAGTGTTACTAAATCAAACTTACGCTCGCGTTAAATGTTAAATGTATTCAATAATTTATTATCCAAAGATCAATGACACATATGCTGAAGAAAACCAAATAGGGTTGAAACGTCCCTACATGTGTTATTGATCTTTGGATTAGTTGGATTAGTAGATTATTGAATATTTTTTTACAAATTATAACAGGTATCCTTTAATTGCTCGAATTTGACCTTTCAACTCTCTCAAATTTATATTAACTATATGTACACTTGTGTGTACATATAAAAAAATCGTGTGAACAGAAACGCATATTGTAAAATTGTTGAAATTACAAGAATAAGAGATTTGCGTGTAACGTATTTAGATCCGAGATATCGAAATATAATATACTTTCAAGTATTTCTGTTACCAGGTAAAATAAAACTTTACTAGAAGTCACAGCTCTTTCGTCTCCCATCCAAAAGTTTACAGCGTCAGGCTGCTTTCCAAAGGCTTCGCTGGCCCATGATATCTCGGTTTCTGCGTCTGGCCACAACTTGCGAAAGCTATGGATAAAATTTGAGTTTTGTTGCTGTATGTAAAATACACTGTTCTCCTTCGTGTTTTCCAACGTGTCGAGGAACGCTGATATCGTGAGTAGACGTTCCTCGGGCATTACGAAGAATTCTTTAGCATTATCCTGTTCAGCTATTGCTATCGCATCCGCATAGCCGTTCGGCGTTACGGCGACCGAAACCTTTTCGTCACCGATCACCTTCCGAAAATACGGTATAGACCATTTGCCCACAGCGGGCCAATGTTTTATTGCGCCTCTTATAACTAGTGGTACGTTCTTCGAGACGTACTCTCGATAGAAGGCGAGCGGCGTAATCGAGCGATATATTTCCGCAACTTCGCTCTGCAAGTACAATTCTGCAATATAAGAAATTGTGATAAAATTAGTGCGTAACAGTTATAAAGAAATTTGTCCTATTATTTACAATCGTCCACAAAATTTTACTTTGTTTTTTTCTTTATACACAGAATGGACGGGATGGACGGATGGACGAATGGACCAGGACAATTTAGACGTATTGTATTTAGTATGTACGAAACTACGAACCTCTCGCCTCTCGCGACAGGATATGGCACGCCTCGCGGATTCTAGCTTCTGCATTATTCGACATTATTCAAGATAAAGCGTGAAAATGAAAAGGGAGTGTCGTCGCGGAATGTTTGTTGACAAGTTGTCACTTGTCAGTTAATTTAAATTGTTAATTGTCCGGTGATGTTGTGACAGCGCGGCTGACGAATGTAGGTTAGGAGATTTCAATTGAGATATATAACTGTAAACTGTATAACCGCGCGTACCTACATATGTGTGCCGATCAATGCGTTTGGCTAATGGACCTTGTCCGATAACCGATTACATATATTAGTCACGTGTTATTAAAGATCCCATTGTCTCTTTGCTAAAGATCACAAGGTAGGAATAGGAAAGAAATTTAAAACATAAATGTATACAAGTTTACGATCCCCAGTAGATAACACGGATATGAGGATAATTTTATACACATTCTTATAATAAAATATATTATATAACATTAACACGGGACAGCAATATATATACGATATATATATATATGTATACATTAGGCACGTGCCTCCATAATGTATATTATTCTCTTTCGAGTTTCACACAATTTGTTCGTATATGCTAATTATATGAATTTCTTTACTGACATTTGACAAGAATCGTTCCAGATTTAATATAAAATGTGATAGCAATAAAAGATTCTAGTCACGACGTTATGCAATCATGAACGATTCGATGAAGGAAATGTTGACTGTAGAGATACTTTATCTAGGTTGAAGATTGATTATTGAAGATATTATATCAGAGCTATATGCGTATAATATTGATTTGATTGCAGATACTTATATAGGGAATGTATAAAGCGAAAAAGGTAATCACGGTTCTCACACTGAGTCTGGAGGGTCTGGAGTCTGAAGGGCCTGGAAACCAGTTCTTAAAGTTAAGCGAGCTCGTGATTTGGGGATTGCAACGATCGCAGTCATAGTCATGGACAAGGGTAACGCAAACACACCAGCACTGTTGCAGATACGCTTAGAAAGACCTCTCTACGAGCACGAAACGCTGAACCAGAATTATGATTACGAGAAGCCAAAATCATCCTGTAAGTAATTTGTCATATCATATATCACAAACAGAGTGAGCAGTAAGGCGCGAACGCGTCCCGTGCCGTTTGGCAAATGTAAATGTAAAATTTATAATCGCGCGAATTGTCTGTTCCTAACTTAATTCCCAGTGATGCGGAATGCGATGAACGATGTTAAATCGAAGAACTGGCAGTCCTGTGTAGCGTCGACAGTACCGGTGATACGATGGCTCAGCCAATACAATTGGAGGGAAGATATAATACCCGATATCATTTCGGGTCTAACTGTGGCGATTATGCATATACCGCAGGGTATGGCCTACGCGCTCCTGGGAAATCTACCGCCGGTGGTCGGCATATACATGGCCTTCTTTCCCGTCTTCGTGTATTTCCTCCTTGGCACATCCAAACACGTGTCTATAGGTGAATACGATAAGACGAGACCGAGCACCGAGACAGTTTCACACTTAAATTCACAGTGCAACGATTTTTAAGAATTGCGCTAAAGACAACATCAAACTAACAGAGTCGCGCAGATATACCTAGCTTCTATACATGGCATATACCTTCTGCAGTTTGCAGTCCTCCTTCTCCCGGTTAATACCTACATATATATTTGATTAACTTCCGTTGCAGAACAATTAGAAATAATACACACCTTAATTATGAACTTATTCGACAACCTTGAACAATCAAACATTCTTGGCACTCATCAGGAACTTTCGCCGTGGTTTGTCTAATGACCGGCAAAGTAGTAACGTTTTACTCGAATCCACACGCGGGACACACTTTTGCGAATGCCTCGGATGCCGTTTCGCAAATCTCTCATCTCGAGGATGTCGCGTATGTATATACGCCTATGCAGGTAGCAACGGCTGTGACACTAATGGTCGGGATATTTCAGGTAAACGCCTCGTTATCTTTGAAAGCGCATGTTTGGTCTCTCCGAGATCAAAAGGATGGAAACTGAGAAGAGATTTTTCTTATCGTTATAGATAATAATGTATACATTCCGATTAGGCATTGTGACAACATTGCTGAGCGAAACTTTAGTCAACAGCTTTACGACAGCAGCTGCCGTTTACGTTTTAATATCTCAAATCAAGGATCTCCTTGGTTTAAAACTGCCAAAGCAAAAAGGTTACTTTAAACTGATTTTTGTAAGTGAACATAAATTATATTTTTTAATATCGTAATTTATTAATATCTATATACTTATTATCACAAATTGTGAATTAGTACCTATAATATAAGAATAGAGATTATTCTTCTCCTTTAATTTCAGACTGTTATAGATATATTTAAAGAAATAAAAAGCACCAATATAGCTGCTGCAATAGTATCAACTGTGTCAATTGTTATTCTTGTTTTTAACAATGAATTTCTAAAGGTAAACAGCTCGTGTTAACTTAATGCCTTAATTGAGCGTAAAAGCTAAAAAGTATAACGTGTGATTTATATTTTATAGCCAAGAGTGAGCAAAAAATGCAGCATACCAGTACCGATTGAACTTATTGCAGTGATTGGTGGAACATTGGTCTCTCGTTATTGCGATTTACCAAAGATTTATAATATTGAAACCGTCGGGCATATTCCCACGGGGTACGTAAATATCGTTTTATCATCCTATCTTATAATATTTACAAAAATTCTATCTACTTAAAAAAAAATGTAGATACTATCAAAACATATCTTTTAAATAGACTTCCTAAGCCAGAGGTGCCAAGTTTCGAATTGTTACCCTTAGTGTTGGTCGACAGTATTGCGATAACCATGGTTTCGTATACCATCACTATATCAATGGCATTAATATTCGCGCAAAAGCTTAGCTACGAGATAGATTCGAATCAGGAACTTCTTGCAATGGTGAGGTACTGATATCCTGACAATTATCGTATTGATTTTCGATTAATAATCTCCGGCAAATTATTCTAATTGCAGGGCTTTAGTAACATAATGGGTTCCTTCTTTTCGTGCATGCCAATATCGGCTTCCTTGAGCAGATCCCTCATTCAGCAAACCGTCGGAGGACGCACGCAGATAGCGAGCATTGTATCCTGCTTATTACTGCTCATTATACTTTTGTGGATTGGACCGTTTTTCGAACTTCTACCGAGATGTGTCTTGGCCTCCATAATAGTTGTACGTGTAAAAATATATTCTAGAAAAAAATATGTTCTTGTGTAACTATTGAAAAAGTATATAATTCCTAAAGACCTTTTGTACAGGTAGCATTAAAAGGAATGTTTCAACAAGCCAGTCAGCTCGTTAAGTTTTGGAAACTGAGCAAGGCCGACGCTATAATTTGGATCGTAACATTTCTCGTCGTGACACTGATAAATATCGACATCGGATTGCTCGCGGGATTGCTCGTGTCACTGATTATCATTCTACTGCAAGTTATTCGGCCTTACACATGTTTGCTAGGTCACATACCGCATACAGATCTGTACTTGGACATGGGTAGATACAAAGCGGTAAGACTTACCAAAATGAATCGGGAAACACGAGCTATCAATCAGCTTTTATATTGATTTTCGTTTCAGGCAATAGAGATACATGGGATAAAAATATTTCATTATTGCGGGACTTTGAATTTCGCCAATAACAGCTACTTCAAGTCCATCGTGTACAGACTCGTAGGAGTGTGTCCACAAAAAGTTATCAAGTACAGAAGAAAATTGGAGGAGGGTCGTTTCTTGAAAGAGAAAAACTCCAGAGAGACGTGCGAAGTGCAGTGTATAATCATGGATATGAGTGCGTTGAGTTACATCGATCCCAGTAGCGTTCAGCTATTGCATGTAATCGTGGAGGAATTCACGCGGGTGAATATCGAGTTTTACTTCGTCAATTGTCCTAGTCCTATTTTCGAAACGATCAAAAAATGCGATCTATATGTCTATGGGACGATGTCATTGAAAATCTTTGCAACTATACAAGATGCCATCGCTTATTTTCAAAATGATATCACCTCAAGATAATAGACAATAGTTTTCTACTGATATCGCGTAAGAGGATATATATATATATATATATATATATTTTTTTTTTTTTGTTAAAACTATATTAATGTGTGATGGAGGAATGAATATGCAATTGCATTTCGCACTATTGTTTTTCTCTATGATATTATGTGTTTGCAAGATACTTACTTATATTGTTCATGAAATTGATACAAGCATAAGAATTATATTTTTTACTTGCTGTTAATGTTTTACAATGCAGTACCTACAAGATGCATTGTGTTATATACTCAATTGATACAGAGACTGCATTGGAAGAGAAGTGATATAAATGTACTTTGCAATGGATATTCTACCCAACGCTGTACTTATTGTTAGAAGTGAGTTTCTTTTCTCTCGCGCTGTATGCTAAAATTAAATTTTTTTCAAATGCCATCACATCGCTTCAATAATATATATCGGTAACATATATCAAAAATTCTGTTTTTTTAATTCTGCATTAGTAAATGCACACATAATTCAATCTGTGTCCTACATTCACAACAAAAATAAATTTCATTGATCGATTACCACTTACAGTTATTTATTATTTTACTGAATCGAAAAGAGCTTCCGATATATTTTGCGGATGTATATTACTGAACGTACGTGAGTAACATGCAAAAATATTAATTTATTTCGATGTACATTAAATATACGAAACAAAAATCACATAATTTTTGACATTGTAGTTCAATTCATGGTTGTAATAAGGAAATGAGAGCTTTACTAACATAAGTCGTCGAGATATATCTTGTAAAATGTTACAATCTCTGCGTTATATGTTCGATTCGATTGTTATATTGTTAATCATCGTTATAGTTTGGAAAGAGGAGAAATATTAAGCAATATAGCATATAATTGAGTAATCGACCTGTTTATTTTCGACAGCGATCACCCTATGTACAATGTGACAGCTCGCGGTTATCCTGGATAACGCGTTGCTGTTACGAGTTAAATTTACTGTGCCTCCGATATTTATGGAATCGGCACAATTATTATCCTATATCTCCTATTTGTAAGACACAATTGTTTTTTTTTCTAATCTTGCGGCAGTGCTGCCCGTCGACGCTGTTGTATAATGCTGCAGAATAAATATTCCAAAATAAAATAGGACACATCGTTCAACAATGCACGATATGAAAGATCTGAAATTTAAATTGCTTTATACGCTTTTTCTAAATCCATGATCGAGCGAGACGATCCGGTCGGCGACAAAAACGCGCCCGTCACAGCTGCGCTTATGCCAGGCCGTATTTCTTCTTGAGAGATTCCGGCATATCGGGCGGTGGCGGACGTGGCATGCGCAGATAGACTTTGACGGCGTCGTAGATGAACCATTGCGCCGCAGTCAGGGTACCGATCATGATGATTCTCGGCCCCAGGCCCTTCCACACGCCACCGAAACCGAGCTTCTTCAGGACTTGGCCCGCGGATGCTCCTTTCTCCTGATTCAACTTCGACACCACCTGACCAGACATTTATATTGTATAGGTTCAAAATGTTGGGAATTTTTAACTATGAGAACCGATTGCAAGTCGAGAGATGCGGTCAAATAGGACCGGACGCGAATCGTACATCTATACCTATCGTACGTGGCCTATTTGGCCAAGTACCTATCTTTATCGTATCTCGTAAAATCTGGACCGATCTAGTTTCTAGCTTAACCCTTTATGTTCTCCATTTTAGTGGATAGTTTAATAGTTAGAACTTTAAAATATTACTCAATACAAAGGAAATAGCCATACGGTCTAAGCTTGGATCTTAGGCAGCTTAATATTATTTTCTATATGATTTAAATACGCGTATTTTCCAACATATTGAACTGCGCGCCGATTATTTTTTTCGCGATAAGTACTTTACAGTGATTTTAATATTAAATCGATATCGATTTAATTAGGGAAGGGAGAGGGAATTTTTAATGTTCCAACAATAGCTGTGTTTTAAGTCCGACAAATAATCGGCGCGCAGTTCAATATGTTGGAAAATACGCGTATTTAAATACATATAGAAAATAATATTAAGCTGCCTAAGATCCAAGCTTAGACCGTATGGCTATTTCCTTTATATTGATTTATATCTTAACGGTCTTAACATACATTAATTGTTAAAATATTACACTTACAATTAACACAATTATCCAGCCATATCGATTTTATTTTTTTACAGGCTGGTTCACGTATATTAAAAGAGCAAAAATTTTTAATAATTATCTTTCTTAAGATAGTACTAAAACTAATAACATTTTGCGATTAATGTGCAATAGAAAGAACTGATTTAATATAAAGAAAATAATTTCCTAAAAATTCTAGAACCAACTTTCAAAGAGAATAGTGGAACAAAATTTTTTTCTCATAGCCGAATGCTTGATCTTTAAAACAAGATGTATAAGCTCAATACATATATTTTCAAGAAGTTACAAATTTTCAAAACATGTGACACGTATTCTTATGTTTATATATCAAGAGAACATGAAAGGGGTTGATCGATAGCTAGGATTTAAAGTTTCGTTGTTTATTTTCGTTGCTTTACTTTTTAATGAATGATGAACGGAGATATATGTATAATAAAATTTACCGTGTCGGCAGGATGAGATACAATGGCGCAGAATACACCAGCGATGTATCCGGCTGCAAACGTGACCACCAGCTGTTCACCTTTACTGCATTCTGCCCTAGGCTTGGGCACTATGTGCTTATACAGAAGCTCGACAGTACGCTCGAAGCAGGCGAATTTCATCATCGTATATGGGATCTGGCGCAACCACAGCGGCACTAAGCCTTTGTAGAAACCGTTAAGACCCTCGTCCGCAAACATCTTTGGTAATGCTTGTCGTAAAGTATTAGCGTATCCCGGCGTAGTTTGTATCTTGACCTGCGATTTAAAAATAAGTTTGTCGCGTGGAATAGTGTCGAAAGGAAAATTAGAATATTGTAATGATATAAAAATGTTGATGACCGATTACCTTGGCGGCCTCAAACGGTGCCAAGCCAATATCAGCAAAGAATTCTGCTGAAGCCGACGATATTAAGTACAAAGAGGTTCTATATTCGTAAGAGAGCTCCTCACCCGCCAGCGCTGCGTATTGAACCTTGAAAAGTTCGTATAGACCAAATTTGAACATTCCCTGGATCGAGTAACCGAAGAAAGTGGGCGCCCAGCCTTTCACCAATCCCCGAGTGCCATCCTCGGCAAGGGTTACCTGTAACGAGCAAAGTGCACAATAATAATCAACTCTTATAAGTATCTATTCGACCAAACTGGCTATCTTTATTTAATATAAAATATAATTGTCAAACACGGATGTTTCGACCATTGATTTTGGTTCTTTTCAAGTGTGTATCTATAAATCACAAGTTTGATAATTAAAAAGTAACTCAAACAAACCATAACTGACAAAGAAATGTTATGATACATTACAATAAAAACTATTAAAAAACAAAACGCGCGAAATAAGTACCTAAATCATGAAAGTAGTGAAAAAAACAACAGTAAAAAGTATTTCGCGGAAACATCCTTCCTAGTCTAGTTTAGATTTATGACTTGCTTGGCATAATGCCATGACTAGAGGGACTAGAGTTACATGCTTTTTTAATTATCGAACTTGCGATTTATAGATACACACTTGAAAAGGGCTAAAATCAATGGTAGAAACAATGGTCGTGACAATTATATTAAATAAGATAGTCACAGTTTGGTTGAATATGCATAAGAGTAGCTGATTATCGTTACCTAGACAGGCACCATGTCCAAAATCGGGACATAAGACGTCTTTTAGGCGGGACATAAGACGTCTAAAAGATGTCTTTAAGACCTGTCTTATGTCCCGATTTTGGACATGCGTGCTGTCTGGGTAGTTATTTACTGGCAAAGCAAAGTCTTATATTAGGTTTTAAAAAGTCCACAATATAAATATCATTACATCTATCATACATCATACACACAATATTATATTACTATATTCATAGGCATATATAAGAGTGAGAGAGTGAATAATAAGAATTAGTAAGAATAGTTACTCGGAATCCGTTGAACACCGATTTGTATTTCTGCGGGTCCACTTGAATTCGGCATTTGACTAAATCTAGGGGCGTAATGCCGGTGTGAGTAATGCCGCAGGACAGAATGCCTCCGAGACCGCATAGCAAGAAATAACGATTCGATCCAAACTCGCAACTGTCTGTAAATACAAGAAACATCACTCTTTTTTTTTTCCAAAAATGCGATATGTATTTCCAGCATACCGTGTCGTGGATCGACAAGCCGTGTTGATGATTAATGATGTAAAAATATATATTCTAAAATTTAGGAAAGTCACTTAATTCTCTACCAAGACCCGGTCGAGACGTTTCGTAACTCGCAAGCGTTTCAGAGGCTTCTTTCGATCAGCTGATCGATCTCTAGCGCTGACGCTGACTTGACTTGCGCTGAGCTCGACCGGATTCGGTCCCCTCTCTAATTGTATCAATAAAATAAATGCATCCCGTGCCGCGCTCTCTCGACCGCGACCACGACGTCTCGACCACTCTCGATTTCGACGCGTTTCTCGATTACGATCAACATTCGGCGAATGTCCATTGCCCATTGCCCATTGCCAGCCGACAGCCGACAGCCGAGCGAATTATTCGATTTCTACTCGAGTACTCCTCGTCACTCGCTGCTCGCCACTCGGCCGTGGCCCGTGTTCGGACTTCGGCGGTCGGCCCGCTCGCGCTCGGCCGTCGTCCAAGGCACTCCAAGGTAATTACTGGTTGAGGGAAGGGACTATAGACTATAGAGTATAGGGAAGGCCGGAGGCGCGCGCGTTTTATAACCCGTCGATACATAATATACTTATATCATATGACAAAATGGCCGGGCCTTACGCAAGCGTCGTCTACAATAGCTGTAAGCGCGTATATGAAGTAAAGTAAGATGTAAGCAGTAAGAGTAAGTTATTGACTAATGGGACTTTTACAATTCAAAAATAATCGACTGTGGTTGGTCAATAGCTTACTGCTTAAGTGCTTACATCTTACTACATACGCTTACAGCTATTGTAGACGACGCTTTACTCTGCGGTACCGCACGTGCGGCGCGTGGACACTGTGGGAGTTGGGACAATAAGATGTATGTACATGCACATGAACATGCACATGCAGTTTGATTTCGACATTCAAACTCGGAGTTTTGCAGTTACATAATTAACGTGCCGTAACCTAGCCTCGACTGCGAGAGTTCGCAGTATGAGGAGTCGTAAAGTCGTATACATGCCTGCTAATCCTTTCGACCAAACATCGATTAACCTAACCAATTAAACCAATGTTAATTTATCAATACCTATATTTTGTTAAAATAGAATAATAAGTATTAGGTAGTAGGTAAATTGTAAAACGAATGACAAAAGTACAAAAAAAAATTTTGCTTAAAATTTAAAATTCTGCTTTACTTTCTACTAACTAGTGACTACTCAATTTAAAGCCCTCGAGAAAATCGAGAATATCGAGCGATCAAGCAGCCTGTGCCCGTGATGAACAATGACGTTCGATCACATTTCGATTTTCGGGTTATGTAATGCGACTTGCGACTGTCAGATTTATGTAGGACGTGGGTCGTGGATAGCTGGTAGGTAATATAAAAAAAAATGGCGCGTGGATCTCATCACATAAGTCATAAAATAAACGACGTGTCTCGTACGAACGATGAAGATGGAAAATCCCCGGGACCCGAGACGACTTACAAGTTACAAGTTACAAGTTACAAGTTACAAGAAAAAAAATCGTCTCTCGTGGGGTGGGGTATTGATTAAATTAAACGTCGTGATTAATCGCGCGCGAGCTGCATAACCTCTCGATCGAGAAGAGCCGCGCTCGAATGCTCGTCTTGCTCAATGCTCAGTCTCACCGCTCACGATCCTCAGATCCTCGTACAAACTACGATATGAAATCGGTTATCGGGACCGGGAGGATCGCGCGGGATTTGGATTATTTGGAGATTGTTACTGACCACCCTCCTCGACGGAGGCGGCGGCGATGTTGCGATTCGGCACGAGCGGCCGAGCACCGACAGCACCGTTCTCCAGCGCTTGGCACTTGGCTGTCGTGAACGGCGACGAGAACGGATTCATTTTCGCTGCTTCCTGCATCCAGGACAACATTGTGGCCAGTGGCGTGGCGTTCCCGCTAATTTCGCTGTTCGCGCGTTCGCACCTGGAGTTGGAGTGAAAGCATTCCGTTCAATTTGACTATTTGGTTATACAATATTATAGATCGCGAGCGAAGATTCTATCTTTTACGTCGATACTACATTAGGTACTACATGCAAGTAGATTTCGATACAGCACCTGCTATATGAAAGATGACCCTCGTCCTCGTCAACCGGAAACCCGCGGAAGAGTGACAGAGCCGACAGAGGAGTGGAGCCAGTGGAGGCAGGAGGAAAGAGGCCAGAGGGAGTCGGGGTCGTCGGGGACTGGGAGAGGCTTGAGGCTTCTGCCAGTTCTGCCCAGTTCTACTTCTGCCGAGTGCCGAGTGCCGCAGCGCTGAGTGCACTAGCGCACTAGCGCAGTCTCTTGCAAGCAGAGAGAAACCTCTGAGAGCGCTGAGAGCGGCCACCGGAAGCGGAAGTCACGTCGTCATGTCCTGATGCTGCCGGGCGCCGGCTGCCCCCCCCCCCCCCCCTGTGAAACACTGAGCACTGTGAGAAAGTGCGATGTATAAGTATTAAGTATACATACATACCTGGTTGACCTGCTTAGTGGTCGTGTCCATGCTAACTCTTAACAAATGTGTTATGTGTGTTAATTGTAATACTTTGCTTTGCCCTACTTAAATACTTAATAAGGACTGAAATTTACAGTTTACAGAAAAAAGAAAGATCGTATAAGTGACAACGAATCGACGACGAAGATAAAGGAATTTAGATAAAGAAGATGCCTAGTTTTATAAAATTATTATTGTTTGTGCTTATTAGCACATTGACTACGCTATTTTTTTTTTATCTTCATCTTGTATTTTTATTGGATATGTATTTTCAATGGTTCTTCAACGATGTTCAAGATATGCAGCAATATGATTATATTATCGGTAAACACTACATTTTAACTACATACTGATACTATAATCAAGATAGAAGGAAGACAGAAGGAAATGATAATACTTACGAGCAAATTAAAAAATAGATATTTTGTCCGATAAACTTCTTATCATAATAACAAGTATCTGCAAATACTTGTTATGTAAATACTCTCTTAAATCAGAAATTTTTATTTATTAAAAAGTAATTCTATCTATATTTCTTTCTTAATTTGGCCAAATATAAAATTGATTTAATTTTAACAAAATTGCTTTTCTACTCTATCCATTTTGCTTCAAGAGCAATGTTATTTTTTTTTTTTTGTATTTATCTCATTCCAGTTGGTGCTGGTAGCGCTGGTTCGATTCTGGCAACGCATCTAGTGGAGGATAAACATAACGTATTGTTGTTAGAAGCAGGTAGTACCGCTCCACCCTTTCTTGATATACCGTTCTTGGGGCCATTGATTCAAAACACTGTTTACGATTGGCAATACGTCACCGTTTCTCAAGAGCATGCATGCAAAGGCTTAATCAATAATGTAAATATTGTAAATATTGAAAATATATTTGCATGCTTACCAAGAAATTCTGACATAAACTGATTATCATAAATATCTTTTTTGCAGCAAAGCAAATGGCCTAGAGGTAAAATTCTTGGAGGCTCAAGTCATCTAAATTATATGGCTTATGTACTGGGACACCGGCTGGACTATGAAAAATGGTTTCCAGATTTTGCTGGTATACAAGAGATCCATATATACTAATTTATATCAAGTAAATCTAACAATAAGAGACAGATTAAAATGTGCTTTAATTTTTTCCACCTGTTTGAATATCTTAGAATCAATTGCGAAAAATGACGAATCGATAAGCGTCAGTGAATTAAGATGGAACACGGACTTTGCTGATGTAATTTTGGAGGCAATAAGGGAACTAAATCATAATGTAAGCAACATGAATTTACAATTGGACACAGGTATATGTATATATCTAATTTTTTCATAAAATTTTAATTGCATGTATAATATATTTATGTATGCATCTATACTCAATAATATTTGTTGCCTAGGTTTTATGAAAGCTCAATTGACAATGGAGAATGGCAGAAGATGGAGTTCGGACAAGATACTGTATAAAAAATTTAATCCTGCTCTGACTATACTTACTCATGCGCAAGCCACTAAAGTAAGTTCGTCCGAGCATACTTTTAGCATGCATGACAAGTACAGGGTAGTGTTCTATTTAATTATATGTTGAAGATATTAGTGAACTTGGATAAAGCTGAGGGGATTGAATTTGTTAGATTCGGTAGTAAACATACGGCAGTAGCGAAAAAAGGAATTATTTTAAGCGCCGGCGTAATTGAGAGTCCAAAATTATTAATGTTATCTGGAATTGGACCAAAGAAGCATTTGGAGAAATTCGGTGTAAGTAATCTTTGATAATTAACTCTAAACCTAGGCCCATTATTGTTTTATTTACAATCCACCACTTGGCATAAACCTAAGTATTTTGTTACAAAAAACTAAACTTATTTGTAAAAAGCTATAACTATAACTTATAACTATAACTTATTTTCCTAAACTTATTAAAAAAAAAGTGTTGCAACTACTCTGACCGCGACCCTACATATGTGTTATTATATAACTGATTTGTGTTAAATTTTTTTTTTTTTTTTTTTTTTACAAGGAATACATTAATTTTTTTTTAATCAAATAACTATTATTGTGTTATTTAGATTAGCGCGATCAATGATCTGCCCGTTGGTCAATCCTTGATGGATCATATATTAACCGGTCTCGACTTGATCGTGCTTAACGCGAACCTTGGATTGAATCTTTTTGATATCTTTAATCCTATGTCAGCCCTCAATTATTTTTTCTTTGGGAAAGGTAAAACAATATATTGATACAATCATACCAAAGCTGTGCATGCAGATGTGCTTGCCATACTTGCGTCGAGTGCAATGTTTTTTTTTGTTTTTTTTTATTAGGGAGTAATTAATAGATATAGCGGATAAAAGTGGAATAATTATTATTTAAAAATTTGATATCTGTGTCTATCGTATATATCGTCATTACATCTTAATGTGTGTCATTATTAAGATAATAAAATTAATTTATTTAACTAGGACCATGGACATCATCGGGAGTAGAAGTATTAGGGACTTTTCATAGTCCTTTACATGAAAATAAGTCCGCAGTACCCCCAGATTTGCAGTTAATGGTATTACCTTTCGGAGCATCAAAAGACAATGGCCTTGTTTCCAAAAAAGCAATGGGAATTTCTGATGAAGTATAGAAACTAGAATCTACATATATAGCTGAATAAGAATAAATAACATAATGTGAATTATATAAATTAAACTATTGAAGTAAAAAAAAAAGTACGCGCCCGTTTTTTTCGAAGGAGAAAAGCTTTTAATTTTCAAATATGTTTCCTCTTCCAGGTCTATAGCAAATATTTTGCTCCGCTTTCAGACCAAAATACAGTGACGATTGCACCTGTCTTATTACATCCTAAAAGCAGTGGAGAATTACGATTGCAAAGCAGCGATCCCTTTCACGAGCTGTTAATTGATCCAAAATATTTATCAAATGAGGATGATATTGACACTCTCATAGAAGGTAATTAAAACGCTGATGGTACGTTAAACATTCACACAAACGTGACAAATATTTTACATAATAGAATATGAATGTTTAGGCTTGTATTTTATAAAGAAACTCTTGAACACAAGCGCTTTGAGAGCTCATGGTGCATCTCTCAATAGGAAGTCTTTCCCCGGTTGCGAGGATCATGTATTTGATACCAGGAAGTATTGGAAATGTTATATACAGCATTTAACACTGACGTCTTACCATCCAGTTGGTACATGTCGCATTGGCGACGTTGTTGATACGTCATTTAAGTAATTATGAAAGTATAGCTTAAAAAAGCAAAAGATCAACATGAATTGAATGCAAGGAAAATGCAAAATAAAATGCATGCTTCTATAAACGAAGGCTGATAAAGTAAACAGAGGGATTCTCTCTTACGATATTTTCAACTTGGAAAATTTTAATCTTTATATCTTAGATTATATATTATTTAAAAAATCTATAGAAAACATTTTAAACCTTTAAAGTAAAGAATTATAAAAAAATCATTGTCGAAGAAATCAAGTCACTTTTGTTATAAAGAAATTAGTATAGAATTCTTAGCAAAGGGATATAATTAATAAGATGATAATGTCTAAAACAAAAATTAAAAAGTTTTTTGTTGGTTTAATTTACTTCCTAATTTTGGATTTTATTGTGTTCTTATTATGCAGTTTGCATTCAGCTCATATTAACTTTCCCATCTTGAAGTTCTCTTTAAATTGTTTTATCATAATTAATGTATATGCGTGTGTGTGCTACTTTTATATCCATTACAGAGTTTACAATATGAGAAATTTGTATGTCGTGGACGCATCAGTTCTTCCATCGCTATCAAGCGGAAATATCAACGCACCTGTGATTGCAATAGCGCAAAAAGCTGCCCGTATTTTTAAAAATAAGAAAGCAGAAGAAAGAAGAAACATACAAAAACAGCTTAAGTCATGTAACATTTGTTATGTATTTAATGTTTGTAGTAATATGTGTAAATATGCAAATAAAACTTACAACTAACTAAATAGTTCATTAGAGTACTGATATTTTAATACACATGAAAATCGATCTAATGATACATTCATCAATAGAGTATAAGAAAACAATTTTGTTTCCCTTTCCCTATAACACTTAATGTTAATAATAGTAGTACTCATACTTTTCTTACGGACATATTAATCTTTCTCAACAAATTATTTTGTGTAATTTGCGTTCATTTATAGTATTATAGATAAATTTAGATTCCCTTAGCACTACATAAAAAAACCACTTCTATGTATATGGAGGGAGAGGGTTCATGTAATGATATAAGAAATGATGGCATCTTTTATACAGATAATTCGTTTTTTGGCTTTAGCTTTTCAAATCACAAGAGAAATCATGGGTATTTTTTATCAAATATATGCTTTTTCACATAGTTATATATGTATATATATATTGTATATATATAGTAATAGAGATTACTTTCAAAAAGTTATGTCATAAATGATGCATTTCTTCTTATCAGTAAACTAATACTAAAGATGGTATTCATATGGACTATAAATACCAGCTTATAAATCTTTTTCAATTGGTCTTGAACAGTTCCTGAGATATTGACTTGTTATTACATGGCTTTCTTGTCAAGCAAATCAATATATAATACATATTAGATATACATATAATATTAATTATATACATATATATATATATATATATATAATTAAATATGTATAATTTTTACACGATTACACATATAATTGTGAAAATTATAACCACTGATAACTGAAAAATAATATCAAGGTACATATTTATTACAGAATAAACATAAAGAATAAGATGGAACAATAGTCAAATCTGCTTATTCCCTGTATAGTTTAAAAATCAACTTAAAGTCTAATTTTAGTAGCAACTGATCGCAAAATAATTATTATCAGTGATAAGTCCATCTTTTTCTATTATCATTATGTCGAAAATCATTGGAACGATAATTATTAGCTCTATTGTAATATGATCTTTCATCTCTTTGGTGATCATTATGATTTTGTTCTCTGCTTCTTCCCCTATCATTCTCCCTTATTCTATCTCTGGTTCTCTCTCGATTTCTGTCTCTCTCTTGATTTCTATCTCTATCTCTCTCCTGTTTTCTATCTCTGTTCCTTTGATAAGGATGATTTCTTCTAATTCTATCATCATTGCCAGAGCTTGTGTCTAACTGCCTTGAATATGTTAAGCCATCTTGTGAAATATTTACACCAAACATGGCGTTACTTTGTGGTGGATAATTTCCTAACATCATTTGCTGACCCAGTTCCAACATATGATTCATATTGCGAACAGGATTTAATGATTGTTCTGCTTGTTGCGATTCTGTGTTATTCCTCAGTTTCATATTAAGAGTACGATTGTACAATGTCGTACCGTCGAACAGATGCAAAGCATACTCCACAGAACGCGTGTGTTTATATGTGATAAATCCATATGTTCTCTGCTTACCATCGCGGTCTTTGGGAATTGTTATTTTTTGTACAGGACCTCCCTACAAATACAAAAACATCGAAATTAACTATGCGTATCATTTATTTGATAGTTTAGTATTTGTTTAGTATCTTGCTGACAGTTTCACGAACATAATACAATGGCACTTCAATAGCAAGCAAGAATGTTGAACAGAATCTATAGTTAGATATCTGTTAGATTTTTGCCATCGCTACAAAATTTTTCTACATTTCTTGCTATTTTGTTGATGACGTTGCATGCTCTGGCAAAATCTGCGTTAAATTAGTAACTTCTATTCATAAAATTTGCAATAAAAGCCACAATATTGTCTTTAATAAACTTGCTACGTAAAGTTTACAAATGTAAGAGACCAGTTGTTCTTGCAAATATCCATATTATTACTTCTAAAATCATTATATACTAATTGCTGAATATATTAACTTTACTAACTTGTAGAAATAACTCGTAAAGAACATCCTCTGTGACTTTTTCACTTAGATTCCCGCAATAAAGTGTACGTGCATCCTCGTCCATCCTTAATTCCTTAGCAAAACTTTGGTTTTCTATTTCTTTGCTTTTATAAATTTTCTTTTTATAAAGAAGTCAGATCGCTTCTATTTCTATAGAAATTTCTAAAAATTGTGATTGCGGATGATATTACACCATCGATTTATGATCTATGCAGATGGAGTATCTAGTACGAGTGTATGCCGTTTGGAGACAATGGTGAATCGTGAAATTTAGTGAATACTGAATGTGGACAAATGGAGTGCGCTGGGCCGCGACTGCTGGGAGTCCCTAGATTATGTAAAGTCACTAGATTCTAGTGACTTTAAGATTACGGACTGTGATACGCCACTCGCACCCATTTTCAACGTTGGAACTGGTTGGACCTAGTTGGCATTTTCTGGCACTGCCGATAAAGTCTCCTCATGGTGCGTATCCGTGCTACGCGGGCTACGCCCATATTTTTTGTGTTGAAAAACATATATATACATATATATATAATTTTAAATAAATTATTCTCACGTAAAACTCATATAGATTTTATTTTAATCTTTTATACACTTTACTTTTACATCTAAATTTTAAATAGATTACAATAAAATTTTCAATACCAGTAATTGTAATAAAATTCCAGAACAGAAATGTTTATACATAAATGTATATGCATGCTGTATATATTATCAAAAAAGTATATAAAAGCTACGTTCCTATATTCACTGCGAGTACTGAAAATCTGTAAGTGCATCACATATTCACGTATGCTATAGATTTTAGTACTCGCAGTTGCTCGCAGTAAATATCGGAATGCAGCCCAAATTGCATATATATATATATACATACATATGTATAATATTATATGCGTGTACAATTATAAACACAATTTTGCATACATTTTTTAATACGGAGACAAATTATATTATACTACTTGCATTTTTTATTACCAATCACAAACTGTACGAGTAAAGAATTTATAAATATTAAATAGAATCTAAAAATGTAATTAATGAGTACCAATAATTTAACCACTTTTTTTACGATGCATTGCGTGAAGATCGTATAAAAGAATATTATATATTTCTTAACGTAATTTTTACGTAATTTACAATAACACCTTCAAAGAAAAAGATTTTACGTAAAGTTTAATTAATAGCAGAATTAACTGATCAATTTGCAGTAGCATCCATAGAAACTATTTCACACAAATTTTTTTCTATTATATAACTTATTATTGTTATTAATTATATAACTATTCTCCGCATGTACAAGGTATCCTTTACAAATCGCTATTGTCCAAGCGTAGCTAGTTAAATTATAAATAGAACAAAACTCATGTACAATTCACTTATCAAGCATTATAGACGTTTCTTTTTCTCGTACTAATATGTAAAATAAGTTTTTAAGGAAATTTTCGAAGAAAAAAAAAGTTACACTAAATAGTTTTATATAATGATTATTTATAATTTTAAAATGACTTATAATTTTAAAAAATACAGTTATATTTCCTATTATCTTTACATTCTTAGCACTTTTAGCCTGCTTATTTATATGGTACCTTTTGCTCTTTTACATCTTACATTTACTACTTGACCATGTATATCAATAAAATGAAAATGTGCATACAATTGAGACACTTTGATCTCATCTGCAAATATGACGAATATGCCATTAAACGAATATAAAAGCTTGAACTGAACAATATGTGGCTAAATACGTCACGTTATACCTCATACCTTAAGAAACCCTTATTTATCATCGCGTTTATAAAATATAATCATACAATTTTGGTGTGCAAACCATCGATTATCTCTCCAATCTCGTTTTCAAAATGATATACTACCGATCGTAATAATATATCACCATAACTTGCATTGCTTCGAAAAATATCCAACAACTGCTGAAGACATTTATGCCTAATGTATGTACATACATCGATATTTTGATCCTCTTTTTATTTCTTTTTCTTAATTTTTAAGTCTTTATTTTTCAAACTTCTGCGTGTTAAACCCCAAAACTCTTTGGGCCTTAAATCACTTTCCACCGCTGTAAATTTCCAACCGACATGATGACGACAGCCTTTACAAATAGCTATTGTCCAAGCATATCTAAAATAATCAATGTATTAGAGGTAGAATAAAACTCGCGCACAATTTTTGATATACCAGAATGTTGCATTTTACCCTGGAAACCAGCTGTACTCAATTGAAGGCTCCGAATTGTTAAGTACAACACCTTGAACATGATAAAAAGTTATAGTTTCGTGTATAACACCACCAGGATTGACGTAAGTACCCTGCGGGCCTTCTTTATTCATCGGGAACATGTGCGACTGTCTCCCAATGAAGGATTCGCAGTTAACACATACATATATCTTGTCCTTCAAATAACAGATATTGATATTAGAGGCGATATAAATGCAGCCAAATCAAGATATAGTATAGCACTATTTCATACGTACTTCTACGAGATATTTTAATTCTCTTTGCAATCGAGAAATAGCGCAATCATAAGTTAATAACATGAGTCTTTCATTGTGATCCATTAGGATATTTTGTGCGACCCAGAAGGACAAATCTATGGGATCTTTAGGTACACTACCACCTCCTAAAATATAAATTGTAATTTAAGAAATTATCATAAATGTCAAAAGAATATAATTTTGTTTATACAATCACAATACTTACTAGTTTCAAGAAATTGCAAATGCTGACGTATTCTAAAAGAGAGCCTTACAGGGTCGTACTGCCTATAGACCCAAGCTGGCCAAGCAGTTACCGCAGCATCCAATTTCTCTACTTTTTCTTGCTTTTTCATATCTGCCTCAGAATCGACAGAGATTCTCAAGTGATCTAATGAAGCTAAGCGTTGGTCCAAAAACGGTGGCTCAAGTGTTATCTCTGGTAATACTTTAACATTGGCCGAAATTTTATTGTTGTCCTGATCGTAAGTAATATCAAATTACTTAATAATTAATACTATTTATTTACTTAAATAATTAAAATAATACTATATTAGTATTCAAAACTAAGATCCTGTATATATATATATATATATATATATAATATTCTACGCTTAAAAATACCAAAATACCAGTTATTAAGTCGTAACTTATTCAATAGTTACTCTTACGTAATTGTTTCGAAAGTGACAACGTTTATAGAAAAGTTAAAAACAATATTTGTATAATTAGATACCATATTTATTCGATTAATTTGATTAACTCAACTCTGCAATATCGTCTTAATAAACAACATCTTTTTGTAGCTTGTCCGAAATTTGTACAGATTTCAGACAGAAGCATCAAATGATGAATATATACATTCTTTCATATACGAAATTACATTTTTACCGAAAATTCGGTTAAAACTCCCCAAGTCTGGCTAATAATTTTTATTAAAAATGTACTTTAAAATGTGTGTTGCCTTTCAGAGAGAGAGAGAGAGAGACCATGCATACACATGTAATATCTTTTTTAATAGTTTTTACATGACCCAATATGTTTAACTGTCGTCTATTTAAAGCCGCCTTCAAATTTTCGAATAAACCAATACAATCTAACAATCGTTGTAAACATAATTTGTATATGTGTATATTTTGTATAAAAACCAACCTGTGTAATAATACGTAATATCTTAAAGCGTTGCCTGCCTTTAGCCTTCAGACGAAACTCTCGTCGCCCATGATCCAACAATATACCTCCATCCGTGTACTCGTAAATTTCAGCGGTCGTTCCTATTCGCTCCATTTCGGGATAACCGTAACACACAACACCGAAAGTACGATCGTTTTGTATACAATTTTGCAACATCTCTATGGTCTGTGTGCCAAAGACTGTCATGGGTAACGTTTGTCCAGGAAATAATACAGACTGTTTTACTAATAACGGTAGATTCATATAAATGCCATCATCCAATATAGTCCGTCCCCTTAATTCCTCCAAATTTTGTCCTAAATACTGCACAGAATGTTTAATTATTTTAAAGAATCTTAACTTATGTTACAAATTAGCACGACTAATATTGCACTAGATGTTATCTTCAAAATACCGGAAAACGTATACTTACAGAATGTGTCGCTGGTAACGTCACATCGAATGTATTCTCTGAGGGCACTGGGACGTCCTCCATATTGGACTCTAGTCTATTACTCGACAAATCTATAAATGCATTATAATTCATCATACATTTGATGATACATTAAATGTTTTCTCTTATATGTATGTATCGTAACACGTGAGACCCACTTCAGCGGTAGACAGGAGACACAAAAACAATAAAAAAAGTTTACATCAACATTTCGAGCACCCTTTATAACGTTAAAGCAGCTCCACATTATTGGAGTACAAACTATAACTCGGAAATAATGTCAAATAGGACACATTTTTTATTGTTTTTGTGTCTCCTGTCCGGACCGCTGAAGTGGGTCCCACATGTTATGATACACTACGTATATAAGCACTATTTATTATTACTTGTATACTTGTATACTATTACTTGTACTTAATAAAACACTGTAATAAAACTAATTGTAATAAATTCTTTTGTAAAAAAATGCATCTGGTTAATAAATACTTTATTGATTGAACCACATGCACTTTATTTTTTATTTAATTAAAATAAAGGTGATTAAAGATATAAGTTATAATCTTTGACTATTCTACCTATATGATATCTAATATAAATACTTATAAAACTAGACAAAAAATTTTTCAAATATACAAATATTCATTTTATTGTTTAAAAAAATACAGCTTTAGTTTATTGCAATGTAACAAACTAGAATGGCATTTTGAATTTCATGTCGCTCATATACAATTTGCTAAATTATAAATAGTGAGTGCACGTTACATTGGCTAGTAAAAATACCAATTGTCTTGTCTGGTCTTCTAATATATTTACTGATAAAATTAACACATTGCGGAGGGATGACGAGATATCTCGCGTTTCGTACTTGTTCGTACTCTACCGTTAAATCGGTATCGAGGCCGATAAATCGAGATATTATAAATCCAATAATGCGTATCGTTCCAGCTAGATTCATCATCGTATTTACACCATTGTAAGTTAATTTAGTATGAATATCGTACTTGACATGTATATCTCAAACGGTCGGTGTAATGTAAACTATCCTAGTAACACAAATCGACACAAGTGTTGGTCAGTTTGTTAATTGTTACTCATCAAATATAAAGTAAGACTGACGTTTGTGTCAACTTGTATCGCTAAATGGAAAGCACCCATTACAAATTATTCACAGAGACCAAAAGGTTTATTATGATTTATTTAAAACATATGAGAGAATATACCTAGCTCAACTGTGCTTACGTCTGACCAGTTTTCATGATCTTCATCCAGGCCGCTACGTGGGGACTCTGCAAAAGTGCAAAGCAGTTTAACATTAGACACTCGAACTTGAACACTGAACAGAGTGTGAGGCACAAGTTCGTCAGCGTCATTTTGTACCTATCCTATACCCTGTACATCGTAGGTTATGCTATAATCTAAAAAACGGCAGCAAGGATTTCCGCGACAAGGATTTAACCGTTCAATACAGTAAAACAGTTGATCCTTGTAACTCGCTAGCGTTCACAAACGTTTGGAATTGCAAGCAAACATTTACATATTTGGAATTGCACATATATATCTAGTGTGTACATATATATACATACATTTTTGCATGTAACATATATTTCATAGTATACCGCGTGAAGTAATTCGATCCCAAAAACATACCTACTATAGGTATGTCGCCGTAATCGCTTTGCTCGGTGTCATAATCTTCATCAACATCCATTATTACTTATTCAATTACGGTACAAATGAATTCCGTTCGACTCGTATGTAAGCAAACTCTAAACCCAAGCCAAGTATCAACACGTAGTACGTACTAAACGCTATTCTTGAATCTTGACGTCACAACTCACAGCTCACAGGGACTACAGGGAGTAGGGACTCAGGGGCGCAGGGCAGCCGGCAGAGGTGGGCAGGGGGTTGTCAGGACTGGTTTCTTACGCATGCGCTACTGTTATGGTTTCGTAGACTGTTCGATACTAAATAAAAAAAAGCGTCCATTTTAATTTTAATTACCCGATAATCGACTATAAAATTTTCTAAAAATTTATAGAAAATCTATTTCGTAAAATGTATGAATAAATATACATATATAATATTAAACAATATAAATAAAACATAAAAATTATAATTTATATTTAATAATAAAATATTAACTAAAAAAGTGAGACAATTTATTTATAAAAATAAAACGCTCTTTCACGTCGATATATCGCGCGGTCTATAAACGTTAATTAAAATTTGTTTTGTAATATATGTATATTCAGTGATCTTATTATACAAGTATATAGTTCAAAGCACTTTATTTTACCTAAATATGTGGCGAGATTCCGGCTAGTCGTAAGATTGAATATATTTTTCTTTCATCAAGATTGAAACTTCCTAACTACACATTTCGTAATAAAATTTCTTTTCTGACGTTCAAATTCATTATTGAATGTGCAATGTATATAGCTAATAGCTACTGATCTTAAAATCTATATATACAATATTTACTATCTAGCCGGGCGTCATCCATATTAAAGAAAAAAAAATAAGATACAAAATTTTAATTTAAACTGAAGTTGAGAAGATGGCGCACTCGCGCACTCGCTTAGATTGTTTTTTTTTCTCTTCTTTTTCTTATTGTTAGATAGTAGAGCCTTCCGCTGAGCGAGCATACAAGAGAATTTAAATCAAAAGTGTTATTTATATTTCTAGTACGTAGAAAATCTGTAATCTTCATCAATTTTCGTCATTAATATAAAGTTCAATAAACAGTTCTTAAAGAAAAAGAGGTTACTTTTCTTGTTAAATATTTAATTGCAAAATTAAAAGTGTAAAATCTAACATACATTAATACTTGAAACTTTCGCGCCCATATGTGTACAGCGCGCGCTACTATTATTGTATACTGCTATACTGTGTTACCAGAATATACTCTGCTGCTACATGCACGAGAACGTCGAGAACACACGAGAAGACTCGGCCCATTTATTAACTGTGCCAGAGAAAGGACTTATTTAACAGTTTTTACTTGAATAGGGCAGTTTGTGGAGGCTATAATGCGATAATAATCATATCACTTGTCGAATGTTTATATATAAACATAAGTATATATGCAAATGTACATATACAGCTATGTTATTACTCGTTTAATATTTGTGTGGCCTAAATGGGTGATTTGGATCAAACAGTTTTGGATCCTTAACGTATTCCTGTTCTTTTGTCCAATAAGCCATTAAACCTGCAATATCAAAACAAATGTGTATAGTTATAACTTGACAACTCTGTTTTCCATGTTCCCTATATATATATATACCTGCACTTTGAGCTTTTGCAATTTCTTGTTCTAGTCTCATCTGCTTGTGTTTGCATAATCCAGTTATGTGTCTTCCATATATCCTCCCTGTGTATCGACTTTGAAACTGTGAAAGTAATCTCACATTCTTGTAATCTGGTTCAATGTCCAATCTACACATAATACATTGTCGTTTTTCTTTTACATATGGATTTTCAATTTGAATAGGCTGCAAATATTAGAAAAAAATGTAAATATATCATAACACATAAAAACGTTCAAACAGACAAGAATAAAATGCAATAAAGTTTTGCGCACATAAATACATACGCACATTTCTATAGATTATAATTATAATATATACACAACATAAAAATTTACTTTAATTTATTGTTAAAGTTAAAAATGCTTCGAAATTACATATACTGATTTTGAGTAGTAAAAATCTGTAGTTAATGTTATGTATGTATGATTTTCAATATCTACTGTAAATACACATTTCGGAATGCGTTCTTACCATGTCATTTTCCACTTTTACGTTAATTTCTATAGAGTTGCCGGAGGAACTTTTACTTATAGTACGAAAACACGATTTGTAGAATTTGCCAGCAACAAACGTCGCTGCAACTCTATGTGAGGCAAAAGCAGAAATCATTTCGCGAGTTACGAGTAGGTATTCAAAACCAATCTATAGCAACCCCAAAGTAACCTCAAATTTCGCAATTTCGTGTATAGTAAGAGAGGTCTGTTCGTTTTCGCTGCACTCTGAACTAGTGCAATAAGTTAAGGTGCCTTTTCATATGCAGCATGCTGCAGCAGCAAATCAGTCACGTGACCAAAATTTAATAACAATAAATATATTTTTATATCTCACTTAATACCATTTTTTGTTTATGACAGAGCTATGTGTCCAGACAGGAATATTTTTTCATTAGAAATAATTATGACTACTTACTTAGCTCACTACTGTGACCGAAATCAATAGCTGTGCTGTGCTGCTTTGCGAACTCGTTCAGTTGAACTTCACAACCAATAGCAGCAATCTGCTGCGGCAGCACGCTGCGCCATGAAATGGTACCTTGTGTCTTGAGTCTTCTCTCTGGGTCCAAACAAACCTGTGGAAATTGGAAAAGTCTATTTGTTTTTTTTTTCCAATATGTGTCTCCTTAGAAATTATTTCAAGCTGTGCACATACGTGCAAGATTTATATATGCGGGATAATTTAACATTGAACATTTAATACTTCAAAGTTTCTCGAATTAAATTTTCGAATTTTTTGTTAATGGGCATTTATTGTAGTATGTCGAGTGGTAGTTGAGGTTGTAATCTCGTTGATAAACACAAGGTACGGTGACTATGAGAAATATATATATAAGTATATATATATATGTATATTCTATTGTTTTACTTTTCGAATATCCACTCAAGATATCCAATCTTAGCATTATTCTTCTTTCTTTTATATCAAATCCAAAAATATTGAATTTGAGATTTTATTGGAGATTATACATTCTTGTAAAAATATATCAGTTAGGTATTCAAATGCATTCTAATAAATCCCAGCAGCTTTTCGCTATTTTTTACATTTATAAAAAATGACTTCTTTCTCATTATTTTACATAATATTTCCAATAATTTAAGCACTTTTCCAACATTTTTTTTTCTACTAGTAATACAATGTTAGCAAATTAGATTTAGATACTGTAAATTGATTTTTTCTCACAGCTTTTTTTTATATCTCGCCATCCTCTGATCATAAGTCATAAGTTTCTTCAGCAAGTCAAATTCTAGCTTGGTTTTTGTGCTTTAGTTTTCTCGAATTTTTTAATAATACAATATTATTGTCAATAAACTCAAATTTAGTGTGCTTTACAGATTCTATATAACTTGTTCATGTTTATACAAGAAACAACTCTATCTCTCATAAATGTGAATATTTTGTTGTTCTTATGAATCAATGGTTTCTCAATATCTATAACTTTCAGTTATCAATACAAATGAATATAAATTAACTTGCAAATAGACATTAATATAAATTATTATATTTATATCTGTGCTTTTGTAAACATACACGTATTTACATATTAGAGTAAAGGTCTTACTTATTGAGCTGCAAATACTTTAAACTTGAAATTTTCATTTTTCTTGCATTATTGCTTGGTAAGACGGTGTTATGAATTCTAAATATTATATATTATATCTGTAGGTATATAATAAGTAGATAGGTATATTAAAAGCATGAAAAATTTTATATTAAAATGCTTCATAATGTAATATCACTTTGTAAAGCTATTATAAGAAAAGTGAATATAATGCAAGTATTTTTCTTTGCTTATTGTGATTGATCATAACATTGGTCTTTTCCAGGCATATGCTCAAACATAAATAGGTACAAGTACCTTACATCGCTGCTCGTCAATTTTGATGATTAAAAGTCGAGGAAGAGACATTAAAAAATATCCAATAATCCAATTATGGCATCGGCGATCGAAGTTTTGGGAAAGCAAGCAATGAAAACGTTCAGCGATCGCCGGCTTTGTCAAAAAAACTTTGACAAATTGTTAAGTCTATTAAACAGGATAACGGCAGAGGATGTGAAACTCGATGAAAGAATTCTAGATTACGTTAGTAGGCAACCCGCGCCTATGTGTGTGATGGATATATTCGAGAACAAGGATATAACAATTGCGATTTTCATATTGAAACAGGGAGTCAGGATGCCTATGCATGATCATCCTGGGATGCACGGTTTATTGAAGGTATGTAAATATTTGTAGCACATTATTGTTTATATGCATATTATAAGCGTTGTTGTGTACAGCATAGTGTGTAAAAATTGATGGTATAATATGTAGAGTTTCCCCACAAACCGAAGGACATTAGCTTAAGATTTGGAGATGGGAGATATAATTCTGAGTAAAAAAAATTCCAATAGTAATATAGTATCAATATGATGTGTATTACCGATATCATGATATAGGTCATCAGTGGTATGGTAGAATTAAGCAGCTACAGTTTGAAGACAAAGAGTGATCATGTAATTAAAGCGAAGGAGGAGATTGCAGCAGTCAGGCATCGGCCTGTCTATCTTCATAGCAACTCGCCCGCTTGTACTTTTACACCGACGGAAAAGAATCTTCATGAGATCTTATGTGTGGAGGGTCCTGCAGCTTTTCTAGACATACTCAGTCCACCGTATGACGTTGACGAGTTTGGCAAGGGAACGAGACCATGTACGTTCTTCAAGACTGTCAAGTCTAAATTGTGTACAGAATCGACAGATATAATCGAAGAAGTTCAATTGACAATTGTGGAGAATCTGCCGGACTTTTACTCTTCGAGTCTACAGTATGTGGGACCTCCCTTAAAAAAATCACTGTAATTAAGATAATACTTTTCACTTCTCGTGATTTGTGAAATTTGTATTTGTAACGCTGTGCATAATTATATAGTACATAGACTTTTACGTGATCTTCACCACTACATATAAATATATTCAAGATTTAAGTTTTATGCATAATTGGCAGATATGATATAATCGAGTGTCCATATTGTGAACGGGTGGAGACCATTGTACTTTGTAAATTTAGCTCAAACTCTTAGGTCGATTCTATAGTTAATTATATGTCACGGTTGGATGCCTAGTATGTATGTACATAGATATAATATATAGCGAATTTGCGCGGACGCTTGTACTATTCTGCACTGGTGCGTACTAAAGACTACTATACATTTATAGAGAAAGATAAATGTTTAAAATATTCGATGTTAATATATCTTCATGTATAGCAGTCTTTAAAAAACTAGAATAAAGGCAGTGTGCATGCCTGACGAATTCGCTTAAATATACAAGTAGATCGAGCGATTTCCATGCCGACAATGCTTTAGTTGAAACAATAAATAAAGAAGGAAAATAACTGTTATATTAGGTTATAGCCTTTTAAAAAAACACCGCTTTCGAATATAGTAGGCGTTTTCCATTTACACTCAAGTGAGCTGAGTGTAAGTCACTCAGTTATGTGAGTACTTTAGACTCAGAATACTCAGATAAGACGTCAGTTATTCAGTGCGTAAAAGGAATTTACCTGCTTATTTTGGTGACAAAGCTATCGCATAACAATAAAAGTTCATAATCTCACCTTTAATATGAGTCTAAGGACACGGTCTCGATTGTGAATAAAAATTCAGTTGAATCTCACTTGCCATCAGCATCAAAAGGAACGTGCACGTGCATTCAACTGAGTTATGACGTTACAAGTGAGAACTGAGTTTTGATGTAAGTGGAAAGCTACTAATATATGCGTGTTTCTTAATCACGATGTTCTTAATTTTACTAACAATTTATTAATGTCTCGAGTCACAGGGTATTCTCTTTATTATCTTTTATATCTAAACTGTTTTCTTATATTTGCTACAGAGATTATTTTATGATAACATTTACATGTGAGATTAGATTACAAAATATAGCTCATAAACCTTACTTCTAATATAGCATATTTACGTATATAGATATACATATATGTGTACATAATATTAAATATATGTATGCATATATATATATATATATAAAATTTATATAATTTATATATAAATGTCAATATTCTGTAGACGTATCTAGAGTCACAGTAAATAGTTTTACGTAACAAACATTTGTCATAGCAATTTGTTACGTTTATTTCTTTTCTCTGCGATAGCACTTGAGCTTTTCACTTTACTATAATATAAAATTCAAAAATAATGATTATTGCTAGATTATTTAAAGCTAGAAAACGCTAATAACATAAAGAAAAAGATCGTGTAATTATTCCCGTTTTCATTCTTTATCGTACAAGGAAGATTGTAGAAAGTTTACCCATGTAATATAATTATTAAAAAGTACTGTTCCTCTAAATGTTAATTTAAAGGAGATGTCATCATTAGATTACCCAACATCTTTCACTTTTTAGAAAATACAATCCTGAATCAATCACTGATCTTACTCAAATTCTTATTTTCCTTATTTTCGTATGCTTATGTACAACTATCTCTTTATTTCACATGTCTGTATTACGATCACCGTGGATATACACGTAACATTAAAGCTTATATCTGTAAGACCGTTTATGTATAAATAGCGCCACTGTAGAGCGCCGATCTGCTTTAAATTTTTGAAAAGTTATATATCCACACTAATCGACATTCAAATATATTCGTTGACGTTTTATTTAACTTCGATCACTCTCGGAGTCTTGTTGCCTTTTGTATAGTGCTACATTGCTTTCCGTATAGTCCATTACGCGACGCTGACACTGCCTCTTGTATTGTTGCTGTTTGTGATAAATTTTGAACGCACCTTTTATTGTTATAAAGGCTGCACCACCCTGCAGAAATAAGAGAAACAGAAAAATATATTTAAAAAAGCTATACACACAGCAAGAAACTATTTGTGTTGAGATGAATGATTTATAATGGCAATTTAAACGAGACGGTTCTTTATAACACACGTAAAGAGAATGATGTTAATTTTTAATAATATACATATATGAAATTGTCTTGTATATATTTGAGAAATTATTGTATTATTTGAAAAATTAATACGTACCAACAATGTTCTCTGAAAATTGGAACTTATGCTTTCGAAGAATATCCTTCCGCATAGACTAGCGATGGTCGGCAGTAAAAGTGCGCCGCAAAGAACACGCGTCGCAGACACTGGATCGTTCATCGGTGGTATGTCTTCAGATTGTATACTTGTATCTTCATCGGTATAACTGCAATAATTATATTTTAAAAGCTTATTATTTTAATTGGATGCATTATTTCACTATATTCTTTATATTACATCATTTTTAAATAAAAACTGTTCAGTTATATATATTATATGTAATTTCGAAAGATATTTATATAGAAAGGATAAATCGCCAGAGCGAGATTAAGATTTATTACTTCCAATAAATCTTAAAGTATGATCTTGTTTGGTTTTGTATGGACAGTCTAATCTCGTTCTAAATGGAGGCATTTTAAGAATTTCAAGATTACTATTTTTTTTTAAATGATTATATCAGTTTTTTTACACAACTCAATTATCTTTAGTCTGCATATAAAAGTATCAGGATAAAGTCAATGAAAAGTGAATGTTTTATAAGATAATGTATCAACATATATTTGCAAACTCATTTCATTTTTCAATTACTTTATCTACTTTTGTGCAGAATAAAGAGGATTGATTTATGATTAAAAAATTTACCTGGAATAAGATTGTCTTGACCCCACAAGATGTAGCCTTAAAAATTAATAAACTTTCAATTAAAATCGCGTTTTTCTTAAAACTCGTATTTTAGGATATATTGGAAGTAGAAATTTCTAGTATCTTTACAAGAATAACATATACATAACATATACTATAAAAAAAAAAACGCGATAAATATTAGATTTCCTTGCAAGGAGAAAGAGATAATAAGAAAAGAGAAGAAAATTACACTAGAATATAAATTTACTATGGTACAGTATACAATGGTGCATATAATGAATTTGTCTATTTGTTGACAGTAATGTTGCCGATACAAACCTGCTCGGTAGAAAATGCCTTAAAATAGGAACTTTGGATGCGTGTCGCCTCAAAAAACTAAGGGCCTGATCTTCCCAACGAAGCATCTTTCCCAAAACCAACATAATTGGAATAGTTGGCAAGCCAACCAGTAGGACTAAAGGATCAGCTTGTTCCATCATGGTAAGGCCATCCTTATGACCCACCACTTGCATGACGGTAACCGCACCATAAGTCACAGCTGTCCAATATATGGATCCAACTACTATACCAGCGGCGATGAAAGGGCATACTCGGAAGATGACTGCGTCAATCGTGTCGAGTACTACCACTAATGGACCTACAATTGATTTGCATGTAGGATACTCTACATGTGCAAAGAGTATAATTATAATATATATCATAATACGTCACAATAATAAAGTAAGATAATGATTACATAGATACTTGCACTTCTCTAATTGTAAGAAATATAACAATGTCACACCCACGCACATGCACAAACATGTATGTATAATCTAATATATTCACCCATGTTTGGATAAACTATGATATATTCTGTATTGCATTGTGGGCATGCCACGGCATGTCCAGCATGACCCTTTTGCTTCTCATCGACCCATCTCTGAATACAACCCTGATGAACCCATTTTGTAGTGCCTCGGCAATGACATGGTTTAACCCACGCTGCGGTTGCATCATCTTCATCGGTTGCAAAACATACCCAGCAGTATCGCCTGCTGGATAAAAGAGGTTGACATTATAAATTCATATAGAGTGCGTCGAAAACAATCGCTATAATTTGCTACAGGTCTTTAAAATAATAAAAAGTCAGAATATATGTATATATGTATATACAATATATCTAACTGTATGTGTGGGTGGGTGCGTGCGTGCGTGTGTGTGTAATACACAATTGCTTCAAACAATAAGCATAAACTTACTCTTCTTCTGGAGTCAATGATGGCACACTAGACGTGATTTGATTTGGTGAAGATGCCCCATCAGTAATATCAACAGACAACTCATGATCCGTTATGTCGTCCCATGCGTTTTGAGAACTGTCCTCCTCCAGTGACGCTACTTGTGCCGTAGCTTGAGACTCAGATACTTCTATTATAAAAGAAGTGACATATGTGTACATGATATACATATACATAATATAATGTTCTCGGCGTTAGGTAAAAGGATCTTGTTGGCCATATTTTGTATTACCGTTGTTAGAGTCAGCAGCTTGTCTATCAGATCTCAAATTTGTGCTGAGTCTCCTTAGAGCTTCCTCTATGCTCGGAAGACGTCGGATGTTGGCCCTGGTTATACCTGACTCGATACGTACTATCCTTCCACGGCTATCAAGCCCGTAGGAGATATGTGGCATACTATCGTCCGACATCGTATCTCAGCGAGGCAAAACGCTCACAAGTTCATTACTACCTTGAAAACACAAGAAACAATACTTAATTATCGCTACAAATGCGTAGCGTTCTCTGAACACGATTCGCGAGAATCGCGAGCGCTGTTAAACCGTAGATAAACCGTAGCGTAGTGTAGCGGATTCACTCTTTTAGCGGATAAAGATAAACCTTCCCGTTACTCCCGTTAGTTCCGATCTTCCGATATCTGACAATGAACGACAAAACGAACTGAACGCGGGAGGTTAGGAATTCCGAATTAGCAGAGGTTGGGGTGAGCTACGCCACACGCTTTTGGCATTTCGTTATGCCCACGGTTATGCGAATCACGTAAATATTATGTAAATGTTTTTTTTTTTGCGCATGTTTTTTACGTAAAACGGATACCATTACGCAACGTAATTTCACGGTACATACATACATACACGCGATTGCCTTACTTATCAAGATTCGGAATTCGGATTTTATTCATCACCAATCGCCATTCACCACTATCGACTGCTATCGACATCGAAAACACTCGTGTCACTCGTATCTCGCGATTCTCGCGCAATGCTCAAAAGGCGTAACCGGCGTAACTGCAGGCGTGAGGCGTAAGGGATAAGGCTATTTAAGCTAAGGGCTAGCTAAGGGCACGAATTTAATAAAACAACAATGCAGAGACGAAATTGTGATAATGCGATTGTCAAGAATGTCAAGCAATAGGCAACACGTAACATACCCACGCCTACGTTAAAGCTTAAAGCGTGATGAATGGAGCCGTAGCCGTGCCTTGTGCCGTATGTGCGCGAGCGATTGTCTCTCGTAGAAGGTGGAAGTCGTGGATGATGATTGATAGTTCCAAGATATAAACGTCCGCGTCCGCCGCGTTCCGCACAGCACGAGTCAAAAGTCAATTAAACCTGGTGAAAAGTGAAACCTGTCCAAACCTGTCGGGAGTCGGGATCGCGGCGACGCGGCCACGACTCACGAGTCGCGAGTCGCGAGTCGCGAGTCGCGAGGCGTTTTAAAAACGCGTGCGTTCACGCAGAGCGTTTACATACGCAAATCAATGATCGACTCCTTTTTCCTTTCAGATGTTCAGATACGAGATCGCGCGAGGACCGTACATAGTACATACATACATATGTTATACATACGTCAAGGATGCAAAACTGACGCTCTTGCTCGACTCGAACGAGCGCAAAAAAAAGAGAAAAGAACAGCTCCTGGTTATAGGTCTCTTAGGTCTCTACTCCTAGTGACTCGTGACCCTCGTGACCTCGTGAGTCGTGACGACGTTTGTGTATGTATGTGTCATACATACTGATTGAACTGATACAATACGTATGTATGTACATTTCGGCGAACGGCGAGCGAATCGCTCGTTTAAGAATTTCAGTACGTATGTACCGCGCGTTTCATTATATCTCTGATTATATCTCTGAACGCACCTTAAATGTATCACGTGAATGTATATATGTCACATACATATGTATAACCCGATTCTGACCCGGTTTGAACCCTCGGTGGAAACTTAGTCATTGGTGTGTATGTGTATGACATGAAAAGCACTACCTAATCATAAAGCGTCGTCTACAATAGCCGTAAGCGTATGGAGTAAGATGTAAGCAGTAAGAGTAAGCTATTGACTAATGGGATTTTTACAATTCAAAAATAATCGACTGTGGTTGGTCAATAGCTTACTGCTTACATCTTACTCCATACGCTTACGGCTATTGTAGACGACGCTTCATAGAAATTTATAAAAATATTGTCGCACACTCTCACAAGTCTCACAGTAGTCACAGTGGTTTTCTTTATTTGGTTAGGGTGTACTGTCAAAGATTGAAGGATTATAGACCTACGTAAAAAGATGACTTTATGTAGTGTAAAAGATTGCAGAAGCAACCACAGATCAGGAAGTAGTATACATTTTTTTCGGTAAGTAATATTTATCTTTTTGGAAAGTCTCTTTGTGGTTGAAGGGGTTAGGTGCCTAATATTTATTTGTAAATTTTTTTTTTTGTGAGTTGTTCCCCTCGGTTGAGAAAATTAGGTGCCTTCAGCTTTACTCCACGAAGCTATATGACACAACGTTGAAAAAATTTATTTGTAAAGACGGTAGGTTAGGTTGAGTTGAAAGATAATATTTTAATATTTTTTATACACACGGTATTTATGTAACGTATTGAGTGTATATTATTTAAGTCACAAATTATACAATATGATGCGAAATAATGTCAAGTGGAAGTGCATACAAAACAATTTTTTAATTTCTGTACCGATTACAATTAAATAATGCTAATATAGTAAAAGGCTTTAATTCTCTATTGTAAAAAGCAAATTCAAAAAGCATCAGTGTACATTTATTGATAAATATAACAAATGTGTTCTATTTGTAACTCCCACTATATTTTTTTTTGTAAATTACACTCTCCATAAAGCTGTATTATATGTATATGTATGTATAATTTAATATTTTGTAAAAAAGAAATTATTTTTGTTTGAAAAAATACTTTATATGTTATAGGTTTCCTCTAAACAATGAAAATCTTCTGAACAAATGGATTGCTGTCGTCGGAAAGGCAGATTGGAAACCGAAAAAAACAAGCAGAATTTGTAGCTTGCATTTTAGTGAAAAAGACATTATACGAGGCATGGGATATAAATATTTTTATTTACGTGAAAATGCAATACCAAGAGATTATTCTTCAATTTTTACAAGAAAAGAGCAGATTGATATCTCAATGTTAAAATCAAAAGAGAATTACAATACCGCAAACAAATCTGTAAGCTCCAGTGAAACTTGTTGTATCTTGGACAAAAGTGCTGTAGCTGTAGAGGATCACAACTATTCAAATAATGGTAGTACTACGATTGAAAATAATGGATCAAGCATGTTTGACACTCAAGACTCAAATCAGTTGGTTCAAAAGACAATTCTTCACCCAGACAAAAAACCCGAATTTATTCAAACCGATTTTGAAAATATCTGTAATGCTGCAAGCATTAGTAATTCTGTAAGGACTGTAAGCTCCAGTGAAGCTTGTATCTTGGACAAAAGTGTAGCATGGGATCACAACTATTCGAGAAATAATGTTAGCATTATGATCGAAAATGATGAATCAAGTATATTTGGCACTCAAAATCCAAATCAATTGATTCAAAAGGCAATTTCTCAACCAGATAAAAAATGCAAATATATTCTAATTGATTCCAAAAATATCATTATGTTATCACCTATCTCACACAATTCAACTAATTCCAACTCTAAAAAGGATATAGATTTTGCTGCAAAAAAAATACAAAAATTATCGACAAATGTAAAAAATATGAGAAAGAAGAACAAAATATTACAGCAGAAGTTGAGAAGATATAAGAAAAAGATTACTTCAATGAAAGAAATGCTTAACCAATTGCAGAATAAACTGACATCCGATGATTCTTTGCAATTAATAAAGGAAGAATTTAATGAGGAAGACTTTACGTTACAGATTTTCGAAAATGAAGTTAAAACCGAAGATCGATAAACTAAAGGTACCTCAATATTACACGGATGAGATAAAAACATTCGCTTTGTCGATGAAACTTATATCTCTTTTTCTTTCTTTCCTTCTTTTGGCTTTGCATCATTTTTAAGAATAAACTTAATAAAAAATAACAGTAAGCTTTACAGAACGCGTTATATAAGAGTATACATTTAAAAATTGCACAAGCATGTTCAACTTACGAATTTGTCACTAAATTATGTTGCTGTTATTGCATATTTATTATGCGCTTGCTTTTTTAAAGTGCAAAAAATTTTACCATAATTTCAATAGAATAATTAATATATAGCTAAATATACATATGTACCTATGCTTTAAATAGTTGCATATTGTGCTGCATGATACCCATATTATTAAAAATAAGAAAATGATATGTTTTATTAATGAAGCAAAGCATTGACCTTTATTTGTGTAATAAAAAATATATTTTATTCATAGGATATTTATTGTCCAAATTGCCTGCAAGGCATTAACCCTAGAAAATTATTATTGATTATTGATGCAGAACCTGATTTTCATACTGATGTGTTTCAGAGTTAAGGAAATTTTCACCGGAAGATCAATATTGCAATCTCGTGTTGAGATAATCTCCTCTCTCGTTTTGACCATGGTATATCGAAAGAAATTAATATGGGATCTTTATAAACGCAATAGGTGATACGCACACCTAATTATGGAAGCATGGGATTATTTAGAAAAGTAAATTCATTTTCTAAAGATGATATCGCAATTGATTCAAGTATTGACTTTTATGTTCGTTGCTTTCAATAAGAAACGAAAGTGGTCTGTTGGATATTTTTTTTTAAAGCAATTTAGTGGCGACAATGTAGGCTCAGCTAGTAAAATCTGCGTAAATATTAGCTGACTAGCATAATCTTCACATAAACTCTTTAACGTGTGAAATTAATTTAAGTTTTCTTATAATAATTGCGTTGTTATATGTGAATAATTATAGAGAACTAGATAATTTGTTTATTTCCTCATCTGACAAAAAATTACAAACATTTTTTTGTCTAGATCTTTGTCACATGATATTGTTATATCTTGAGCTGCATAATTTACAAACGCGATTAAAATTTAAAAATTTATCTGCACACGGTATATTACTTGGAAAGATACGTCGCTTTAAGCTGTAAAATCTTATAAAAATAATTTGCCATAGTTTTAAGGCTGCGAAGCAACTATTGAATTTATTCTAAAAATTGACATACTCTGTTTGATATTTTCAATTCACGGAATCCTATTAACAAAGGTTGTAAGATTAACCAAATTAAAACGAAATAATTTAAATCATCAGAATGCAACCTTAGTCTGCAACGATATAATGCCATTTCTATTTACTTTGCGTGATCCTAATGATAAATTTTTATGTATAACTGACAGTAAAGGCGATAAAATCAATTTTTTTCTCAGTTGCAGAAACTCGGAAAGTAACAAAGCATTTCATATATATGTGTTTTAACTTATAGATTCTTGCAAGAGAGATACATATTGAACTATTATTTACGATGATTAGAAGTAGGCACGGCCACAATAATAACTAATGTTTCTCAATCAAAATATGTGATGCGATAAATTCAATGTTTAAGACAAATTGGGAACTTCACGTTGCCAGCCAATAATTAGAAAAGTTGTAGTTTTTTAAAAATTGACCAAACTGGCCATATTTATTAATCGCACAACGTTTCGGCCATGGGTTTTGGCCCTTCTCAAGTGACAGTTAAATACGGACGTGCTTCCCAACACGAGTTTCTCGATCATCTCGATGTCCGCACTGTGTTTACTTGATATTTGACGCGCAAACTTAATTGTAATAATTTTATTTTATTATGTGTATACCTTAGTAAGTAGAACGTTTTATTTTAGACAAATTACCAATGTAAAGTTTGCAATGTATTTAACTGTCACTTAATTGAGAAGAGCCAAAACCCTGCATGGTCGAAACGTTGTGCGATTAATAATAAATATGGCCAGTTGGGTCGATTTTTAAAAAACCACAACTTTTTCAATGTTTAAGACAAGTAATGCTTTTTCAACACCGAGAAGTGAAAACTGTGTTATATTAAAAAAGATCCTTGGTTCGGTTGTGCAGAAAAATTAAGCGTTTAGCGGTTCCCCTTTTGAGAAATTGCAATATATGTATATACATATATATCTCTTGAGAAAGTTTGATGAACGTAATTATATATTCGTCGTGTACCGAGGAATTTGATATCAGTTTGTACAGCATTGCGAACGTGATTAATCACTTCATCATGCAGCGTTTAAAGTTGTAACAGAGAAACAAAAAAGTTTCTCGAGTTTGAAACAAAAGGTTTTACAAAAGTTTCTCAGAGACAATTAATCTTAGTTTTAAAATGTTAATGTGTATATATATATATATATATATTTAAGAAAGATTTTCTTTGAATTCCTTGATTTTCCCATATTTTATGCATACTGGCATACATACGTTGAATTATCAGAATTATCAAATAAATTATTGCAACTTATATATTCAATTAGAATGTAAAAAATATACGCCTGCATTTAAACAATAAATTTTAATCCCTGAAATTCATCTGCCTCGAAAATACGCGTCAACTATAAAGCGTCTATACCTAATTAAGCGAATATTGTTTTCCAACGAATATTTTGTAAGTTTTTATGAGTTTTTTTTTCTGTGCAATATAAATAAATATATATAGCGTTGAGAATATACAAGTTTATATATAGTATATACATTATACATATATTGATGTATCGTAATCATCGTAATTCTTTTACATAATTCGCTTATAGCCATGCAGAGAAAAGATTTGCGCACGCAAATTCGAGATTCGAGGATTAATTGCGGCGCTTCGCGTCTTTCTTCTCTCATCTTTCTTCGTTTTTGTATTTTTCCGAGCGTGACTGCACCGCGTAATTAATTATATATTATACGAGTATGAGTATATACAATTAAAATTAATTTATTAATTAATTAATTGATATAACTCAAATGTAAACTACAGGACTGTTCTATTTAGCTGAACTCTCTTGCACAAGTTCATATTTTCTCTTTTTCTCTCCAACGTGTAAAGAAAGAGAGGTAGGATGAGCCAAGCAAGAAGTTGAGCTAAAACGAACAACAGGTGCAGTGGGTGCAGGTGCAGGTCAGAAACGAGTCAGTTCACGCGAGCACTCGAGCTCGAGCATTGAACTGAGTGAACACATGTTAAGCCAGTGTAAGAAGCGCACGCGGATTGTTTTACATAAATTTGATGTAAACCTTGTTTTTGATATATTACAAAAGTTTGTAATGTGTAAGTACTGGAATATATTTATAACGAGACATTGCTTATAAAAATGTAACAATGAAGTAACGTTTATCGTTTATTTTTTCTATCTAGCACTAGCACCGCAATCGATGGTTAGGTTAATTAGGTTATGACAAATACAACACTTGAAAGTAATAGTAATACACACTACGTTATAGAACAAAACGTAGCACAGCACGAGTAGCACGAAATTAGGTTGTCGTGCTTTGTTCCTTAACACGATAAGGATAAATGCAGGTATCGTTGTTGCGCGAAACTGTTATACAAAATGGTCAAGGTTAAGAAAAGGAACTTGTCCGACTTGTCCGAGTCTGCAGCGCAACAGAGAAACAAGAAGCAGCTAAATCCGTTTGAGGTACACATTAATAGAGACAAGCAGAAAGTATTGGGTCGGAAGAGTAAAAATGACCGTGGACTTCCAGGAGTCTCGAGAGCAAAGGCTATTAACAGGCGTAAGCAGAGCCTTCTTCAAGAATACAAGTTACACAATAAAGACAATGTTTTCTTAGACAAACGTATTGGTGAGCGGAATTGCACTATGAGCACGGAAGATAAGGCGATAGCAAGGTTTGCCACGGAACGCCTGAAAGCGTATAAAAAGGAGAGCATTTTTAATATGAACGATCAAGTATTGACACATAGAGGGCAGACTCTTGAAGAGATCGAAAAATTTGATGATCCTAGGAGCGACGATGAATTTAGCGGCAGCGAAAATGTTAGCGGCAAGCTGGATAAAAATTTTGTAGAGGAAGCTCACTTTGGTGGAGGCACTTTATCGAAAACAGATTCTGCATTATCCAGAAAGGATTTAATCGATCAGCTCATTGCGGAATCGAAAAAGCGGAAGGCAGAGAAACAAAAGATACGCGAGCAAACGATAGATCTCACAGAGAAACTCGATTCCGAATGGAGGGACCTCTTGCCCTTTATGTCCGTTTCCAAAAAGTCTACAGAGGGAGAGGACACTGATGAAACGGCGAAAGCTGCTGATACTTATGATATCGCTGTACGGCAATTAAAATTTGAAGCCAGAGGTAATCCATCTGAGAAACTGAAATCAGAGGAAGAGATCGTTCAAGAAGAGAAAGAGAAATTAGAGAGACTCGAAGCTGATAGATTGGCAAGAATGAAAGGATTTATATGCGATACCAGTAACCAGTATAAGCATAAATCTGCAGATGATCTCGAGGATGGTTTTATAATGGAAACTATCGAAAATAACGATGTTAGTTTAGTAGCTATTGACACTGATGATATCAATAATGAATGTAGCGATCAAGTTGATGACTATCTTGATGATGATGAACAGAAAGAAAATAAATTGGGAGACGCTGCCGATAAAGAAACAGTTAAAGGTGTGAAAATGCGAGAGGATAACAAAAGGCAGGAAACAATATATTCAGAATCATCTAATACCAAAGATGAATCCGATACAGATTTGAATGGCAAAGAATCAAAGATTGAAAATTTGTACGATGAAGAGTCTGAGGTCGATCTTTCAGATTTAAAGATATCTGGATCGTCTAGTGAAGATGAAGGTGAAACACAAGTTAATACATTGGCAACGGAAAGTAACAGACATGTTACGTTTACTAATAATCTGACAAAAGATTTTAAACAGATAAATCAGTCTGATAAGATTTGTCCTAAATCAATACTGAAACAGACTAATAATAGTACACATGTACAGGCCTTATCTGCCGAAAATGAAAAGCAGGAGATCAGAAACGATCTCTTGAGGCGAAAAGAGATTATGGAAAAGGCACGAGAGGAATTACCTTACACGTACAACGCTCCAGAAAGTTTTGAGGAACTAGAAAAATTGTTAGAACCATATAATGCAGATTATCAATCAGTGATCGTAGATCGTATTATAAAATGTAATCATTGGACGTTAGATAATAGAAACAGGGAAAAGATGTCGAATTTATTTGTATATTTACTACAATATATAAATAACTGTGCCTCCACGGAGAGTGCTGATGATTTAGTTAAATGTTTCCAAATCTTTGATAGGTATAAATGATTTATACTCACTACACTATAGCTTTATATTACAAGTGTATATTACATATACATATATTATAGTACTTATTATTTATATGTAACTTTTATTTTTAGATTATGTCCTTATTTTTATGATCTAGCACATATGAATCCAGAGAATGCTAAAACTTGCATACAAGAGGTGATCAAGGAGAAACATAATAAATTTGAAAAAAATAAGACAAGATATCCTGACATGGACACGGTAAGATTATATATTATATGTATACATAAGACGTCTTCAATTAATTGCGTTTTTTATTAGTAGATATATATATATATATATAATGTGTGTACATTTTTGTGTATGTGTATAAAAGTACGAAAGAAATATTGGTACATAGAAGATATATACATGTATAGATTGCAATTCCTAAATGGATGAAATTTAAAATTAGTAGTCTATGATATGTGCTATATTCTAGTGCACATATATATGTATATATATTATATATATATGTATAATATTTATGTAATATACTATAATTAAGAGGAGAGGAAGAAAAGGAGAAAAATAATATATATTATATAATTAAAATTGTATAATTGAAGAAAGTGTTGTATTAAGTAATTAATGGAATGAATATGTAAAGGAGAATGTGTGTGTGTGTGTGTGTGTGTGTGTATATATACATATATTTATATATTTTTCAGCTTATATTTTTTAAATTGGTATCCTTGTTGTTTCCAACATCTGACTTCCGGCATCCTATTGTTACTCCTTGTTTAGTATTCATGTCACAAATATTGTTGAGAGCTCGTATCAAGAAATACCGGAGCGATATTTCAAAAGGTCTTTTCATATGTACCCTTATTTTAGAAGTGAGTACATCCGATTTTATTTACATTCCGTATTGCAACGTAAAATTGAGAAAATGCATACTGTTTTAATCACCTCTTTAAATTGCAGTATACAATGCTAAGCAAGCGATTTGCACCGTCCGTAATTAATTTCTTACGAGGCATCATCTACACAGCGACGCCCGCAGATTTAACACAAAAATTATCACAAAAAATGAAAATTATTCCACCATTCAAGATTACGTGTAAAGCTTTAGTGATTAGTAAAAGCGAAAACACAATTGATCCAAATAGCGCACATATGTTTGCAAATGATTTAATTCATGAGGAATTAGACGATAAATTTAGAATAAGAGCTTTACTGACTGCAGTCAATCTGCTTATCGAATTTAAAAACCAGCTTCAAGAATTAGAAGCAATATATCCAATATTTGAGCCTATTTTTCAGTTATTAAAAATAAACAAATTCAAACAGTATCCACGAAACATAAGAGATTATATAAAAGGACTGCGTAAGGAACTCAACGTTTTACGAAATAAGAAATTGGAATACATTGTGCTTGAGAAGAAAAGACCAAAACCTTTAAAAACATACGAGCCAAAAATAATGCCAGTGTAACTATTGCACATTTTTTCTTTTCTCTAATTTACAATTTCATGAATTTAAAGTTTTTAAAAAATTATAATTTATCTTATATCTATAATAATATATTTGTGTATTATTAAAAAATATTTGTTATTTTTTTTATAATACAATGATATTATTTCACGATATTATTACACGATATTATTTTAAATATTATCTTTTTGCAGATATGACGGAAAACGACATAAATCCATATCGAAGGAAAAAACGGAAAAAGAAAAATTACTACACAAGTATAAGAGGGAATTTAAGGGCGCAATTCGTGAAATAAGAAGAGATCGCGACTTCTTAGCTAAAGTACAAATCGGGCAGCAAATTAAGAGCGACGCCGAACGCAAACGCAAAGTGAAAGAAATTTTCGGCGAGGCTGCTATGCAGCAAAGCGAGCTTAAGAAAATAAAAAGAAGAAAATAATTTCGAAAGAGCAGAAATATGATACAAAATTTTAAATATTGTAAATCTATTTTTTTAAGTGTATACATATGTGCAGTGTTTCACTTTTCGCGTTATTTTTTAACGACAAATTCTTTGATTATTTTGGGAATTAATTTTTTCTCTGGGAAATTGCGACATTAATAACTTTCAAGTTAAAAGCAAATTAAAAAAAGATTTTTTGCGAATTTGGGAATCAAATAGATTTAATAGCGATTATAAAATAATTTTTTTATGTATAAAAGTATACCATTTGTATATCACTCAGTCTATTATACTTACTATTTTAATTTTACAAAGATATATTTGACATTAAAGGAAACTACGATAAGTGATAACTTTCAATTTTCGACATTTTGGGATACTTGGCGTGAATGCGCGCACATATGCATGCAGAAAAAAGGAAAAACTATGTATGTACTGTACTATGTCAACTCTCAACAATAGATATTATATGTATATCTAACAGTTACATATTACGTATGCTATACATATTTATGTATGTACATACATATATACATGTAATAAAAATTTCAATATTTTGTTTGTTTTGAATTAATAATCATGTTAATTATAATCGTATGATAATGCCCCTACAAATTAGTGCAATAAATTATATCGTTATTTGTAACAGATTCGATCTATTCTATCGCGTAACTGCATCATGTTAAACGTCCTTTTTTATACACTTGACTTGAAATTAAACAAACTTTGTATTAGATATTGGAAAAAAGAGAAAAAAGAGAAAAAAGACGAAAAATGTGAATTGAGTTACGTATATCTGACCTGACCTACATCGGATCTGTCAATGTGTCAATAATCTACGAACGTATATGTATATGTGTACATATAATCCAATAATATAATGGATAAAATCAGATAAAATATACATATACTTTGAATAGTATGTAAAAAGGGAGATTACTTATTCAGCTTACTCTTTAGTCACTTGTCTCTCTCTCTCTCTCTCTCTTCCTCCCCCTTCGCCTTCCTCGCTCTCTTTCTCTAGGCAGAGCTCATCGAGACAAGTCTTACGGGAATTTGAGTAACCTGCATGACCTGCATTCAGTATCCAGTGGGCCTGGAGATAATTGAAGAACGATGATATTACCGACCGGACCGTTTTGTCTGTACCAAGTGCGATCAAAAGTGCCAACAGAGCGCCACTGTATTTACATACCATACGTGTCACATGATAAATGCATACATACATACACATATCAATACTAGTAAAAGTAGTAATACGGATACGGAACGGGGATTGGGGATTGGGGAATTGCATATTTGCGAGGACGGGCTACGGAGTACGGACTACGGATACGGGATAGTACGGATACGGAGGACGGAGCGAGCCAGAGCGAGCCCGGAGTCCGGACTCGCATTACTCGCAATTCCGCAATAGACGGGAAGGGAAGACGGAAGACGGGTTGACGCTGGTTGACGCCACCCCCGCCCGTTGACGGTTGACGGGTAGAGACCACTGACTAGAGACTAGAAAGTAGAGAGACCTGAGAGACAGTGGACAGTGGACTGTGGACAGTGGAGTGTGGAGAAATCAGCTGCCGTTACAGTACTTACAGTCGAATGCGACGTTCGTGGATTCGCGACTAGGTCCGGCTCCAGTCTCCAGTCCCGAGTGGTCAAAATCCGTGCAGTGGAGACCGTGTGCGGCGGACGGTTCAGAACAATCAGAACGGAATTTTACAGCACCCGGGATGGGTGTCATTTAACAAATCCCTGTCAAATCCTAACAAATCGGGTCTTAATTACTCCATCGGGCATCGTGTCTCTACAGTCTACTCTCTTGTGTCACACGCGCGCGCGCGCGCGAGATATCTCGTATATCGTACCTACCAGCTTGTCACCTCTTTCGCACCTTTTCGTTTTCGTTATCTAAGAACCGAGTAAAATGCCTGTCTTCCACACCAAGACCATCGAGAGCATCCTCGAGCCAGTGGCTCAGCAGGTAATTGAAATGCCATGTCAGGACACATATTCCTCGATCGTCACTCGTCACTCGTCACTCGTCACTCGTCATATCCATCGTCGCGTCGTCGAGGTCGAGGCTATCACTGATTATTAAGATTTCGTTCGAGAAATTATTCTTCGAGAGAATCTCGAGAGATACCTACATATTATTATTATGTCATTAATTCGTTAATTTGATCGATTAACTGCGGCGTGGCGCGGAAACTCCTTACTCCACTTGTACTAGTAATAAGTAAATAAAAAGATGCAGACAAGAAATCTCTGCCATGGAGAAAAATGACACGGTTTCTCGTTTAATAATCGCGCCGTGAGACAGACTAACATTTTCTATCTAAGTACATGGCTTGCATTGCATTCCTGTCGGAGACTCAACACTCAACACTCAACACTCAACACTCAACGCTTATCGTGATCGTCGCGATCTTATTAATTCTATATAAATACCGCTCCTTGACAATTAACATCAGTTAATCGGTATGTATGTATGTACATATACAATATACATATGATATGTACATACGTGATGAAAATCAGCCGTTTTTACTTTTTTTTAGCGAGGCAAATACGAGTACGACAGACGTACGCCGCGCGGATAATACGAGCTCGCACATACATTGTATTTTGACACAAGTCGTGTATTTACATTTTACAGAGTGTAGTGTGTAACCGGCCCGTTGTTTCATCTAAAACGCTTTTTATAGAACTATGACATCATACCCCGTATATAGAACGGGGCTGCTAATTCTGCTAATGCTACGCTACCTATATCCATCTTTCTCAGGCATATCATACGACATACAGTTTCGAAAATGAAACTTAATCTCTTTGGCCGAGGCCGGGGAAAATCCTTCCTGTGGCCTGCTGTGGCCTATGCTCCTGTGCATGTATAGTGTATACTGTATACCAATGCCACCTGTCCAAATAAGGACATGTCGGTGATGTCGGCCGGACGCGGACGCATCGGCATGTATATAGTGTCACACATCGTCCCACGCGTTTGCGACTTTGCGCGTAAGACTTAAGGATGTATGGGTGACATCTCAAAGCATTACCAAAAATCTAAAAATTTCATAGATTGTTCTATTGTTACGTCTGAGTATCTGTGTAAAATTTCAGTACAATTTTCTTATTGGTTTCAAAGTTATTGTAATTAAGGATGTATTGGAGGTATTTCAAATATATTCAGAAAGTGCTGTAAATTGTTTCTAAATTAAATGAAAAATACTCTGTAAAATTTTTAAGTTATTTAAGAGTTATTTAAGTTTAAAGTTGATAAAATTAACATTATCCCTTATGGAGAATCGACATTTCTGCTGTAAACAGTAAATATAAATATAAATAAAATATAAATAAACCATTAAGATATTTTTTAAACTTTTTTTATGTGTAAAACTGAAAACATACATCATTGATATTGTATTTTAAGTTTCAAAATTTTTTGCTACGAAAAATTTTTTTTAATTGTTTAAACAATACTAATTATTTAAATGACAAAAAATCATACTTAAACTGTTAACGGTAATCCCTTCTAACATATAAAAAATCTTGAGTTGTTTGACATACATGCAAAGTCTTCTTTTATTGAAAGTTTAACTTTTAGCAGGGACTGTGTGTGTGTGTGTGTGTGTACTATTGCGACTGTCCGATACATCCTTAAGATTTAGAATATTAATGAGCCACAAAGCCAACTCTCGTTTCATATAATATACCTGACTGTAAACCTGACCAATATATCTGAATCTGACAATGAATATATATGCATATATGTATTTTTATAATAAGCAGCAACAGTCAACGTTAATTCTTTCTGCTTACTTTTTTTATAATTAATTTTTACAGCACCTAATTTTTTTTCACGTTATAGTGAAATAACTAAAAAAAGTTTCTCATCACGATTATACACAGTTGATCACGAGTATGAATTACACATTAGGTTTTTTTTTAGTATTTATATAGACACAAGTACTATATAATTATCTATATTTCATTTTACTGACAACTACAAGTTGGCGCTAGTTTTTTATATCAAATTTTTTGCTTCCGGGGGGGGAGGGGGGGGGGGGGACTGTACTTGACACTGTTTTTCCTCTTTTTTTTTTAAAGATGTACGGATAATTAATTACAAAAGTATGATACAAGTTAAAAGCTAATTTTCAATTTCTCAGTTAATTATATTTTAAACGGAAAATCTTTAGGGTTCTAGTATGACGTTAAAAAGGCTATAATACCTACTTTAATAATGATTTTATGTAACATACACATAAATAAAATTGTAAAGGAATAAATATGTAATAACATATGTTAACACTGTTAACAGTGTATTATGTTTTACACATACGCACGCACACGCGCGCGCGCGAGCAAAAATATTTAAAAATACTGCAAACTTTACTACAGCTTTTGGATTATTTTGGATAATCAAGAGTTAATTAAAAAGGCTAATACTATTTGAGTTGTATTATATAACAAAATTGAAACTGAATCAAAATAATTGAAAGGACTTTGACTGAAATATCAATATATACTAACGTACAATACACAACTATAAAAGGTACTTATTGAAAATATGACGTTTAACAAATATTTATGTTGTATAAATATGGGATTTATGCAAAGTTATGCAGAGAATGCGCAATTTTATTTATGTGCAAGTCCCGGTGCAAGTTTATATACATATTATGTTATATTTACATAAAAATTAATACATTTATACTTTTTTATCTCTATTTTACCATATGGATTAATATTCATTTAAAACTGTCTTAATAATTATTAATATTATGTTCTCTGTAGGTATCGAGACTTGTTATTTTACATGAAGAAGCTGAAGATGGAAATGCGATGCCAGATCTGGGAAGGCCCGTACAGGCCGTTAGCATGGCTGTAACTAATCTTGTGAAAGTAAGTGTTTATATTGAAACTGCATAAAATAAATAGTTAAATACTGGAAATATTATATTGGCCCTGCTACTGCTATGCACGTTTTGCCATGGCTACTGCAGATTGACGGCAGAAACCAAACAGAATCTTCCAAATCATTTCGCAAACATTTAAATGGAACACATTATTCAAATAGTTACGAAACGACACAAATTCCGCTCAGTTTTTGCAGTCAATCTGCCATTATATTCTGTTATATTTCCGCTGGCATTCTATCGAAATCAAAATTTGTAGTAGAGACTTTCAAAATCTGTTCTCGACAGATTTGACTATATTCAGAGATTGTCTTACATTTATTTTAATTTGCAGGTTGGAAAAGAAACAATAAACTCATCCGACGATGCTTTACTTAAGCAAGACATGCCAGCAGCATTGCAACGCGTTGAAGGTGCTTCCCGTCTTCTGGAGGAAGCATCGGCCATGTTAAAGGAAGATCCGTATTCTGGACCTGCTAGGTGAAACTTTATGAAACCTGACCTTTTTATATGAGAATACCACACATTAAATTTTTTCTCGAATGCCACGAGCTCATGACACGTTTGGTTTTTTTTAGAAAGAAACTTATAGAAGGTTCGCGCGGTATTTTGCAAGGTACCAGTTCCTTACTTCTCTGTTTCGATGAAAGCGAAGTGCGAAAAATCATACGTGAATGCAAACGCGTACTCGATTATTTGGCTGTTACCGAAGTCATTGAGACGATGGAAGATCTGGTGCATTTTCTTAAGAATTTAAGCCCGTGCCTTAGTAAAGTGTCGAGAGAAGTGAGCGCTCGTGAAAAGGAGTTGACACATCAAGTACATCGGGAGATATTGGTGCGCTGCTTGGAACAAGTGAGTGTTAGAAAGCTACATTTACATATTTATTATCCATGTTTTATATAAATAATCTTACAGTATAGATTACTGCTACTGGAGTGCGAAATATGAGGTGTACATCCAACGACTTGAGAGATACTAATATTTAATATACTTGCAGGTAAAAACACTCGCCCCAATTCTGATTTGCTCCATGAAGATTTTCATCCATATTATTTCACAAGGTGGGAAAGGCGCGGACGAAGCAGCAGAAAATCGTAATTATTTGTCTGGCAGAATGTCCGATGAATTGAATGAAATTATTCGGGTGCTGCAATTGACAACGTACGATGAAGAAGAGTGGGATGCCGATCAATTAACCGTAAGTTACTTTGCATTTTGCTTGACGCGGTCGCGATTTGAATATAATAAAAAAGACGTGTTATATTTTTATATTTTATTACGTCAGGTACTGAAGAAGGCTCAAAGCGCCATAGAATCCAGGATAAGAGCAGCTTATGATTGGTTGGACGACGGACTGGCCCTGAGAGGTGGCGTAGGTGAAAAAAGTCTTCGTCAGATCATAGAACAGGCATCGCGTTTGGCAGAGCGTTATCTGCCTCCGTCACAGGCAGAGCCCATATCTAAACTGGCCTCACAGATAGTTACTATGACCGACGCTCTTTGCGAATTGCGCCAAAATGAGAAAGGTAATTTTGTGCCTCGTACAATTTTATATCATGTCGACCCCCCCCCCCATCCCATCTTATTTACATATTGTAGAAATGTTACAATATGTTACAAAATGTACATGTTTAATACGAGAGATTTAATTTATTTTAAATGGCTACACGTATATATCTACGAAGGTACTACACCCCAAGCGGAAGCCTTAGCACGCAGTATTAAAGAAAAGTTAAACGAGCTCCGCGGCTTGGTAGCGTCCGCTTTGGTAGCAGCGGATAAATCGGGGACCGCACAAACAGCGCACACGGTGGCAGGTCGATTGGAACAAGCGAATAAATGGCTTCTGAATCCACAGCACGATGACAAGGGACTCGGTAAAAGGGCTATAGCTTTAATAATACACGAGGGAAAAAAGGTACGATGTAATTATATCCCGTTATAATGAGCATTTCGGCCGTATTAAGTATTTACTGCGTACACATGATGTAAATATAGTAGCACATTATTGTTCATTTTTATATGGTATTTCAAATCAGTCATATTCACTCTATAATACTTAATATCTTCAATGCTGCGCATAGAAAGAATGAGCAACCTATAGCAAATGTGAGTCCGTAAATACATTTTGTTATTTTTTCAAGATATAATGTTTATCGATGTTATCGCTGAGAATTACATGGAATATTTCGAGCATCGCGGATTTTGTACGACAATTTGACTTTGATAACAGTACGTCCACAATTTTTAACTTAGAAATTTAGACAAGAGTGTGATTTCAGCAGAATTTTTAATATTTGCTAGGCATTAAGTTCAAATTCTAGACTTTTTTTATTTAAAGTTCAGTTTAAATATACTTAAAATCTTGCACAAATAAATTCTGTGTATACATACATACATACATACATACATACATACATATATACATACATATATATTATTCAAGATTTTTTTTTATCGAAACAAAATTTACGATGCTCGCAGCGCTCCACGTCAATTATTTTTCTTGAAAATTTCATATCTCTTGTCAACACTGACAATTTTATGTTCGGAAAATAGGTGGCCGAGGGCATGCCGGGTATACACAAAGCAGAGATCTTGCAATTGTGCGATGAAGTGGACAACTTGTCTCATCAACTCGCTGATCTTTGCGCCCATGGTCAAGGAAACACCCCGCGCGCTCAGGACATCGCGCGGCAGTTGTCTCACAAACTTTACGAATTGAAGAACAGGATACAGCAAGCCGTTGTGTCTCGCGTCGTCGAGGATTTCATCGACATTACTACGCCTTTGAAGCAATTTACGGATGCTGTTTTAACTCCCGCAGGCACGCCGGGACGCGATCAGAATTTCAATGATAAGACATGCGCGCTACAGATGTTCTCGAATAGAGCGGCAAAGACTGCGAGGATGGTCGCAGCTGGCGGTATGTAACGTCGTATATTTGACAACGTATGAAAAATTTTAATTATCTTAACATTAACTCTTCAGAAGAAAAAGATTCGAAGTTACCAGGATCATAATATACAGGGTGTCCCTGCACTCACAATCAGTGCAAAAACTGGTACAGCAGCTGGTACTTTAGCACACATGAAAACAGGTCAAAAGTGTTTAATAAACATATGACCGAATTCCAAGTTTTAAACAAATTAAAGAACATTAAACAATATTTACTTTAATTTATGTTTTCTTACAAAAGCTTCAATACCCTATAACTCCGAAACCGTTCGGATTCGGACATATGTTTATTAGATATTTTCGACTTGTTTTCATATGCTAAAGCCGCTGTACCAGTTTTGCACTAAATCCATGGACACACCCTGTAGAAGACACAGTCTTCTTCTTCTTCTGGAAGAAACGTATCCTTCTTCTTTTGTTTTTCTTTTTTTTCTAAAAGATTAAAAACGCCGCATTGTTGCAGGAAGCGGAGGAAACAAGAAGCTAGCTGAGGCTCTGACCGCCAGTGCCTCGCAAGTGGAATCCTTGACGCCGCAACTGATCAACGCCGGACGAATTCGCATGACTTATCCGGATAGCAAGGCCGCAGACGAGCATTTTGAAAATTTGCGACAGCAATATGCGGAAACTATGCAACGAGCACGAGCGTTATGCGACGAGGCGACCAACAGCGGCGATTTTATCCGGACGTCCGAGGAGCAGATGCAGAAGCATTCGTTTCTCTGCGAAGAGGCGATCGCTAAAGCCCTACCGCAGAAGATGGTCGATAACACGGCGTCTATTGCGCGTCTCGCGAACCGAGTTATACTCGTGGCAAAGCAGGAGAGCGACAACAGTGAAGATCCCGCCTTTATACAAAGAGTAAATCACGCCACCGATGTTCTTCAAAGCAGTACGTATACTGTTTATAGATACATATTATTAATATTCTACAATTTTTTTCATTTTAATATAGTTATTAATATATAAAATCAGGACCATATATATAAGAACAGAACATATAAAAAGCAATGCATTTTTGTAAAAATAAGTCAGTTTAAAAAAATTTATACACAAATCTTTTATTCTATAGAATTTTTCATGCGTTTTCCATGGTGTATGAGCATCATTAATTTTTTTTTTCAATGAAACCATAATATTTTTTTTACATAATTTGTAACTCGAGTTATTCTGCATATAAAAACATTGGAAAAGTTGTTTTAACCGTTTAAAGCATAGCGCGTAACATTAGTAACATATATGTATGTCATAATTAACTAAAGACTGTAAAGAGTTGTATAAAACTTGAAGAGAGTGTTATTTACAGTTTTTTTATAATTAATCATATTATGTATGTGTCTAATAGGCGTCGCTCCAATGGTCCAAGATGCAAAACTAGTGGCAACGAACATTCATGATAACACTGCGGTATCGCGTTGGAGAGAAAATAATCGCGTTGTGTGTATCTCTTGTTTTATTATTCCACATATTCCATAAATATTGACATAACGTATATATTTTATTTCGGTATGTTTTTAGTTGTTAGCCAATGTTGGACAAGTTCGTAAAGCTATTGTAGTTCAGCCGGATTTGGTGCCGCCTCTGGAAATGTCCCAGTTACATATTAACGACGGTAAGTCTATTTTTTAGTTTTGATACATACGAAATATTTCTAAGAAATAATAAAGCCTTTTTAAAAAACAAGTCAAAACAAAAATTGGTTTGGTAGTCATTTTAAATCTTTTAATAGTTAATTGGCGCATTATTTTTATAGGAAAAGAATTAGTTTATAAAGATAGTAATTATTTGTTAAATTCGTTCTTTAATAATTCGTTATATTGAATTATATAGGAATTACATATAATTCTATAATTTGTAAATATGTGGTAAGATATGAGGAAGTGGATTAAAGCATTTTATTATTTTGTTAATAATTTTTTACTCTTTACTATGTGTTAAGTATGGCGAGTTAAATCAATAAATATAGATATACATATAGTCAATGATTGCATACAATAGTATTTTATATTACCGACCAAATTTAATATTTAATCTTTATTTGCTAAATTAAATCACGTTGCAATATCAGTGGAATATTAGTGAAATAAGTTTGCTGAATATATCTTTTACAGACCAATTTCCAATTCGATATAATTATTCCAAAAATAAAGGTATCTGTTATCATGATGTGATTTATGCATGATTGTGTGCAATACAATTTTACATACGCATTTAATCTTCAAAGCTATATTGAAAAAAATAATAAAGACTGAATCATACGTATAATTTAATATAAATATAGTATTGTAAATAAATGTGTGTGTATTTGTTTATAATATTTGTGTATATGTGTATGCGCATAAATACACAATACAAACACACATGCACACACATTTGCTATGTAACATTTCATATTACATTCGATAAAATTGCATTAACATCATTGCATTAATATTTATCTTTATCATGTGTAAAATGCAGATCAGGGTAATAATGATCGAAAATTTAGATTTATTGGTCATCAGATTGTAATATTAATTATAATTTGCTCCGATTAGTAGAGAACCCCGATATTTTGTATCAAGAATTGGCTTCTGACAACGAGTTAGACAAATCGATTCATGACGGAGGTAATTGGTAACCACGTTTGTCCCATAAATAATTATATGTTTTTTTATGTTTAACGTTTCCTTTCCCCGATATGAAGCATGCGATGAGTTGAAGATAAAAAGCTTATGTTATACATGTTATAACGTTATGGGTATGATCATAATGTTATGAAATAGGATATAATATACGTATTATTTTTAAAACAAGTGATTACGTATGATACAAATTTTATTATACATTTTTGCAAAAGTTTAAATATTTGACATAAACTTCTATCCTACTTAATAAATCAAACTGCATTTTGCTCCTAATTGCATATTATAATATTATAATAATATACAATCTTCACAATGTTTCACAGCAATTCATGATTATTATAATTTCGTGTGTAATATTGACATTTTTATTAATTTCTAGTTTCTTTTATATCCTCATGTACTTGAATACTATATCATAAATTCATAATTATGATATATAGAAAAATTATTTAATGATATGGAGATGTAAAGTATTGTTTCAAATAATCATTCAGTTTTTACATTTAAAAGCATGATATTAACATAATATTGGATTGATTTATAAATAAGTTTCGCTGTAGATAATTACTGAATCTCTTCTCTTTTCTGAGAAGCCATTTATATTTTTGTGAGAAACCGGTATTTTATTTATGGTATGTAATTATTTTATCTGTTGCAAGTAGTTAAGAGTGTATCATTTACGAATCAGTACTTATATATGCCACTACTTATTATAACATTTTTTTAATATAAAAATTTAGTTTGTTAAGTAAAATGGAACTTATTTATGAATCAACCTAATAAATAATTACATGCATGTAGGATCATTTTGTACGAAATTTGTCTTATATTTTAATGTGATGCGTTTTTGCTTTTAATGCTACATGGATTGCCAGGTTATTACGATTATAACATCATCGACGGTAATTATTTAAACCTGTTTGCATTCTTATAATAGCATTACATTCTTATGATTTATCAGTTCTTCCATTTTTTCTTTTTATTAATAACATGCCGTATGAGGAATCTGTGAAATAACTATTTTATCAAACTCACAACAAATAATATCTAATATTATTTTAAACATTGTACATCTCACGAACTTATAACTCGTATTTACAAGTTTATCTATTTGTTTTATATAGTGTTTGCAATTGTTTATAGTGACAAAAAAGCAGTTTTTTTTACAAAATTTTATTTATTACGATTAATTTCATGTATATTTTGGAATTGTTTTCTATAACACAACGAGGAAAGAAATATCATGGTGATTATATTACAAAATTTTGTATTTACATTATTTAAATGCTGTATTTATTTATTATGTATAGAAGTGGCACCTCCTCGTCCACCTTTGCCTGGAAGCAATATCCCACCTCCGAGACCTCCTCCTCCCGAGACAGACGACGAGGAAGAAATGTTTATGCATGCTCCTCAACCAAATCAACCAATAATGGTAAGAGAAATAATCGGCGCGCAGTTTAATATGTTGGAAAATACGCGTATTAAATATAATATTGAGCTGCCTAAGATCCAAGCTTAGACCGTATGGCTATTTCCTTTGTATTGATTTATATCTTAACGGTCTTAACATATATTTATTGTCTAAAAATTATGTAAAATTACATAACAAAATCATGTGCGTGAAAAGGAGTTACATTATGAAATTTGTTATACAGATGGCCGCCCATGGTTTACATCAAGAAGTACGGCAATGGTCCAGCAAGGACAACGAAATTATTGCTGCAGCGAAGAAAATGGCTATTTTAATGGGCAGACTGTCGGGATTAGTTAGAGGCGAGGGTGGTAACAAACGGGATCTTATCGCATGCGCCAAAGCTATTGCGGAAGCTTCCCAAGAAGTGACTCGTCTTGCGAAAGAGCTCGCTAGGGAATGCACTGATAAACGTATTCGAACGGTTCGTATATCGCTGATAAAATCGATATCTCATTGAAATAACATTATTTATTACAATATATGTGTGTAATTTCTGTGTAATTATATATTTGTAATAATTTTTTAGAATCTTCTTCAAGTTTGCGAGCGTATACCTACCATTGGAACGCAATTGAAGATACTGTCTACAGTAAAAGCTACTATGCTTGGAGCACAAGGTACAGTTTGCATTCTCTTTTACATACATATGTTTACGTATTGATTATATTCAATAGCAGATCATGATCTCGCCGGTCTAAGTAACTATTAAAGAATATTTATTAGTGACCCTAGGATGATATAATCTCTCTATGAAACATTGATTAATGAAAAGAGGAATCATCATATAATTAACGAAAAAATTAAATTGTTTGTATGTAGAGACACTTCCGACCTGGGAAGAGCTGATGCTTTATGGTAAAGAAGTTGTAAACTTGCTTGATGTTAGCTTTATTTCTTTTTCTTTCGATGTTGGTTCTTTTGTTCCATTTAAAGATTTGATTTTTATGCATTATATACACAGCATTTAAAACACAGCATGCGTCCTCTACTTTTTCCTCGGAAAAGAATACAAGAAAGTGATATATTATTATTCAATGCTATATACCTATGATCTTTTATATTATGTGATATTAGATGGCAAATTCTATTTTAATACAATATTATAATATTTAATTCATCAATCTATGCGATCTATGAGAGAAATAGGCTAATATGGTTTTAATATTTTAATTTACATTTTAAATGGTATGCCGTTGGTATGCGTCTGCTCATCGTGGTGTAGATGAATTGATTGGCTGCAGTAAGTGGATCATAAAATTTGTAGCAAATTTTTAGATAGCAAATTTATTCCATATAGTACCGTCTACCATATAGTACATTGTCTATATAGAACGATTGTGGCAATTTAAATAGAAATCATCTTTGTAGTCAATAATACAAAAATATGTTAAAGAAAAAAGTTAAATGATGTAACAAGGTCCAACTTTCTATGATATTTTTTCTTCGAAACAACATGCACCAGTAATGTGCACAATTGCATTTCTTCGTTAAGTAAAAATATAGGTCCGTTTTGATAAGTTTACCTCTCTTATTATTCTATATATGTTAAAAAAAGTGTTAAGATAATATTATCGAAAATAGTTTGCAACAAATATTTTACGTTTTATATAATCTTGATACAATTTTGATGGAATATGAAATACTCCGTAAAGCATATGATTCTTTTTATTATGTTATATAGTAAGATAATCGGAAAGTAAATGCTTTACGAGATACCTCATGTTTTTTCAGTATCTGGATAAAACATGAAATATTTTGCAAACTCTATACTTTCTTCTTTTCGACGATCTTGTTTTCATATTTTTACATAATCAAATAGTACAACACAATTTATGATTTATCATTCGTATATTAATATATAGTTATTATAGTAAACAGACGAATTTATTTAAAATTCAAGCGATTCATATTATTTTCATGAAAGCTTTCTTTGGGTAATTATCTCATTCTCACCCTCTATTTCGAAATAGCGATTGATATCGCCGACCTTATTTATGCATGCATTTGTACGTAATTACGAGTACTATAGCTCGCATGTTTAATCTAAGATTTTTAAAAAGTCCTCGGTTTGGAGAATTTGAATTCTTAAGATACAGTTGCGGAATCACGTTTTCTCTAGTAGAATTGTATGTATATTAAATATATTTTAGATATTTATATATTAGTTTGAGAGATAATATAATATATTATACTTTCATCCACATTCCACTTGACATTATTATCATTTGATAAAACTTTGTTTAAAACATTATTATCAATCCGTATTACAAATATAATTTTATAATTAAGTGACTGTGGCAGAATGTAATAGTTTTAGAAGTCTGAGAGAAATATATGTAAACATGGACGTATTGAAAAGCTATTTTTCCAACTTAATCTGATAGTCACTTTTGTAATTAAAACACAGGTACGGAAGAAGATCAGGAAGCGACAGACATGCTTGTCGGAAATGCCCAGAATCTCATGCAAAGCGTGAAAGAGACGGTACGTGCAGCGGAATGCGCCAGCATAAAGATTCGTACAGCTTCCGGTATGAAACTGCGCTGGGTACGTCGTCAGCCGTGGTATCAATATTAAATAATACAAGAATAATACAGCTTTTCAAGAGAAGAACATGCAAGATTTTGCTTTAGTGCTTATACACACACATCATATCCATATACGGCATATACAATATATAGATACATATACATATTATACTAGTAAAAATTTTTTTTTCCATATAATTTTAATGTATTAGGGATAAATTAGTGATTTAAAATGAAAATTTAATCCGCCAATGATAAATTAAACAAAAATCTTTATTGAATGACGCAATTGGCAAGTGACAAATTATCGTCTAATCACGACGTTTCGACTCGGGGGATTGAAAAAGTCATATGTCAAAAGAAGTCATATGTCGACACCGAACATCTTTTGACATATGACTTTTTCGGTCAAAATCTTCATATCTCGCGGATGTTCACGTAAGAGCGATAGTTCCATGCATGTCTATAGACACTTGAGAAGGACCCAATCCCCCGGGTCGAAACGTCGTGATTAGACGATAATTTGTCACTTGCCAATTGCGTTATTCAATAAAGATTTTTATAAATTAGTGATATATATATCTCTACATGAATTGCAAATACTATCTAATTATGTGCTATATATTATGTTTAAATAGATTTTTAAACTAATTTATTACTCCTATCTATTTACTTTTGCTCGTTAACTCGGATTTTTTATGGAAATGTTTTAAAAGGAAATAATATGTAAAACTAATAACAAGAAACAAGCTCTCCAGATACACAATCAAAGACACGATATAAGGCAAATGAGAGCTATACGCTGATATTAAAGCGAGATTTATTAAACAAATTTTAAATCTCTCGCTTTAATATCAGCGTATAGCTCTCATTTGCCTTATATCGTGTCTTTGAAATAATATGTATTATAGTCACCAACATGCAGATTCTAAAACGCACAATCCCCTCTGTAGATAAGTAAGCAGCAATAATCAATGCTTATTTTTTATTATTTATAATTTTATAACACTCAATTTATTTTTTATGACATCTAATGAAACAACCCAACGACAAAGTTTTATAACAAAGTTTTTAATTTTATTATCACGAATATAATTGCAAATATAAGTTGAAAACTAATCTTTGATCTCCTAGTTAATTATTTTGGGTGAAAGATTTTCAGTTTAGGATATTATATTAAAAAGGCTAATACTTTAATAATAGTAATTTTATATAACGTACAGATATATATAAAATTGTAAAATAACACAACACACACACACACACACACACAATACATGATAACAATAGCATATTTTAAATCAACAGATATAGACAGACAATCACACATACATTTCTTTTTCTAACTGTGTTAAAATATTTACAGTTCTAACAAGTTTTAATGAAACAATTTTTCGACAAAATAAAGCATAATAATATTTGTAAAAACCCCATATTTATAACATTTTATCCTTTTTGTATACAATATTATCATATGAGACCAAAGTGTCATATATTTTTACAAAATAAGTACGAATATAAAATCATATAATTGCTATATATATATATATTAAATATATATAGGTATATTAAATAGCCATATGTATTTATGTATACACATCAATTATAAAATATATGTGCGTGGTGGGATTATCCAAGTTTGTAAAATTGAGTCATTTTTAGTATCTGTGAGATACAAATACATTAGAAAAAAACCTAATTTAAATTTATAAAACTGTCTTAAATTTGAAAAAACAAAGTAATAGAGTGTCAATCATATGCGCATGTATGTCAATATGTGGAAAATCATATAGTACAATTTTATTATTATTTATATTATTGTGTGTGTGTGTGTGTGTGTGTGTGTGTGTGTGTGTGTGACTGTATTGACATGATTATTTACTCTTTATTGTTATTATTATATTCTAATTAAAAAAGAAATTTTGACAAACAGTTGCGCGTTTTCAAAATTAGCAAATAAACTTAGGTGTCTGCCACTATAAATCGTATTAATATAATAAAAATATCTATTTTTATTATAGTTTTATATCGATTTTTATATAAGTTTTATGGCAATAATAATATGAATCACATTTTTGGCTTTTGCGTTCTCATATTTTTTTTAATGGTGCTAACATGTGCAATATGATTTAATTAATATGTATTGCTATCTAATGGAAAGTTCTAATTATATGGCGATAATTATTTCTTTGTGTGTGTGTGTGTGCGTGTGTGTATGCGTGCAAGCGCGCGCGCGTATACACACAATCACACATGCGTACCTATATAATGCAGATCAATTCTAAAAATTGATGATACGGAATGTTACGATATGTATTAACTTTCAGTGATAAATGTATTTCGAAATACTTTTATGTAACTACGTGAATATAATAAAAATCTTATTTTATCATCACATAACTTAATTTTTATTCATATAAAAGATGGATTAAATATAAAATATGGATCTATACATAAGGCGAGTTGAAAAAGTTTCCATTTACGATTCATAAGACTAGCATCATAAACGGAAACTTTTTCCTCATATTACACATTAATTAATATTATTATATCATGGTACTCTCTCTCACTCTCTTTCTCTCTTCTTAAGATTCGAGCGGTTCCTTTTTAACAGAATGTTGTCCAGGTATCGCCGTACCTGGCATTTTATTTTTTGGAATTTTTCCAGGTCTTAAATATGGATTATCTATAACATCCTGCTGAGTAGTGGTTTCACCATTTTGCTCCATATTTTCGTTTTGCGTTTGATTACCTGCAAGCAGGGATTTATGGCGTTATTAGCTGAATTGTATGTGCCATTTAAATATTTCTTTACAACATATATAAAAGCTTACCTTCCTCCATTTCTTCGCTTTGTTGCTCCTTTTTCTTTTTCACCGGGTTCGAGTCGAACTGAAAGTCTGGGTCGGGCTCGAATATCTGATCTTGTGGTAGAAGAGCAGAGATATAACTCGGAAATTGTGGCTTGCAAGATATCACTAAAAGCAAAACAAATACATGATAAGGTTTTTTTGTTGTGTTGCCTCATTGAAATGCTCAATGATACAATTGATACAAGATACAGTTCTCTCACAAGGAAACATGCTGTTATCTTCTGTGAGGAATAAGCTATGTGTCTCTCCTGTTTTGGCAATAAACCTCGTTAATGCTCTTTCGATATCTCGTTTCTGCGTTGCTACCTTTTCTCTGATCGCTTCATATTCCGTTACTGGTTGCTTATGTGTCTACAATTTCCATTATTAGTCTACCATTTCCATTATTAGTTTCCCGTATGTTACGTAATATTTTTTATCATTTAATGTGTAAAAATAAAAAGTGTATGCAAGTATACATGCGTGCATGTGTGCATACGTATATGTATAGTATATAATTGCAATTAATATTTACCGGAGTTCTGATATACGCGTGTGGATCAGGAAAAGCTGGTAAATAGCTTGGAATATGCGACGGATGACTTTGCTTAACGCCGGCTTGCAAAATATTCAATTGTTTCGCCTGCGTTTGTTGTTGAAGCGTCGGCAAAACTGTCCTATTTTGTCTCTTCGCATAAGTCTCTATGTTATCTACTTTCATACCCATATTAATCAATGCAAGTATCACGTCCGCTATGAGAGGTTCGGTTCTCCCCGAAAGTTCACAATAATTTCTTCCTGAAGCTCCAATCTCCACAATAACTATTATCCATCCATGAAAAGAAAACAGTGAACATTTTATATTAGATAAAAAAAGCCTAAAACATTTCTAAAAGATCTGCGATTAAAGACAAACAATTACAATTTAGATTTTAATGTAAAATTTAATTCTTTCTAAAAGGAACTAATAATATTAATAAAATATTAATCAGCACGAAATAAATTTATAAAATAAAGGAAGATCAATATTGTATATTAGTTAAGGGAATATTCACTCAAAAGTAAGATTGAAAAATAAGCAATTTTTGTGATTTTTCTCATAAACAAAAAACCTAAAAAATTGTAGTTTTGCACAAGTATAGATTATATTATATTATTATCATTTCTACAACGTTTCATGTAAAATAACTAATATTATTATTAAAATGTAATGTGCAATGTTCACGAAATGTTTGTCTTTGATGGTAAGTATCGTATAATATCTCAAAAACCAATAAACCGATTAACTTCAAACTTTATACGCATATTCTATATGTCTCATTATAGCCAGTACCGAAATTACAAAAATATTAGTATTTCTTTTTGTTTTTAATATATATATATCTATATATATATATTTATATATATATATATATATTAGCTACATATATTATACATAGGACCTACTTAAATTTTATTTTATTAATTAGTATGGGCTTGTCTCTATAACCCGTACCTCAACCATTTATAAAAAGTTACAGAAAAAGAAAATGGCGGCATGTTAAAGAAGAAATTTAATATTTTACCAAATTTTATATATAATAAATAGAGTATATATAATAATAAATATATGTTGGAAGTCAAGAAATGCAAAAAGATTTTAAAAAGTGGAGTTTATATGATATTTTAGGTTAATTGCTTCAAATCAAAGCCTAAATTTAGTCTTACATGACTGCAGCATTTCGGTGAGTGTTTCCAATACTTGTTTATCACATGTATCATAACCACATTCTACTAAAATGCTGGAAACTACTTGATTCAATATCCTTCTTCGAGTATTTACTGTTTGTGTATCCATGATTCTTCTTTGATCCCGTCCACGGATTTCCGACCATTTCCGACCATCACACTGCGACCTGCGACTGCACTGAGTGCACACATCACACAAACACAAGATCCTCCGATTCCCCGGGCCGCGATATGCACCATGCTATAATGTCCATGACTTTGTGATAATGTTGAATCGACAAATTTTGTGGTTCTTTTCCGTGTTAATTTCACAATTTTTTATAGTTCTCTTCCATGGTATATCCACGATTATTTAATTTTCTTCCAAAAAGAACCAAAAAATTATTGTGATTGTTAACACAGCATGGAAGAGAACCACAAAAGCGTGGATATAGCAGATATATAGCACGGAAGAAAACCAAAAAATCGTGGACATTACCTACGGGATTCATAAATATTTGTATTTTGGCTACGTTACCGACGAGATCTCGTAGGAGCGCGGAGGTCGGGTCGGAGGTATATATAGTTCAATGTCCACATTTTGTGGACATAGAGGCGCTTCTCTCTCTGGAAATAGTGTAGAATAGCTACACTAGTGTAGCATGTGGACTGTAGAGTGTAAAGACTGTAAAGGTGTGTAGCCGTGTAGCCCGTGTAGTCTGTAGAGTGTAGCGTGTGTGTAGCATAGGCCAAAGAGGATCAGATAGAGTGGAAGCTGGCCGTGTCTAGCCGTGTCCGCGATTCGCGCCATCTAGCAGTTCGGAGACGCACTACGTGCTAATCCTCTCTCTCTCACAAAGCTTTGCTCTCTCACTCTCTCTCACTCTGCAAGATAACCTCCACTTGAAGAGTGGGGGGATTTAGGATGGCCTCTGAGCTGGTAGATGGCTCTGAAACTCGAACACGCTATTTTATTATGACAGCTTCCACTCTATCTGATCCTCTTTGGCATAGGCCATAGCGTGATCATCAGCGGACAGCGACGAAAGAGGAAAGAATAATATTTATAATGGATATAATAATTGATACAAGAGGTGATTCCGACCTGACAAATAGGGATCGATTAATAGACAGCGACGATGACGACGATATGGAAATTAAAACCATCGGTAATTATATTCGCACTTGTTCTCTATCTTTGTGAGGTTGTGATTTGACGTGGAGCATATTACCTATCTGGCTAATTAATTGTAAGATTATCTATCATAGACTATTTAGCTGTAACTCGCCAACCTTTCCACAAATTATTTCTCGTAGCTAAAATGTAAGTGGAATACATTTCTGCATCTTGCTTTTTCGCTTACCTACAATCCCTACAATTAGCGACAATAGCGAGGCGACCAGAGAAAAAAGCATTCCATTCTCGAGCAAAGATTTGGACTAACTTAACGTAGTGTTGCTTACAAAATAATTAATCAGTCGTATGTCGTATGTCGCATGTCGCATGTCGCATGTCGCATGGTAGGTAAATTGAACGCTTAAAGAATATTCACTGTATTTTTACTCTTTTATTATAGATATTGATCCAACGAGGATATATGACGCGGATTATCTAGGCATTGAGAAAAAAGAGCAACCGAAAAAGAAGAAGCCTGTTTCCAGCAAGGACTTTGATCTTGAAAAGTTTGAAGTCGATATGGGTTGGAAGAGCAAAAGAACCCATACAAAAGCAAAAGAGGCTTTGGAGTCAACAGAAGAATTTGCGCATATAAGAAAAGAGGTCAATCCATTGGACAAAATTTTGAACAAGAGTGTTATTAAATCTGATTTTGAACAGTTGCACGTTGTACCGCCCTACGATTTAAGTAAACGCCAATTGGAGATACACAAACGACGCGAGAAACGAAGGATGGGAACAGGCGCGGGATGGTTTAACATGCATGCACCACAAATAACCCCAGAGATCAGACACGACCTCGAGGTATTAAGAATGAGATCTGCGTTAAACCCGAAACACTTTTACAAAAAGAACGACATGAAGGCACTGCCGAAACATTTCCACGTTGGCAAAGTTATTGACTCCCCGATGGATTTCTACTCCTCTCGTCTCACGAAGAAGGAACGCAAGAGAACAATAATTGACGAGCTTATGGCAGACGCCGAATTTACCAAGTACAACAAACGCAAATATAAGGAGATTATCGAAGAGAAGCAAAAGACGCACTATAAAGCACACAAACACGCGAGAAGGCTTAAGGGAAAGAAGAAAAAATAATGTTTATCGCTATTACATCTATTTAATTGTAAGAAGTAGAGAATTATTAAAAATTATATGCAGGGCGATTTAGAAATATTTGGATAAACTTTGGGGATGAGATGAGATGAGTATGTTTTCCTTTTCCTTCCCTTATAGAAATATATGAATAGCTCATTATTTATATATTTCTTAAGAAAAAATACATGTCAGTAAATATTGTTATAACAGAACTCGATTAATAATTAAGGAATTTTGGCTGCTCCTATCTTTACTTAGAAAAATGCGGGGTCTACGATGCGAGTCGTAACTCGTAACTCGTAAGAAATTGACCAATCACAATCGAATTTGAGGAAAATAATCGACTGTGATTGGTCAATTTCTTACGAGTTACGATCTACGACTCGCATTGTAGACCCCGCTTCCCGGCCTTACGTATGTCGTATGTATGCATAATGTACATACATACACGCGCGCGTGCGTGCATACGTGCATACTCTTTTTTAATTTCTCTCTCTCTCTCTCTCTCTCTCGCTTTTCTCGCTCTCACTGATCATCGGGGTCTGATCATCGGGATATATGATGAGGGAGGGAGAGGGGATCGAAGAGAAGCTGGAGGAGCGAGAGCGAGAGCGAGAGCGAAAGACGAGCGACGAGCGACGACTGCAAGGGCAAGTCGGAAAGCAGCGCGAACGTGCGGAAGCGGAAGAGTGGAGTGGCAGTTGGCAGTGTGGCCAGTGTGTGTCGGCGTAGAGCGAGCGAGCGAGCCGGAGCGGAGCGAGTCGGAGCGAGCGACGAACGAGCTAGGCCGTAAGCGAGAGCGTGTGCGCGGTGGTGGTGGTATTGGTGGTTGGCGACTGGTGCTGGTGCCGTAGACGGACGGACGGACGGACGGTCGGTCGGTCTGGGTCGGTCGGTCGTTCGTTCGGTCGGTCGGTCGGTCGGTCGGTCGGTTGGCGGTCGGACCGTGATTGTGTAGAAGAACGGAGGAAAAGAAGGAGAGGAAAGTGTAAAAATTGCGGTGCACTGTGCTGGCTACGGTGTCAGAAAGGAGATATATAGTTCGGTTTTTGTGTGGGGACTGGGGACTGGTCTAGCTCGTCCGTCGGCGGTCTGAAAAGGGATCGAGATTATCGTCATCGCCGTCGCCGTCACCGTCACCGTCACCGTCATATCTAAGGGGTCTCGCGCGCGTCTACGCGGACTGGTGTGGTGTGGTGTGGTGTGGTGTGGTGTGGTGTACCGAGGGATTTCCCATTTCTTTTTTCTCCGTGTACTTAGTATATTTCTCTCTCTCTTTTTTTTCTCTCACTTTCTGATCGCCGCGCCGGTTGGGTTGGGGCCCATCGGTTGGAAGTTGGGGAAGACGTGAGGTGAGGGACTGAGGGGACGACGACGCGTGGAAATCTAACCAAAAGAGGAACGTGTCACGAGAAGCATAATGTCCGACCGGGAGAGCCTGGACGATCAGCCGCAAAGTAAGAGCGTAAGAGCAGCGCCAAACGAAGCGCGCTGGCCTATGATAGTATGATCGAACGTTCTCTTCTTCCTTCTCTTTTCCTGCTGTTCTCGACCTCGCGCAGCTATCCGCTATCCGCTATCCGCTATCCGCTATCCGCTATACCCTGGCCCTGGCCTGGCAGCATCGCGATCGCGTCATGAACGGATGAAAACGGATCGTACCGCTACAACCGATATCTTTTCTTTTACTCCATAATCTTCGTCGGTGCTTGGTGCTTCTTGTATGTACCCATGATGTACCGCGCGGCACGTTCGTGTGCATGTTAACTCGAAGGAGAACGAGCAAACGCTCATCTTGGAGTTTAACGAACGACAAACCCACCCCCGCGCGCTTCCATTCCGCTCGTCCGCGAGAGAGAGCGAGAGAGCGAGAGAGCGAGAGAGATCCGCAAGGACGACCTGTTCTAATCGCGGGAACGCGGTGTGCAACCAACTCTTCTGCATCCGCGTGCAATGTGCATGCACAATCATCGCCTCTCGCTCGCATCTTTGCGGCCGGTTCTGTCAAGCGCCGCGCGAAAAGAATCGCTATTTTTCAACGGCACCCAGGATTCAAGATGGCCGGCTGCGCAGTCGGTCGCGAGCGCGAGCGCGAGCCGCGAGCCGCGAGAAGATAGCCCCTTGCCTTGCCCCTTTCGTCCCCTACATGCTCCGCTTTCTTGCTCCTTCGGCCGCGGCGGTCGGCCGCCGCGCCGCGCGCGAGCCTCTTCCCTCTCCCTTCCTCTACAGCCCTTTACACGCGCGCGCGCGCGCACGCACGCGCGCACATAGGCGCATCACGCATGTATGTATCAATGTATGTATGTACACAAATGTATCATATACGCTACATACGCGCGCGAGCGAGCAAGGAGCAAGAACAAGAGCAAAAGCAAAAGCAAAAGCAATAGCAATGTATTTTCTCTGTTGCTCTCTGATCACTGATGTCGATATTTTCAACTTTCGACATTGTCCTTGGAGCATTGCGTCGCAATGCTGATTTTTCTTACGAGCCGGTAAGTCGGTAACGAATCACGAATCTAACCAAAACTCGCGCTCCGATCGCACCTGTAAAGCTGCGGGCTGCCACAGTTTTCTGTACGATACTGCACTCAGCACCGACGGAGTCATCCTAATCGCACAGGAGCGCAAATATAATATATGTACTCGCATCTCGCATGCCACTTGCCAAGTTGCCACTCTTGCCAGCCGGACCGTTCAGAGGTTAGGTCAGGTTCAGATTAACCGCAGCCGCGTAAATTTCGCATACGTATTACGTGTCATACGACTCATACGCGCAATCCCCCTCCCCCTTCTGTCTTTCATGAGTTTCATGTTCATCTCTCTTTTTTTTCCTATTCCTCTCAGACCTTTCCTTCCGCATCGCGTAACGCGCTAACGCGAAAAGACTCCGACGCGATCACGGAGTAGTGTACCTCGAATAGATTATATCGAATATCGAGTTACGCTCCTACACTTCTCGCGTATCCAAAATTCGAAACTTCCTCCCTCCCCCTCTCTCTCTCTCTTGCCGTTCTTTCTCTTTCTCTTCGATTTACATAATAAGTATATGCTATCTGCTACATGGGCGCATCTTTCATGCTCCTAACCTCTCTTTCCACGTTTCGTGCCGCGCTTAATGGGAAGTGCGAATATGTTCAGGTTGATCAAGAAGAAAAATTGATTAAAACTCATCAGAGTGGTATACAACTTTATTTAGGAAAAATAAGTAAAATAGTTTCAGACAGTAAACTTCTTCCTGATCTGGTACAAGGCATTATATTTGCAGAAATCTCGGCCTTTTGTAAAATTTACATTAACTTAGAAATTATAAGTATTTATAAAATGGACATATATTTATTAAGTGATTCTCTGATTTTCAAGACAAAAAAGTGTCAAGTATGGAAACGAGAAATTGTAGAAATATATATGTTTATGTGTATAGAAAAGTAAAAATAATAAGTAAACAAATCTCATATCTTTGTCAATGAAAATTGGATTACCGTAAGATTTATTTTTCTATCTGCATCATTGATTGTTTTGAAAGTGAATGTGATAAATATAATATAACGAGATAAATATTGGTAATTTCTGCATCGTCAACACTGATCAATTATTATACATATATAATTGTAATTATAATTTGCCTGTAAATTCTCTATAATTGTATATTTGTGATTTTTATATTTACAATTAGCAGTATAATATACTGTAACTTTTCATTATTATTTACAATCCATATGTTGCTGGGTATGGATTAGGTATGCAAATTTGGAAATTTGCTCATATATTTGTTACAATGAAACTAATATACTCTACCTTATGTTTACATACTTAACGTTTTATTGTGCATATAACTCTGAGGGCAGTAATTTTATGTCGTCTTTTCGTCTCACATAATCATGCATGATTATACAGAATATTTATTAAGTCACTGCGTACTTTGACGATACAAATCAATTTCAAAGAAATGTTAACATTGGTAACACTTTTATATAAATTTTTGCCTTTAAAATGTAAAATGTATCAACTGTTTTTACATTTATTTATATTTATATTTAATATATATTATTTTCTTTTCAGATTTTTAAGTTCTGTGATAAGTGTAGAGAAACGTGTATTTTTATTTCTTACTTAAAAGGAATAAAACCCAAGAATATTACAGAGAAATTTATCAAAGAACTTGATAAAATTCTAAATTAAACATAGACTTGAAAACAAAGTCATTGATGGAGTACATGTGGAAACCAATCATTAAATTTTTTTCTTATAAAATTCTATTAATTTAATTTTTGGTAATTTGTAAAGAATTGCATATACATACATACATACGTACATACATATATATGTATGTGTATATTTTTTATTAATATATTTTATTAAAAATTTATCTTTTGCCAAAATACGCAGTGGCTTTACAAACATTTTTTACATACGCCGCGCCGTACTATAAAAAAGATTGTCGATCGCATATTTATGTCTATAAAATATGTACACTAATAGCGCGCTTGTGTGAGCTTTTGTTTTCATAATATTAAGATTGTTAGTTAATATTAAATATACTATTTTATTAAACATATTTTAATTCGAGTAACTGTTTATCATAAGCGAAAAAGATACAAGTTTTATCTCTTATTTGTTTCGCACAGCACAATTTTTATTTGTAATATTTTTGAAAAATAAAATTTTGCTAATAGCAGTTAGATTTTGAAAATATTTTCTTATATATTCATATTCATTAATTGCTAGCTTAAGCGTATCGATGTTTCTACATTATTTGTTAATTAATGACTTTGTTTGTCTTACTAGAATATGGGAATCCAGGAGGATTGGATGCTGGGGGTGCTGACTTTGATTCCGGTGAGTACTTCATTGTGCATATATCTAGTAATCGAAAGGGTTAGCGAATTTTGAAGCAGATATGTAATATTCATATAAAGTTCAAGCCATTCACATATCTAATGCAAACAGATTTAGTTATAGGTACTAGTCTGTTCTGTATGTGACCAATTATCAAATTATAGATATATTATTATACTTATTGGTCCACATCGATTGACAATATTGATTGAAAATATTATATTTGATAATTTTATATATCTGTATAATTTTATATATATCTACATAGGTAGGTAAAATATTATAGGCGATAATTTTATGATTTCATTGATTTCTGTTTTTGTTTCTTTAATTAATTCCGCTTTAAACCAATTTTGTTTTATTACAAAGTTTATTACTTTAGTAGCAGAGACTTTCAAAATCTGTTCTCGATAGATTTGGCTGTTCGGGGAGGATAGGTAATAAAATACCACGATCCGATAATTTCAATCGTTGCGTTTAGCAGTTTAGCTTCTCCAGAAGTAAGAAATATAATAGAAACGCTCGGGAAAGACTCCCCAATCCCCTGGAAAATGAATGATGTTCATAGATATTCGCTGAACGGAGTTGAAATACAAAGTAGAGAGTAGAGTGCAGCTGCAGCGGCCGGAAACGAGATGCAGCGCGCGCGCGGGGCAGCGAGCGGGCATTAGAGAGCAGTCAGCTGGTCGTGACGTCACACGCCATGTCGTCGATAAGTGCGAGCGACGGTGGTGGGGGTGGTATCCCCGCTGCTGCTGCTGCTGCTGCTGCTGCTGCTGCCACGCGCGCGGGTGCGTTTGCGATTTAAAACGCGGAGTCACGTGGCAGCGTATCGCTCGTGGAGCCGAGAACTAACGTTCGACGGGCGCGGATTGGCTCGCGGCTCGGCTACGGCTTGTTGTCACCATGATGCGCGCATTCCATTGGCATGACAGCGGGCTCCGTGGGCTCCGTGAATGACCGGCGCGTCATACACGTATACGATTTCGCGTTCGATATTCGAATGCCCACGAATACCTATGTCGCCTTTTTGCGACTACTTTCGTCATCGTCGTCATCGTCGTCATCGTCGTCATCGTCGTCACCGTCGTCATCGTCGTCATCGTCGGCGGCGATGACGATTATCTTACGAACGTTCTCATTGATGAAACATATACGACGATATGGCGCGCGTATTCGGTGGTTCTTCCGTGCGCACTCCGCACTCCGCACTCCGCACTGCGAACTGCGAAACGCGGTGTGTCATAAGTAGGTATGTCATTACACATTGACTAGAGTCGAGCGGCTCGGTACTGTCGGTACCGAGAGGAGCCTAGCCGGCGCGGCGGGCGCTTCTTCCTCGTCGTCTGTCCGGCTGCACCGATCGCAGTGCAGTAGTGCACTGCGCGTTTGTTTCCGCGAATACTTTCCTCGTATCGTACCGTACCGGTTCTATAGACACGGACACGAATCGGCGCGGTGCGGCGCGGGCGCGGCGCGGAAATATCCATCAGTTAAACTGCAGAGCATGTGAGAGCTAGCCGCTGTCTTGTATAATTTTGAACATTAGTACTGTCGTATTTCGGTGAGTTCTTGGACTTGAACGTTCGCGTCCGCGCGAAAGTGATTTCTATAATGGTATAATGTTCAGTGATAAGTAACTGCGAAGTGCAATAATTGGCGCGTATACTTAAAGCTCCTGTGATCCTGTCTCGTGATAATTGATATGATATTTCTGAACTGTTTTCTTATGATCTTATATTATGGCTTAAAGCATTCGAGGCTACAGAAAACTTTATTTAAAAGTAACAAGCACACGAAGCAAAATAAGCAACGATATATCGCGAGTATTGTACCTACACTCGTCAGAGTAGTTGCAAATTTTTTTTTAAAAATAAGTTTAGGAACGTGCATTAAGATTCAGAATAAGAACTACTTACTTACTATCTCATTACAGATTTCTCGCGGCACACAATATTTATCGTTTAATGTATGCTATAGGTACACATTTGTGTATGTGCAAGTTTGACAATATTATTACTACCGATTGCGTATAAGCAATCGTACATATGTATAAACGGTAGTAGTTCTCATTCTGAATCCAAATACATATATATGAAACTGACATAAAGCCTATTAATAGTTAAAAAATTTGTAGAAATAGGTATTTTTTAAAATCCTTCTGGGTGCATGTCTTCTCCGAATGTGTGATTAATTTTATGATTTCTTTTATGAAATCTCTGTTTGGCACAACATAAAATATGTTTAGAATATTTTAGTGGGATATTGGAACATATGGAGTGGTTAAAGCCATAGTGGTGTAAGTCACTTTTTTGGACCACTTTTTCTTTCTTTTTCTTTCAACATATCTGCATGTGTAGACTGCACCTATGAACTCAACTCGATAGGTTAAAAAAAGTGACACACCACCGTAGCTTTATAACCCCTCCATATATACTATTTTGTTACAGAAATGTTGCAACTGTTGCATTTCGTGTATGTTTAAAATAAATATTATTAAAATATTCACGAATATTCACTGCAGCGTACTTGATGAAAATTTATACAGACAAATTAATATAAATGTATTGCTTCAAGGGTAAAATGTCTCAAGGGTAAAAGCTGCTCCGACAGCATATTCTATATCTGTCTCCACTATCATGCCAATGACATCTTTATAGATTGTTTTGCCATAATTGTACATAACAATTGCATATATTACATTATACAATTGTATTCATAGAATATTTAATTAATATTCTTGACACCTATACGTATATGCGTGTACATATTCTTCAAGCTTATCATAGTTATTCCTTAAATAATCTCGTGGCAGTGGAATATTAGATACAATATTTGTAGAACATACTATAAAAATAGTTCAATAAGACATATTCCATTAGAAACGTCTATAAAATATTCCAGTAATATACAGGGTGGGCCCTAAAAATCCCCCACGAAATTTTATACACGCCAAATAGTCAGTCCCCTGTTCCATTAATATATATATATATATATATATATATAAAAGAATTCAAGTTCATATCTCCAGTGGTTTCGGAGAAAACAGCTTATAATTATAACGAGTTATTTATCCAACCCTGTATATCTTGTATATATTTCCACTGTCATAATAATATCTTTTATGGAATGTTCCGTGTCAATCGATAGTTCCCATGCCAATTCGGAAATAATTTCTTTCAATCATTCATGATTCGCGTGGACGTGGATATTTGCATCGTTTCATTCTGATCTATGCCGAAAGCGCTAGGTTCCAGCAGGACGGCGCGGCGACGTATACCGCGAAGGAAAGAAGGTTGAATTGGGGGAGGAGAAAGACACGGTACAGAGCATGGTCGAGGAGTCGGCGTTGAGATTCGCGTTGAGGCAGGTCGGCGCGGAGCGCCATGAGCCCAGCTTCGGGCGCAGAGATCAATGCATTCGCGATCGTCTCCGTTCGCAGTTGCCACCACCACCGCCTCCGCCTCCGCCTCCGCCTCCGCCTTCGTCGGCGTCGGCGAACTTGTCTCGTCTGTGCTTCTTCTGTGCGATCTTGGGCAAATTAGATCTATAATAAATCTCGAACACCCACGTGCGCGAATGTAACGACGCGAAGCAATTTCGGAATCGGAAACAGCGGTGGTTTTGATATACGATTTCGTAAACGAAAAACATGGATGAAAATTGTAGGAATTGTAAGGGCAGGAATGACATGAGTGAAGCTTATTATTGGCCGAAGACGACGACGACGACGACGATGATGATAATGACGATAATGGTGATGCCATGTCGTATTCGCGAAATGGTGGTGCGTCTGATGCTCGCACTACGTGCAAACGTTCAGTGACATCATGACATGCGACATAATGTCGATGCGAGTCGGCGAGCGAGAAGTGAAATGGGCGTTTCTGTACAGATGCCACGCCGAGTTAGTTGTAATAGTTGTTAGTAGCAAAAAATTGTTTATTGACACTGTTTATTTACACGTATATTAGCCGAAAATGATATTTCCCGCAAAGCAATGTGGTTTATTGCTGATCGGCAAGCACCTTGCAATTGTATTTTATCAATATTGTTTCTGCTGAAAACTATTTCCATGAATGTCGTGAGTAATGGTGTTTTTCACGTTCTTCGAGGCTGTCATTTGCAAACGGGAGCTTCAACGAGAAGTAGCGAAATTCTAAGTAATAAATGGTAACTTAGCAGGAATAGGAATCGTGTGGGTAGAGTCTGAAAGAGATAGTGAGTGGAAGCAAAGGTGAAATGAAAAAAAAAAAAAAAAAAGGAAATAGTTCGAGAGCATTAGAAGAAAATACGGAAAGAGACCATGTAGGAAGATATAAGAATAGTATACGCGAACGCGCTAACTATATTATCCAAATTTATCTCGTAGTTTTATACCGCATAGATACACTTTAGCATTACTTGACATCAAGCACTCGACGATATTAGCGAAATACCTCTTTCGTCAATCTTTGTATCGTTTTCGAAAAAATAGAAAGTCGAAAAAATGAACACGATAATTAAAGTAAAAGCGAAAATTGTATTCACCAATCGTAACGCAACGTTTTAGAAACTACTCGAAATAGTGTGTGTGTGTACATATATAGTTACGCGAAGAAGGAAGAGACAGAAAATGTAAGGTTTACATCAATCCCAATCGCGTTGAAAGCATGAGCAGAAAATAGTAGATAGGAAAGAGGAATCAGATTTGACACGGATTAATGTGACATAGTGGCCAAATATCGGTGGACTACAAGTCAGAAAATCTGGCCTAGAGCACCTTATGCGCGCGAGGGTGCTTGCCAAGGGGAGGAGGAAAACTGGTAGTGTGATGCAACAGTTCATTTACATAGACACTCCTGTAGAAACTGGAGCAATGCTGAAAGTGCACATCCGTAGGACTCGTGTTCATTCTCTGCGTATCGTGAGAAAATGAGCAAGTATCGATAAACGGGGTATCGAGAAAGAAGGCAGCAGCTAAAAGATAATTGGGAAAGAATTAGAAGATTTTCTCTTGTCCGTTGATGCGGATGGTGCATTCGTCGTTCGTCGACCAATTTGACGATTTATTTTTCGTGAAAAGATTGATAGATAAAGATTCATTTGCGCGAATATATTATTCTATTAATAGAGTGAGGATTTATAATAGGCAAAGGGTTTGAGAAAGTTTCGCACGATGACTGAATTATTCGAAACGGAAAAATAATCTTTTTTGCCGAGTTACTCCGATGATCTGAACCTTTCCAGCGATTCACGTAGAAGTATGAAGAAGACTGTAACACTAAACTTAGAAAAGAAGAATACGTCTCCATGTATTGAATTGTTCGTTTCGAGACACAAATTCTTATGAAATGTAGGATTTTGCACATAAAATTCATTGTGCTATGGGAAAAATAAAGACGGTTAAGCAACCCATTTTGGGGCCCACGATTAGTAATCAAATTATTTGGATTCGTAACCCTAATTTTACAAGCGATATTTCTAATTTACCCCGCGTAACTAAAAATCGCAATTAGCTATTCTATCTATTTCAAAGATTTTTAACAAAAAAAAAAAAAAAAAACGAATTTCTTTGACCAAACTGGCAATTTATTAACAAAATTGCAGATTTTTAAGTTACACTAGTCAATTCTCTCAATTAGTTCTGTCGATATTTAGTTACGCAAAGATAATTTTCACTTAAGGCTCCTGGATACTCGCCGCGATACGTAAGTTCGTGACGTCAGAAGCGAGAAATGACACGTTGAGAATTCTTGCGTATCATTGTCAAATAAAAAGACTTCTGTATAAAATGACACTTCATATCACTTCAGCACACTTTGAATATACTTCGTGGTTTATCCCTTTCCCTTGACAGTTGATAAATAGCCGCAAAATGAATGTAATACGAAACCACAACAAAACCTAGTCATGCAGGCTTATGCGCAGGCGCATGATTAGGCTTTTCGCATCACATTCGTTTTACTGCTAATTATCAACTATCAAGGGAATTGGATAAACCACGAAGTATTTTCGAAGTGTGCTGAAGTGATAAAAAGTGTCATTTTATGCAGAAGTCTTTTTATTTGGCAATGACACGCAAGAATTCTCAACGTGTCACTTCTCGCTTCTGACGTCACGATCTAATATGGCCGCGGTGAATATCCAGGAGCTTTAAGGGACATTAACCAAAATGTTAAGTTGCTTAACTGCGGGAAAAAAGGTCAAAATTTCTTCCAGAGTGCTTGAAATAAAAGTTATGAAAGAAAAAGAAATAAGTGGAACTAGTGTGTGTGTGTGCGTGCGTGCGTGCGTGCGTGCGTGCGTGTGTGTATATTTGCCGACCAATGTAATTCCATTGAATTGCAAGCTTTAGCGATGTAGCGTGATTCTTAGCTTAAAAGAGAGATATGTAGAGAGAGAGAGAGAGAGAGAGAAAGAGGGATGGATTTATTATGTACAGGTGCGCAGATTACCGTAGTATCGATAGGATGTTCAAGAGCAGGATTTTCCAGGGTGATCTTAGCCCCGTTCCAATTCCAGGCGGCCTGCAACAATCTAGTACGTAATAATGTGCATGAAAAGCTACATTACATTGATCGTTCGCTCTCTCGACACGGCTTTGACACAGATCTCTAACTTCTTTCATATGATTAATTCCCGAAATTCTTGATCATTATAATCCTTTCGAGATATGGTATTATTTCGTAGTATTACAACCGTTTGCAATTACTTTAACAAAAAATAACATTTCTAACTTAGGGAAGACAGTGATTATTACGTAAATTTTTTTATGTTAATTAAATACAGTTTTGACCTCGAAAATGATCCATTATGTCATAATTTTGAGAAATTTGAAATTAAAATGATAAAAGAGGATTACTTTTGCACTTTACTATTATAACCGCAGCATGTGATGAGAGAGAGGGAGAGGGAGAGAGAATTTTATTTTACCCGAAATATTTTCCTAAAATTTTCAGTCTTTAGAAGGAATTTTTGTTTTAATTATTATAGTTAATAAATAACAGCTAACTAATGAAAATTGCTCCATAATTTCTCAAGTAAAACAATAAAAAAAGAATTACGATTTATTAATTTAATTTTTTGTATTAATTAAATTTGTGCTAAACAACGCTTATATCATGTATCGTCAAAGATAATATTAACCCTCAAAACGGACTGTTGATGTTTTCCGTCAACATAAAACGGATTCATGGGTATTTCGTGTCGGCGCGTCATTAAATAATGTTAATGCGCTCAAAAAATTCTGAAAAATTTACATAACATCATTGAAGTGTTAATAAAATGTCAAAATAATGAAGTTGGCAAAAAACTTATTTTAAATATTTAATTTTTATTGTTTTTTGAGAAGCAATCCTATATGTTAGCATGATATTCGCTAGGGCACGAAAGATCCATGAGTCCGTTTTGAGGGGTCAATATAAGTTTATCATTAACTTTATTACGTACCTAATATGGGAATATATGTATGAAGAATTAAATGAGCGCGCGCGCGCGCACACACACACACACACACACACACACACACACACGCACACACACACTATATAACGTGATATGTAAAATATTAAAGACAATTCTATTTTAAATTTTGACGCAAATTATAGAAAGTATAACGTGGTCTTAATAAGTAACTATTTTAAATATTTTGTTACATTTTAATTTATTTTAGAAAAAATTTTATTACAATTTATTATAAATAAATAATTTTGCAATATAAATGCAAGTAATAAATTTTTATTGACACCTTATGTTAAGATACATAAGGTGTTTCAAAAAACATTTCAGGTTTCGAAGAGAAGATAGTACTAAAATGAAAAACACATATTTAATATCTATCGAGAAATTTGTTAGAGATAGAAGTATTTTTTAATTTTAGAAATAAAGGTGATTGTGCTTGTCATATTTCTGCATGGAATTATCTATTTCTTTGATTGCTATCCGTTATTCTGCACATAGAAATATTAAAATTATTAAAAAATGTTATTTTACAAAGTACTGCATATACTTATCATGTAAAAATATATTGAAATAAAAATAAAAGTGATTAAACTATTTGGAAACAACACCTATAATTAAATTTAAAAAGATTTTGTGATTCTTTTTTATTATTATATATTATCGTTATACGTTTGTATCTCGTTGCTCCAAGTTATCGCTTTGCTTGAAGACGTATAATGTCTATTTAGAAAAGGAAGACAACGGGGAGAAAAGGAGAGAGCGATGGTTCAGGATAAAAAAAATGTAGGTAGCATATCCAATCATGATAGCGGGTAACACCATAAGGGTTCATTGACCTCTGATGCAGCTGTTATTGATCGAAGAGAACTAGCAAGATCGCTCTAGCGCATATTATACGGAATTACTTGATAAGCAAAATAGGCCATTTGCGTGAGCTCGGTCGCGGTGACCTTCATGAGTCTCAAATATTTTCAGCTTTTTTCTGAATTGATTTTAAGATTGCTCTGCTAAAATGACAGGGGAAAGAGAAACTATGAGAGAGACAAGAAGAGAACGTACCAAGAGAAGGGGCGAGAGGGGGGGGGGAGAAGGGGATAGATAGTTTGAGAAAATTCAGAGAAGAAAAAAATCCTCAATAAGCACTAGGTTGCCTCTTTACCGGATCTCACTATCTTCCTATATTAAATTTTGTGTCCCCCCTCCCCCTGTTGATTCCATTTTATGTCACTGATTTTCATAAATTTTTTACTTAAATAATACTGCTCAACACAAGAAACTTCCTGTAGAAGAAGGAAGGTAATTGTTTTCCAAATTTTTTTAGTCGCTGAATAAACAATTCTGTTCACTAAGGGCCGGTTTTTTAATAGTCGTTTAAACTGAAGTTTAGCTAAACTCACTCTTCGTCTTTTTCTATAAAAGGGATAGTTAGAAAGAGACGAAGATTGAGTTAAGCTAAGATTAAAGTTAAGCGACTATTGAAAAACTGGCCCTTAATTGCTCTACCTGACTTAATCACATCACAATTTTGAGAAATTGTGCTTAAAGTTGCAAAAAGGGTTATTTTAGTGTATTTTTTTGGCATATTATAGCTATAATGATAAGTGACGTGTTCGAGAAGTTTTATTGCATTGAAATTTAAGTATGTTGTTAGAATTTTTCCTAAAAAGGAATTTGTTGTGTCGATTATGTGGTTAAGGGGATGATAATATAGGATTTGTTGGCATCAAAGTTGCAACTTATATAGATCATAAAGATCTACTCAATATTTTTTAATCATGTTATTTAAACTTAAGAGTTTTCCAGATCGCTGAATACTACTGTCAAAGTTGATAAACTTAAAATGGCAAATGTCAAATTAAAAAATATTCAAATTTTTGGAATAATTTATGTATAGGGGTGTGTTGTTTTTCACATACAACTTATCATTAAATTTAAATTAAATTTATCAACTTTTATGTGAAATTAGTATACAGATTTGTGAGAATTGTTATTAAGTAGAATGTTTTGATCAAAAGGTGATGTTGAAACAAAAGAAACATTATAAAATAATTATTTTGCGAAATGCGCAACATATTTATCAATTTAATTCGATTTTCAATTTAAATCTGCTAGTTTAGGATCGTATAATGTACAACAAGCTATATTAATGAATTAATGTGTTTTTATTGTAGGTCAGCAAGGCCAGCAGAGCGAGCAGGAACTGGCGACGAAAATGTTGCAAATTCAGAGTAAAAGATTCTATCTTGACGTGAAACAAAACAGACGTGGGAGATTTATCAAAGTCGCCGAGGTATTGTTTCATCTTTCAACTTATTTCTCGACATGTATCATATAAGAACTTTTAGATCTCATTGATAATAAGCGACAAGCATTATTAACAAAATGTAAAAAATACAGACTTACAATGTGTATGAAAATTGTACATTGTAAACATGGTTTCTTTAAAAAAATTTCAGTTTTAATTTGTGAAATTTGTAATTAAGTTATTTAAAATTTGTGACGATAAAAACTACAAAGCTTAACGAAATTTATATTTATGGAACTTTATAATATTTTCAGATATTTTTTACAATTGTACTTATTTTATTATGTAATCAGACAATAATAATTATCTATATAAAATCATATCTATTGATTTATTATGCTGCGATATAATAATAATTTATGCAATTGCTTTTTTATTCCAGATTGGAGCGGATGGCAGAAGAAGCCAAATCTACTTGGCACTCAGTACAGCATCCGAATTTCGGGACCATCTGTCGACATTTAGCGATTTTTACGCATCTTTAGGTACATCACAGCATCTATCAATTAGAATCGAAAGAGTACAATTGTGATTGCAATTAGATATATCCAATATCCAATATACATATACATAGGATATGACTCGTGATACAATCGAAAAGAAAAGTTAATGTTTCTCGTAATATCGGGATAATAATAAATCGAAAATGTGAAATAAAATTTCTTTGTATGTGGTTTTGTTTCGAAGAAAATCGATTTTGAAAATCCATTGAATACGCGTAGGATTGAATTTACTTTCTATTTATTCTATTCACTTATAAAAGACTCTGTATCCCAATGACGTGATACGGATATATTTGGTTCTCCTTCATTTCTATGCAGTCTACGACAAACAGTTCTCGTACTGACGTCTGGAACTACTAAGATATTGAGTACCAATTTGAAAATTTGTATTTTGAAGAACTGCTTCTTTAATTAGTGTTTGCTCCACTATTTGTATGACTACATCGGTCAGGATGATGACAATTAGGAAATTGTTCTTGTATTTATTTGCAGCAGAAGCAACACATCGGTATATCTTTTATTACGATATCGTGTTATTGTAGTAACTCGATAGATACCGAGAGAAATAAGCAAGATAGTAGAACAAATAAAAAGTAAATTATATCACTGTGTGTTTACGAATACTAAAACGATAATGGACAATGGAATGAATGTCTGTCAAGTCATAGTAGTCGATCGTACGCATGCCTGACGAATTTTTAGAATCGATTTTCTTAAAAAATAATGCCTTTCATGGAAAAATTTTATTTCATTCTTTTGATTAATTTTTATCTGAAGAATCATCTTTTTTCGGTTGTAATTTGCAAATTACTCTTTACCCTATACAATATTACAACTTTAATTTGACAAAATATTGACACTTTAATATGATCTAAAATTAATTCTCTTCTTTTTTTCTATTTACGATTATTTTCATCAATTATTGCGTTTGTATGTCCTTTTTGAAAAAAAGATGTTTAATTCATTAACATCTTCGCTTAACGGATAATCAGGTCCACCAAATCCGGAAAACGTGCCAGATGACGGAAAACTCAAATCAGAAATGATGGTGAAGGATAATAGACGATATTACTTGGACCTCAAGGAGAATTCTCGCGGCCGTTTCCTGCGGGTGAGTCACCCTGTATGTACCAGCCAATGTACTTACTTTCTACGCTAAGTCATAAGAAGACTCTGTGTCGGCTTTCGTCTCAAGAGGTCTGCTCTTTTCGAAAAATGAAAAGATAAATAGAATTCTTTTAGATTTATTGATAAAGAGGCTTATATCTGATATAACGATATTCTCGCCTTGTAAATTTGAACAATACAGCGAATTGGGACGGAATATCTTGTGTAATATTTGTGTTGCTTTTCCCAGGTGTCGCAAACGATAACACGGGGTGGACCCAGGACTCAGATTGCAATACCAGCACAAGGCATGATAGAGTTTCGTGATGCACTAACGGATCTTCTTGAGGAATTTGGGACGGATGACGGTGGCTTCAAAGGCGATTTACCGGAGGGTCGTTATATGCGCGTGGATAGCAAGAATTTCTATTTTGATATTGGCCAGAACAATCGTGGCATTTATATGAGAATTTCTGAGGTATACATGTATTATTTGCATAAGAAACGAATACCAGTAGATAGTTTATTTGGAGCTTTTAAGTCTATTTTTTTTGTTTTTTTTTTTTTCACTAAAAGTCGTCCTTTTGTCAAGGAAAAATTCACTCCAAATTGGTCGGTGGTTATCTTGTTGAAATGAGATTATAGGAGAGAAAACAATCTTGTGTTTATAAAATCAGTATATTTACTACCTAGAATAACTTGGTAAATACGATATTTTCGAAGCATTCAATTTCGTCGAGATTCGGGGAATTTTTATCAAAATTATCTTCAAAGATTTTTATTTTGCAAGTATTGTAAACATATAGGTACTAAAGCGCTAGATTTTTAATATGAAAATGTTATATAAATTTTGTTTGAGATTGTTACGTTCTTAGATTAATTTTTTTTCGTTTTAAAGAACTTCTCTTTAACATTTTTGTATTGACCTCTCTTTTTCATGGTACATTTTATTTTGTTGTTATAATTCTCGAGAAAATAAAAGACTTGAAATTGTACACAATATAAAATATCTATTTTATAGAAATTCTCTCTACTTCTTTTTAATGCTTCTTTTTTAAATTAAGCGTTTTTTAATATTTTAAAAGAATAGTTTATAATTTGTCTCCATATATAATTCATATAAATAAAAAAGGAAAGCTAAGAGAGATTAAATAATAATTAAATACATATTAAATTTACATCTAAAAATTCTAAAAAATGCTTTAATTTAAATGCCTATAAATTTAAATAAACATCTATTGAAAATTAGGAAATCTTTCCTTGATTTGAGTAGACGTTTTTTTAGAAATACTTGTGTTTACGTTTTATATTAATCAAAAGAATCTACATTGTTTTTTTAGTCTCAATACTCTCAATAAAATAGAATAAAAAGAAGGAAAAATAAACGAACTTTATAATCAATTTGCCTATGATAGTGGATAATGCAAAGCCGAATCACATTCTTGCAGGTAAAGACGAACTTTAGAACAGCCATCACCGTACCAGAAAAATCCTGGGCACGTTTTCGTGATATTTTCGCAGATTACTGCGAGAAGATGAAGGAAGGCGGCGGTGGTATTAGCAGCAGCAGCAGCGGCGGCGGCGGTGGTGGCGGTGGTGGTGGCGGCGGCGGAGGGAACGTATTGTCCGAGGGGAAAGGCTCGGTGGTGGCACAGGTACCATCGCCATCCTCGAACACGCAGCCTAATCCCAATCCAAATCTAGACTCACCCTTAATCAAGTGAAAAAGGCTTTAACTTAACTCGAACATTTGGGAATTATAAACTCGTAAACTCGTTTTCAAGTCATTAAGCGAAATAACGGAACTTGTCAGAGTATATTGCCATCGTCGTCATCGTCACATTATTCATCGGCTATGACATCGACAGACGGTCATCGGCATTGTCATCGGTACGATCATCGTCATCGAGACCGTTTATCACCATCGTCACCGGGTCATTGCCATCGTCACACCGTCGCATCACACTTGCCATTAAGCGCAAACACCAAAATTCGCCTGAAATATGACCATTGTATCGCGGAGGGTATCGACCGATTGTTGAGTATATTCATATAACCACAGATTTGATAAAAAGGGAAAAAAGGGAAGAAAACAAGAGGCGGACGCGTGACGTGGTTATAAATACACGATTGTTGGCACGTGAGGACGAGGAAGACGGAAAGAAGAGCGGATTAGATGATGATGACGATGCGTGGGTGTGCGTGCGCATGTATGTGTGTATGTGTGTGCGCGGAGGGAAAATGAGTCACTGCCGCTCGTGCGACTAACACAGAAATAGATACACAAAGAAAAAAAAAAAGAAAAAAGACAAAAATATGAAACAACGGAAAATCGAGAGTATAATGATTGAATCGAGCGATAGCTTTTTAGGCAAACGCTAGTTGCCATTGATTAACGTTATGAGTACTACCGTTCATTTCCTGGCTTTCTACGTAGACGCACCGTTCGGTTTGGTTTCACCTTCATTTTCCTGTCGATACAATATTTTTAATCTTTGGGCTTTTTTTTTCTTGGATAATCGCACACGTTTCGCATCTCGCGCGTGTAAGTTTGAACGGACGAGAATCTTGAACGGGAAATGGACTGTAGTGTAGATCACGTTACAATTGAATTTGATCGTTCAGAATTTATGAATAAATAGTTGTTATATTAACGATTATATCACGAGTAAGTGAGTTGTCGCAAGGAGAAAATGATAAGAACAAAGGTCTATTATATCTATGTAGACAGTATGTACATTTTTCTTCGATTTAACCGAAAAGAAAAATCACTCAAAGTGTGTTGTAGTTTTGGCGAGTACTTGTCGCGGAAATGTCGTAAATTGGACATAGATAAAATATCGCTGAATGCATTACGTTTGTTCGACGGCAAGAGTGCGATTTATTACTGCGGTAATAAATTAAGTTGAACAGAATATATACATGAAACGAAAAGGATAAGGATGAAGGATATTCGCATCTTTTATTCGGATATTTATACTACTGTCTGCACCACACGCGACATCGTGCATTCATTTAAAAACTGAACGACGTTTATAAAAAGTAATGAAATATATGTAACATAGGTAAGAGAGAACGAAATTTAAGGATGCTAAACCGAAAGAATACGAAATCATATTAATACATATTAATATGTACATTATGCAAAATTCATTGTAAGTACATTAGTTTTCGTTCATGGATTTGTACGAAAAGTGCGCATACAATCATACGTACATAAAAGCTTTTGTAGAACACAAGAAGCACAAACACAACATACAACACAAACACACACACATTGCACAAGTATTTGCATATACACTTCAATGGCAAACACGGCAAATTTCGGCACTTTCCACAGAGAATCCAGAGAATAACGATTGATACAAGATATATTCTACCATGAAAGACGTATAATTCCATCGTAAAGAGTGAACGATATGAGAAACTGTGTGTACGTGTATGTAATTAAGTTACATAAATTTGTGCGATAATCGACTTCTAACACAATTGCATATTAGGTATGTATTATATGAATGCATAATAGGTATTTATATAGAATCTATATAGCTGTATAATTGTAACGAAATGCCAATGTCCGCGGACCTAGGCAGCTGTGCAAATCTGACGATGTAAGATTAATTGAATTAGGAATCGCGTTGTTAGACAACTACAATTGCTTAGGCCCCTCCCGCTCGACACAGGAAGAAAGATAAGATGAAACAAACAGAAAAGAAGAAGTAATATTTCAAAACGGTCGAGACTGAGAGAACAGGAAGAACAAAATAACGCAATCGAGTTATCTTCCAAAGGAAAGGGAATCTTAATACGCTTCGATTCTGCAACGCTGTGCTAATATCAATAATGATAAATGTATATCCTTTTTTGTTTTTGTTCTAATTGAAATGGCAAAATAATCTAAATCATCTATATTTCGCACTGGTGCGAATAAACTGAAAGCAACGCGTATAGAGAAAGAAAAGGGCACGTAGATTAAAAACGCATATTTATAAAAACTATTTAATTAGAAAGAAGCGTATCTAATTGAAATTGAATCGAATTGAATACGTGATTGATACGTTCGAACTTTCGATACAAAATAGATAAAATTTTATTTATTTTCTAGTGACAAACTTATTCATATTTCGATAAAATATTATTCCTCAGTTGCATTTTCCTCTAAAATTGCAATTTCGGCTGGTCTGAATTTACTTAGCACGTAAGTTTTGATGAATATACGAAATATAAATTATATAATAACAATAATTCAAGCACGCACGAGTGAGGAAAGTATATTGAAGAGCCTCGGTCCCCTATCAGTTTACATTCTTTCAATATAATTTTCGTTCTATTGTCTTTTAAACACATTATGAATGAATGACACACAACAACATTTGTGTGTGTGTGGGGGGGGGGGGTGCGCGCGCGCGCGCGCGCGTGTGTGTACACAAATGAATCGCTCAAAATTATACAATCCCCAATAAATCTTAAGATATGAGCTTCGTAGAAAAATCTTTCGAATTAAATTTATTTAGTTTTGAGTGAGAACTTATGATCAGTGTAATATTGTGTTAGAGGAAAATGTTTCCGAGATTTTTCAAGATTATGCGTATTAAAAAAAATAGAACCATGTATTTTTTTACATAAATCGATTCTCCTTATTACCATGTAATAGAAAAAAAATTTAATCGTAAAATCATTGAAAAGTAAGTAATCTGCGAGATATTTTATATCTTATCCTGATAAGATATAAACTCATTCTGATGTATGAAACATGAAGTATCTCATTAAGCATTTATTTTTGAATAACTGTACCTTAATTTTATATAAAATGACGAAAAGAATCGATTGATGTTAAAAAAAAGTACATTTAAAGGAGAAGTGCAATTGCTCATTGCAGATGCATTGTATGTACTATATGCAAGAAATAAGGTCGTTAATGGTCTTGTTATTCTATGTAAAATAAAAATGCTAAGATAAGGGCATTGGAAGGTAACTACTTTGAGATATTTTATATTTTACATTATAGAGTATATCAGGATACAATAATATGAAATGTCTTGTTATATTCATTTTTCCAATAACTTAATAGTTTTTAAACACAGAATGAGTGGGGAGAGTCCGATTTATATAAGAAAAGATATGATTTAATTAAAAGAAAAAAAATCAGACGTAATCTTGTGAACTTTGGAAGCATCCGTCTAAAACAAAACTGAAGTGACTGCAGAATGTTCTCTTTCGAAATTAAACAAATTTTAGCCGAGATATTTTTATATAAAGTTCATATTTTAAGATTTACTGGTAATGATAACTTATTCTGTATGTGTGTGTGTGTGTATTGTCACATGTCGTCCATGTCGATATCTAATGAAACAGATGAAATATATTCCATCTTTCGTTGACAATCTTTTACACGATCATACTTTACGTTCGTTATTTATCGTCAAACTTGATCAATTTTTTTCAAAGGCAGAGTGTGTGGAATCAGCAAGATTCAATCTGTGCAGAAACATTGTATAGTGTTCAAATGTCCGAGCATTGTAAATGAGGACGGCAGAGAAACGTTATAAAAAAATGAATGGTGCAGATGGTATGATATTGTGATCTATACAAATTACAAATCACAACACATCCACAAGTAGTAGATATTTAAGATATAAATATATACACAGACATACACACATACATCCTTCTATGATATGACTAGAGAAAGGGGACACTGTCTTATTAAATGCATGCGCGCAAAACAGCGTGTGGAAAAACACAAATGTGTTATTAACAAGCGAGGACAACTACAAACGTACCTAACTAAAACAAAAAACCGCAGAGAAAGAAAGAGAGAGAGAGAGAGAGAGAGAGAGAGAAAGAGAGGGGAGAGGAGAGAAAAAGAAAAACAGATATAAAGAAAACGGAAGTGAAGAGATACCGTCTGATACATATAAGAGTAAGCAAAGTACTATAAAATAAATAAAAGAAGAAAAAACCCACGATGCTCCTGCCACGCAGCGAGTCTTTAGACAGCTTTAAGAGAATAATTATAAATGATAAAACAATTATTAAATAATTACGATGAACTTTCTATATGTTGAATCGTGTCTAGTGAGAGAAGTACTATTGAAGTAAAGCAACACAAAAAAAAAATTAATATTACTATTGCCATATATAAATTTAACGCATTTTATATGACCTATTTGATTATAGTTATTTCTATCTAATGTTCTTTTGTTTTTTGTTTTCCTTTTTTCTTTATTTTCCTCTGTAATACGTGTAACAGAAAGAGGGTGGTTGTTACGGGGTAGCTTTTGGTGTTTTGTTTGCTGTTTTACGAATGAACGTTGCACGATTGGTGAACGAAGAGGGACCTCCTTCTTAGGGTGTTAAAGCGTTCGCAAAGAGGTGCCGGAAGTTTCACACATATACTTTTGTTTTTAATATATTCGATGAAGTTACACGCGTCCATGCGCACGCGCACACACACACACACACACACACACACACACACCGCCATTGTTATTCATTGTCACGTAGATTTTTTTTCGTAGATATTGGATGCGTATAGCGAGCGACAGTTATATGTGTTATACGACACACCATCAGACATTTGCGCTATACAAACAGGATGCGATCCACGATCTTTTGTTGCAGGACGACTCGTCAATCGCGATATATAAGTAATCTATCTCTCGCTATGCAAAGTTACGGTTCGTAAAAAAAAAGCAAAGTTAAGAATGACAACCGCATCGTTGCTACGATTATTTTTATTCTTATTGTCATCATTATTATTATTATTATTATTACGATCATATTGTCATTATTCTTAATGTTACGATTATTCTTCTTATATTATATTACTATAATTAACTATTAATACCTATTATTATCGGAGCACTATAGTTGTGTACTGATGTCATTAATAGCGAAAGTTACATCGAATCGGCCCTCAAGCAGGCCGATCTTTCTTCTTTCTTTTTTAGCATTTATTACGACAGTCAGTTGAGTTATTTTGCGAATTCAGTAGCTTAAATTCTTTCCGTTCGTCTCCTTATTAATTCCTCTCATTCCTAATTTCGATTTCAGTTCAGAATATTTCCTCTCTCCTCTCGCCTATGCTATAAAAAGCGTACTTTTTCCCTTCTCCTTGGACTTGGACTTGCGTTTCGTTCGTTTTGAGTGATTTCCGAAGCTCAGGCTCGGAGTAAATTAAGTGTTATCTCACGAAAGGAAAGAGGGAAAACGCGAAATGATAGAGGCGATCGATAGACGAGTATATGCGAGCCGAAAGGGAGAGAGAAAGAGAGAAGGAGAATATCGAAAGGGAGATGAGAAGAGGCGGACGATCAGGATTTCGACAGCGTTAAATTAGACGTTACTTACAATTAGATTCAACGATTGAGCAAATTGAGCAGAGTTAATTAATAATAATATCGTTCGGCGCGTTGCGTTTTCCTTTTTTTTTTCTTCCCAGCGCGCTCTCGCGCGCGCGCGCGCGTGTGTGTGTGTGTGTGTGCATGCGTGCGTGAATGCCAAATTCGTGTACATGTGTAAGCTCGACAATCGAAAACGAGCGAGCTATTCTTTGTAGGGCAAGACAAGAGATTGAGAAAGAGTATGGAAAGCCAATCGCAAGGACATTGCGCCGTTGAAACACGTTAATACTGCGATCCTCCAAAGGAAGTTATGTCGCAGGAGGTAAAATACGTGTCCTTGCGAATTATTACATTTAAATCAATAGAATATGAGAATCAAAGTTTGTTGTTGCAGAAAAAAAATGAGAATTGCTGCGATTGGCCTTTGTATGTCATTTGATTTATTAAAGATAACAATCTGTTGCAAATCTTTCCAAGTTTTTCATCTTCCCGCATGCATAATACGATCAGCCTTTTTAATAAAGCTCTTGGCCGGTATATACATACCTATACATATACTCGCGCCACTCGCCCGCGCCGCGGTCATGTTATTTAGATCGTCACGTCAGAGGCGAGTAATGACACGCTGAGAATTCTTGCATGCCATTTTTAAATAAAAAGCTATTTGGATGAAAAAACACTTTAGATCGCTTTAACACACAAAATATTCCGAAAACTATCCTCTCTGATGCTTTTCCCGTGACAGACGTAAAATAAATTTATAAATATACGTATAGAAGCCTAGCTATGTCGCGTGCAGGCTAATTATTATGACTAGGTTTCGTACGTATTACATTCGATCATTTTACGGTTGTTTATTAACTGTCAAGGGAAAAGGATAGTGTTTTCAGAATATATTTTATAGGTAGATATATTAAAGCGATCTGAAGTGTTTTTTTTTGTTCAAATATTTTGTTATTTAAAAATGGCACGCAAGTTTGATGGCGACAATGCAGGCTATAGCTAATAAAAGCTGTGTTAATATTAGATGAGCAATGAGTATAATCCTCGTATATTAATCTGAGATTTTTTTACAGCAATTGGGTTATTCATTATATGTAAACAATTATGAAGCACTATAAGATTGTTCATTTCCTCATCCGACATAAAGTTATAGAACATTTTCATTTTAGATCTTTTTTTAGCTGTCACATGTTAAAACTTGCAAGAAACACTTTAGCTAGACTGGGCGAAATAAAAAGTAATGCAGGCTATATCAGATGACAATATATCGCCGAGCTGTATAATTTACAAACGCTATTAAAACTAAACCTTAAAAATAAATTATCTGCATATAGTTATTATATTGTATTATTTGCTAGTCACATTTTTAATCCTTTGCAGGATAAATTTTATAAAATTTCAGGATATCAGTATATTTATCACTTTTTTCTAAAGCTTTTTTCAAAAGCATTTCAGCATTTATTTTGTGGCGCAATGTAATAAATAAAAACCTATTTTTAACATATACTTTTGTCATTCTTCTTTAAAAAATACAACTTGTTATTATAAAGTATGTAAAAAAATATATCTATATATATATATTATATGTAAACATTTCTGCAATTAATCATGAAATAATTAATATTATGTAGAACGTATTAAAATAAAAAGAAGTATTACCATATTATTTTTTTCAAGTCAACTGCATATTATTAGTGATATAAGTTGCAAAACATTCTAACCATTCAAGAAAGTGGGACATTAAAATTAATGAAACATCCTTATTTTCATTGTAGATTTGTCTCATAGTCTGTAATGTATATTTTCGTGTCTGTGCTGTATGGTGCTTGGGTTTTATTCTTAATAAAACTATACAAGAACGCAGTTTCCTAGGATAAAGGTCCAATATATCTCTACCGTGATTTTCACAAGAAATAGATATACGCTTTAACATCAAATCTGTGAAATCCAGGACTGCAGATGCATATTGCAACTGAGCTAATAGTTCCTTTAAAAAATTAAACATTAATTGAAAAACGTATGCAGATCTGGCACCAAGTTCCAATAATTTGTTTAGCATCTCCTCGTTACTTCGGTTAGCTATGTGATTTCGCTCTTTTAAATTGGGAAGCATGTACACAAAACTATTGAGCAAAGGCTCTTCTATCAATTTATATTTTTGTAAGGCATATATTTCTTCCTTCGTAGATAGTCTAAGATGCAAATTTGCGCATAGAGCGTTATGTAATAGTTTTTTAATCATTTGCTTATCATTTGCTTCCAATTGTAAAAGTTTTACAAGTAATCGATCTGTATGCTGCATAAAAATTGTATTCTTAACTGACAGGTGCATTACAGAAAGAATTAAACATATCAAAATGTCTTCCGAGTACAACTTATTCAAAACATCATCTGTAAGATATTTGTCCAAAAGAATACTCATAAACTTCAAGCTATTTTCTTTACATGTAAATATCTTGAAATGCTTAAAATCGCTTGTTGTTCTGCAGCAATTCCGTAAGACGTCCTGTAACATAATCATATTAAAATATTAATTGTAAAATAGCTTAAGAAAAGTTTAAGTATATTAATATATATTTTCTATACAGGGTGGGTGCGAAATCGTAGTACAAGAAGCGAGAACAAGAGGTGATTCCTCGCCTGTCGAAATGAATCGAAATTGTAAAATAATTTCTTTTCATACGAGGCTTTGTTTTTAAAGTAAGTACACGATTGAGGTAAACGAAAATCCTATCAAATACACGTGCACTTGACTATGCTTCGACTGACGGATCTTGCTATATAGACTGCTATCTCTGTTTCGTGTTTTTGTTTGGGGACATTGACGAAAAATCTTTTAATTAATTTCTTACTTTAATTTTACTTAAGAAACTGTTGGCCTCCCTGTTGAACGCAAAGCTGTGCTCTTTTTGTAATCACAGACTCATGAATTTTTGCTAAGGTGAATTGAGCTTTTAATTCTTGAACTGCTAATAATTTATCCTCTTAAGCGAACAACATTTTGACTATTTGTGACGTAAACTAAACCTTTCACATGACCCCATAAATAAAAATCGAGCAGAGTGAGATCTCGGTGATCTTAGGGGGCCAAGATATTGTTCCGCCGAGGCCAATCCAACATATTCGTGTCATTGATTTAATAAATCTCGAATAGAAATAGCAGTTTATAGCAAGAGCCATTAGTCGATAGTCGAGACAGTCAAGTATACGTGTACTTGAGAGAAAAGTTTATCAAAGTCGTTTATTTCGAAAACAAAGCCTCATACAAAACAATTTCTTTTTAAATTTCAACTTATTTTGGCACGAGGAATCACCTTGTTCTCGCTTGTACTTTGTACTAGAATTTTGCACCTACCCAGTCCCTGTATATTATATCTACATTTATGAATAATATAATCAACATACAATAATCAACAATCGAATTGAATAACGTTGATAAACTTCCTTGGATATCTTGTAACATAAGAGATTGCTTAACGATTGACATAAAGTATTCAATACTGTGTCAGATTGTATGCAAAGCAAAGTTTCCTTTGATATATTTTTATCATTCTCAGACTGAATAACATTTTCTGCGTCACTGTAACTTTTTAATATCGCTCTCAATATATCTGTATCCATACTCCGCATCCAAAACTCGCAAAGTAAGCGAATACACAAACATATAATTATATTATATGTTGCATGTACTTAATTAAATTGTTATTTACAATTTACCCCATGAGAGATTAACCTATATAAAAAAAAGTAATATCATTAATTAATCAAAATAATTTAAATATAATTCTTAAGGCAAATAAAGAAAAATCAATAAGAAATATTTATGTACAATACCATATTTTTAATAGACACTAATAAATACATGTATGATTGTATGTAGATTGTAGAATGTACATTACGAACCTCTACGCGCTCGTAAATGCAAAATTAAAACAAACTGTTCATTTAAAAGTGTAAATTAAAATAATAGAAATAAAATTAATAAATCGAGCGATTCCTCCAAAATTCTCTTTTTATAATACATTTAACACCTCGACAGATGCAGATAAATCAAACAATGTAAACAGGAAAAAAATCTTACGAAATACGAGGTTACTTTATTTTGAAGCGCCTCTATGTCCACAAAATGTGGACATTGAACTACGTAGCCAATAATATTTATGAATCCCGTAGGTAATGTCCACGATTTTGTGGTTTTCTTCCGCGCGTATTATGTTCAGGATTTTTTTAGTCCTTTTCCGTGTTAAGTTCACAATTTTTTGGTTTTTTTCCAAAAAGAATAAAAAATTGATTATTGTGAACATAACACGGGAAGAGGATCACAAAATCGTGAACATTATCACAAAATATTTAGTGGACATAGTACGGAAGAGAACCATAAAATCGTGGACATTACCTACGGGATTTATGGACGTTGGCTACGTAGTTCAATGTCCACATTTTATGGGACATAGGAGGCGCTTCAAAATAAAGTAACAGCTAAATTGCGCCCATGGCCGCAGGGCCCAGCCGCAGCCGGAGCCCGGAGGCCCGGAGCCGGCCCAGGGCTGTTCTCATGCATACTATTTAATGAGAGACGCATAACCTTTACAGTAAGGTAACCTAACATATATATCGTTTTGTTTAAATTTCTTCTTAGAGAATTAATACAATTCATCAAGCATGTAAGATTTCTTGTATATATTATGTTTGTTATATTATCAGTATATTGTAATTTAGTAATTTGTTGATATACATTTAAGTTTAACGTTTATCTTATTATGCATTATTTTCATTTACAGAAAATAGATCATCTAACATTAATTTTTAGTAAAAATGGATATTCGTCCAAATAATACCATTTATATCAACAATTTAAATGAAAAGATCAAAAAGGAAGAATTAAAAAAATCATTGTATGCTATTTTCTCTCAATTTGGTCAAATTTTGGATATTGTGGCTTTGAAAACATTGAAGATGCGTGGACAGGCATTTGTCATTTTTAAGGAAATAGCAAGTGCTACAAACGCCTTGAGATCAATGCAAGGCTTCCCATTCTATGACAAACCAATGGTAAGTACTATATAAAATTTCGTATTTGTGCTATTTTGCCTCTATACATTATATTTTTGTATTTATATTAAAAATATTCTTTATGTACATGCACGTATCTACATATACGTACATACATATACAATATATGTATATATATGTATAGATACACATACAAAGCATTTATTTGCATATTATAAATCAGTATAAATATATTGATATTATATAAATGCATAAAGATATAAAAATAATCTCTTTTTAAAATTCTTTGATTTTGTAGAGAATACAATACGCTAAAACTGACAGCGATATAATTGCCAAAATGAAAGGTACCTTTGCAGAGCGTCCAAAGAAACCGAAACGAGTTATTCCAGTGGCAGATGAAGAAGCTAAACGTGCCAAGAAACGTGCAAAAGAGCAAGCAAAACATTCACAACAAATTGGTTACCATGCTAGTGTACCCCAACATCCAGGACTTGTTAATACTGCTGTACCTGAACAGCCACCTAATCAGATATTGTTCTTAACAAATTTGCCTGATGAGACAAGTGAAATGATGTTATCAATGCTGTTTAATCAATTTCCGGGCTTCAAAGAGGTACGGTTAGTACCTAACCGACATGATATTGCATTTGTTGAATTTGAAAATGAGGTTCAATCTGGAGCGGCAAAGGATGCACTTCAAGGTTTCAAAATTACACCTTCACATGCAATGAAAATATCATTTGCAAAAAAATAGATTTATAATCTTTTTGTATTGTTTATACTATAATAAAATAGAAATAAAGTGTAAGCTGAACTGCATTTGTGTTAAGATAAATGTAGTCATTGATATTGGCTTTGATTATCTTATGTAGCATAACTTCGCATAATCTAAAGTATTTTATTTAATATCTAATGTTATTTTGTGTGTGCAACGGGATTTAATAATAATTTTTAATGTGATTTATCACATTATTGCATATATTCCGTGTGACAAGTTATGCTATATAATTGAGATATTTCAATTTAAAAGTATATGTAAGAAATTATACAACTTATTTTAAAAGAATTTGTATTTTATTTGAATGCTTTATGCAAAAATAAATGATGTAAAAGAGTAAATTACTACAACAAAACACTGAATAATTTTCCCTTTAAAATTCCTATTTATTACATTGTATTGAAATATTTTTTAATAAATTAATTTTATAGATGTATAAAATTTGTAAGGAGAATATTTACAAACTATTTAGTAATTTATATATATATATATGTATATATATATATATATAATAAACATTACTCCAAAAATCATTTATTTCTAAGATAATTTAACATAATACTTAATATTATTATACAATAATAAACGATATTTAATAACGGTGGAAGTGAAGGGTTTAGTCGGACCCTTAAATTGTATTATATTATAATTTATATATATCATATATTATTTATATTAAAATAGAAATATCCTTGAAGAGAATATGAACATTCTTGAGTGGGAATACGGAAAGGTGTGTATATATGTATACATATATAATATATAAAATCATTGCAAGATTATAATTTTTTCGCATTTAATTGGCGTGTACATTTGACGCTTTTTAAATCTTTTTTTAAAAGATGTGTTAATTTATCTTTTTGTCTCTTTCCTCATTTTGAAATTGCTCTTCTTCGACCACTTTTATATATATTCTAATAAAGTATATTATTTAATACTAGCTAGGATTAAAAGCTATAATTATACTAATTATGACTCATAATATAATATATATTATAACTTTCTATGAGCTATTAATTTTTGCCTTGCGCGAGGTGAGAAAAGCCTGTTTTATTATAATTATATATATATATATATATATATATACCTATATAATTACCATTGATATTCGAAGAAGAAACATATGATTGTTTCGCCAAAATGACCGCAACATCTATTTGTTGTACTTTTTTGTATCAAATATATTTTCTTTTTTTTTTACTTATTATTTTCTATTTCTATTACATAAGTTTGTTTATGTATGATTTGATTGATTTGAACTGTCAACTGCAAGCGCTAGCATATGCTGCCTTATATGTCAAAAAGATTAAGCGTTATCAGTACCATTGCATTATTATTATATGTCAGAGTACGTACAATATTTTTCTGCAATCACAATGATGACATTTCCTAATTGAAAATTTTACAGTTTAGACTTTGCAACGGAATATCTCTATTTATTGAACACGTATAGAAAAAATAAAGACATTTTTATAATTAATATATATATAATTTAAACCCAAGCTATAATTGAATAATTTAGCCCTAATAACTAAAGAATTTTATCAATTTAGTCGTTACTGCAGAAATTAGAAAATCCAAGAATCTGTCAACTATATAATAAGGGCTGCATTCCAATATTTACTGTCAGTACTGAAAATCAATATTTTTCTATATTTTACGTCACATATATTATAGATTTTCAATACTGACAGTTGCTGACAGTAAATATCGGAATGTAGCCTAGGTATATAGTACGCGTATATATATATAGATACAGGTAGTTGGGCATGAACTGGCGCGAGACACGACCATCTTTTATGTATCTGCATCTGTATAACATAAAATTGTTTTCCCGATTTTCATTCTTGCGCTTCAATATGCTGGGTAATTTTATTATTTTAACTATTTATTATACATCAGTTGTTTAACTTTATGTTAGTAGAAAGTTGATATTATTATTTCTATATTATATTCCTAATCTAATCTCATAATCTAATAACTAAATCCTACAAAGAATTCGAATATCTTTTAAGAATATCTAATTCCACAGAAACATTGGCAGTAGGCTGATCAGAACGCATGAAAAAATGAAACGTTGAGGCAGCATTCCAGATCCAGGCGTTGCCGAATTGCAATAGTCAGTCAAACAGGAGCAAACTTCTTGTCTACCACCAAAGCCACTTCGTTGATAGCACTTGCCTTTATAATTTGACTCATCCCATCCGCATCCTCGAATAACTCGCGTATCAGGTGGTACTGTGTAAAAAATATATTAAATTGTTTTATCCTAAATATTAATTTGTTTTATATTAAGTATCAATTCTCATGACAATTGAAACGTAAATGGAAATATTTTTGCAGCGTTACAAACGTTTATTGCATTTTATGCATTAACGCACAATAAGATGTACTGATTACTTTAAATATAAGAATAAATCATGATATAATTTAATTAATATAACTATATTAATTACATCAATTTATAATTAATTTATTAAATATATATAGAAAAACCCGAGGCATAATATGGGAACGCTAACGCGGCGCGTTTAAACAAGTTTTAAACATTAATTAAAAATAAATAATTAAACTTGGTTTTTCACCAAAATATTCTTTAAAATATCTACCATAAGACAAATACAAGTTTTACTGCGAAAGAATATAGTTTAAAAGGATGAAATTATTGTTTTATTGAAAGCCGCGTGAGTTAACTTTTATTATGGATTTTATGCGGGGCAAAATGGGACACAAAACTCACAAAACTTGTTTATTAATATTCAAAACTTTTTAAAAGTGATTTATTAGAACACATACAATATGTATATTATAGAGGAAACTGCGGACAGTTGATCCCCCCTTTTCTTTTAAAGGGTTATTTTTGTCATTTTATGGTGTATCTCAAATATAATACCATGAAATAGTTAAAAATTTAGTTGGCCTTTCTCCACCATAAAGCCGCTTTTATCAATCAGTTAATACAGAAGTTATTGAACTAAAATTGAAAAGTGGGAAATTGTACCATGTGTCCCCTATTGAGGGTGACTTGTTCCGGAATTATCAGTTTTTATGTTAATTGGTGATCAAACCACATTTGGCAGCATCTTCTTATTAATTTTCATAATAAAGCTTCTTATTAATTTGCATATGCTTATAAACAAAAATACTTCTTAAATCTTCTGAACGTAACAAAGTAATCTTTTGTTCTTACATAACTAACAAGTTTGATACTTCTTAGATCTTTTGAACATAACAAGACTATATCGTACCAATTAAGTCTCCCCACTGATATATATTAGATTATAATTTTATGTCAATACTTAAATACGACACACGTATTTTTATGACTTACTGTAAAATAAACTATCTATTAGACATGCAAACAAATGCGCGGTATTTGTAAAATATTACTATCCATTACCTAATTCAAGAAAACCAATAGGAGAAAACTCATTAAAAAGAAGTACGAAATCAGCAAATCACAAAACCGCCCGCCATATGCAAACGTCACGCACGTGGAAAATATCACTACTACGTGAAGTTAAGTCGTGTCATAGACAACCAGTGTTGCTAGTTGAATCAAATACTGACAATGAGTTCATAGAAGTACCGTAAAATTGATGTACATACCATGTCTCCCATAGGGAATCAACTGTCCTCAGTTTCCCCTATATATATGTATATATATATATATATATCTATGTAGGAATGTATTATTACACTTTTTATTTTAATAATAATTATTTATTAATATAACACTTTTTTTATTACAATAGAATACCTACATTTTTCTTATTAAAATATAAATAAAAATCAAATTTTCGTGTAATAATCTTTGGCATCAATATATTGCACAACATAAAACATAGGTATATATACTGATAGCGTATGAAAAAAAAAAAAAATAAAACATTTTAAGAACCCAAGGCATTATATGTTCCGTGGACTATCAATATATGCCTTTGTTATTCGAAATGTATAAATTTACTTTAGGTAATGTAAATCCATTACAGATAATCGATATTTATACCTACACAGATACTTTGCTAAATTGACAAGAAAACATCGTTTAATAAACGTAAATGTATTATAATACTTACGGTAATAAAAAATAGAATTTTATCATTGTTTATCTTATATGCAAATTTATCAAAGAACCTGCAACTCATTAATGTCAGTCGCGGAGAGCACAGCAAACGCATTAAACAATTATTATAGCATATATCTTTTAGCTATATATAAAAATAATATGAAAACTGGTAACAGAGCTAGAGAGCATGCGGTTAGAAACATATCTAAGAGTAATAATTTCGAATTAAACATTTTATTACATATGGCATCAGCATATATCTCTATAAAAAGTTATCGACCATATCCCATTAGGTTATTATGCCCTAGGTTTCTCTATAGTATTATGTATAGGTACTTACTAAATAATTAAGTATTATTTAGTAATGTTAATGTAATTACTTAATTAATACATACAGCCATTGACGCTAAACTCGATGACTTGTGTAATTTTTCGGCACATTGTATACTTTGCACCATCTTTAAGATCCGAACAATCTATCTTCATGGTATCTGGAGGAACAAGATCGGCGCATTGGCTATTATTACGGCTGTTACATTGATAACATTGCATAGCATTGACACCTGTAAAATAATTGATTTATTTGTATCTTTAATTATTCTTATACATATACTTCTCCATCGCGCACATACGCATCCTAGAGTCCTAGAACTCTAAAACGCATTCACGTACACGCGAGCATGTATTATAGGGTACATATATATTGCATGCGAATATAGATTTACATTGCTCATTGAACGAAAGTTTGTATCTCGTATCGAGGTCCCAAAATACACAATTGTATTATATATGTTAAATATTAAAATAATACTTGATTGCAGTTTGTAATGATTAGATTATAGATTATTTCGGAAAAGTTTTTTTTACATACACAAATACATATACATATAGCGATATGTATACATAAAGCGATTTTTGATTGCAGAATTATAATAATGATGATGGAAAGCATATATATTATAGTTAAAGAGTTTTTCTATTATACACGAATAAAATTTGTTATTTATATATAAAGAAATTGGATTTGATATTAAAAAAGTGATCAGAATTAAGGTAAGGAAACAAATAATAATTAATGATTAAATGCACAAATCTTCTGATTTAGTTTGCCTACGATGTTATTTTCTTACAAAATTACGCTCAACAGTTATTATCATACGACAACGAGGTTAAAGATCATAACAGAAAGAAGATAACCGGCGACATAATCGACATTAATTTTATCCTGGTTTTCCACATGACACATATATTATACTATAATCTGCATAATAACTACCTAGGTTTGTATATGCGACTATTAAGCGTCGTCTACAATAGCTGTAAGCGTATGTAGTAAGATGTAAGCAGTAAGCTATTGACCAACCACAGTCGATTATTTTGGAATTGTAAAAATCCCGCATTAGTCAATAGCTTACTGCTTACATCTTACTCCATACGCTTACGGTTATTGTAGACGACGCTTTATGTCTCAAAAGTGATTATGAAAATACTTCATAATTTTGGAGAAAATTTATACGCGGTATAACATAAAATATTACGTATTTTTAATTACATTCAATTTTTTTTATTTAATTACGCATAGTTTGTAATTATTAATATTATATATAAACAAAAAAGAGAAAAGAAAGAGAATTTATATTATAAGTATAAAAATTATATAGTTATATTATTTTTAATAATTAATCATGTGTCATATGTATATCGTATACATGTATTATATGTACTTCATTGAACCCCGTAGAAAAATCAATGCGGTCACGCACCATCAGCTATGTGCCTTGAAAATATATACATATATTCACATATAGTAAGATTGTCTGTACACTTCCATTTTATTTCTTCAAGCTGAAGCGTATTGAAGATGAAAAAAGTTGCAACAACCACTATTATTAAATAAATTTACGATGCAGTGTAAATAAAATTTATATTTTTATTGTTCGCAAATATACCCTGGTAGAAATTTGTGCAGTTTAACTGAACACCCGAGCAGTTACTATCTAGTATTACTGATTTCTCTTGATCGATATACAAAAATACTGCATAGCAACTGGGCAAAATTTGTTAAGAGAGGAGGTTATAAATGATAATTGTGAAAGATTAGGAGTAAATGAGTGATACACACGTAAATAAAAGATACGTAAGTAACAAAGAATTTTATTTCTATATTTACTTTATTTATTTTACTTATGTTACTAATAATATTAATTTTATTTCTTAGAATTATTCAGATTATTCTGATGATACAAATGAAAGAATTAAATAGCTTTGAGATACGCACGAGTCTAATAAAAACTTTAATAAAATAAAGGAGATACGAAAATGGATAGTGTCATATAGAATACCTCATTTACACAATAATAAATTATTAAACATATCAAGACATAGATATATGGTTATATTATTGTTCTTTTACTGCTAAGTAACTGCTAAGTAACTGGGTTCAGATTTTGTACATTTTTTTCTGTGCAGTAATTGCGCGAAAAGCGTTACATCTTGATTGAGATACCAACAGTTTTGCTGTTCAGTTACTAGAAACAGATCAATAAACTGCTTAGTAACCAATCGAAAACTGTATTAAATTTCTACCAGGGTATAAACGTTTCTTTTTGTATAAATTGTATCTCACCTAAAATCATCAACTTAACTAATAAATTTATAAATCTTATGTAACGATAATTCTACGATTAATAATAATTAAAAGCTTTTATATTTACGTTAATGCGGAACTTAATTAAAATTTGTTTAAATTTTGTATTTAAAGTTTTTTGCCAAATATTTCAGACGCGCAATCGCGTGCACAATTCCCTTAAATTTTAAAATATCTGCATATTTTACAATTGTTTTTATTCAAATGTTTATAATTAATATGTCAATTACAATTGTGTTACAATTTTTAACATTTTTGACGTTTTAATTTTATTGGCTATGCACTAAACAGAAAAATTATTATTAAATTCTACATAGTACATTTTATAAGAAAAAATTCTGAGTACATATATGCACCATTGTTGTTAGAATTATCCAAATGTCCGATGGTGATTTAATTTTCCTTGAGATATGTCATTATTATTAAACATCGAAATTTAAGAAACACATTTTTTTATACATGTTTAATTTCAAGTTTAATAAGGGGTAAAACACCTTTTGAAAGTTTTACGGTTAAAATATTTTTTTGGCATTATCTCTTCTATTGAAATTTTATCTCTATCTATTGCATTAAAAAATGTAGATTAATAATGTTTTAGAAATTTATTTTTTATCATAAAATTAAATAGTAATAATAGTTTCGTAAATATAAGTGAAGCATTTTTTCGAAAAAACAAAAAATATAAATTGTATTATTATTATTTAATTTTATGATAAAAACGATATGAACTTTAACTCTGACATATCTTTCGATGTGGTACATAATTTCTTTTGCAAAAGAATTGAAAAAAAATTTTAACTATAAAAAGGATCGAGTGTTTTATTCCATAATAAACTCGAGAAAAGAAATAAATTGATATCGGACACTTGGATAATGTTGTGCTAATAATATCTTCGAATAATTGGCAATACTTTTAAAAACTCCAGACTATATAGAAAACCAATTTAAAAATCTTTATATATTTTCAAACATATTCCCATCACTTACCGTTGTAGCGCAACAACAAATTAATGCTGTATAGAGTGATAATTACAAATCTTAGTCTAAAGATTTTCTTCATCTTCCTTTTGCTTCTTTCTCTTACAAGAACGATTGACAAATAAATGTTCACTGAAAAGCTTCACTAATGTATGACAAAATACTGCAGCGCTCACAAGAAAGATACGAAAATAATGAATACAAATATAAGAAAATAGGAAAATAAACAAGGAAGTTGAAAAATAGGCACGGAAAAACAAAAAGAAAAATGGCAAAAAGAAAAGAAAAGAGAAAAAAGAATCACGAATTGAAAAAATCTAAACGTATCATTTGATTGAGAGAACTGAGAGAGCACAATGTACTGCGCTAACGTGGCGCAAGCCCACTAACTCTAGCAAGTCATACAGTGCCACTGAGCAATACTGAACGAACAAGTGATTACGCCTGAGGAAGGGATATATTGAGGTGGCCGATGGTGGGAGAAGAACATGACGAATGGACGACTCATCTACGAATAACTCTAAGACCGATCAATCTTCCTATCGCTGAGCAAAATCTTTTACTTACATCCCAGCAAAAACACCAAGTAACATATGTAACTTACATAATATTAGTTGTAATTTCCTACTCAACAATATAAATGCAATATAACACATGTGTTACACTTAAATCTATATTTGAACAGATACGGATCACTATAAAAAAATGATCACAGTAAGTCTGTGATTTTTTTCAAATTTAGGGTACTAACAATAAGAGGCACACAAATTTTAGGTAATAAATTTTTTTTAGTTTATCTTGCATAATTTTTTTCGAAGTTTAAATGAAAAAGAGAAAAATCGCGAATTTTTAATGCTATTTTTACCTATTCGTAACATATCCATGAGTTAAAAAAAAATCGGCCATAATACCATACTATATAAAGCAAAGATTCGGCATTAAGACTATTTTTGGAATTGCTGTACGATGATTTTTAACGAAGTTATGAACAATCAAAGTCAAAATGCCTACTTTTTCTTCAATTCTCGATAACTTGATAAAAAAAAATTGAAATCAAAATTTAAAGAAAGCGTTTCGTAGAGAGAAAACTTCTGGCATAGAAAAATCAAAAATTTTTTTCAGGTCCTTTTGTGCACGTGACGCCTACAAAGTGACAAGAAAATTTCCCATTTCGTCGAGCTTTTAGTTTTCTGCATATTAAAATTACCATAATTGAAGAAAGTGGAAAACAGATTCTCTCTTTTTAGATTTGGATTGCCATTTTTAAAACAGTTACAACTCTTTAAAATTTGCTTCTTTTTTAAACAATTTCTTTTAATCTCTTAATTATTTGTCAGCCATTTTTATCAATATAAGATTAACAAATTTATTATAAAATTGTGACATTGTCATGTCCGTCCATATACATTTTATATTATAACTAATGTTGGAAAATTGTTTTTTGAATAATATAGATTTTTCTATGTTTATTATATTATTTATTATCCTATATCTATAATTCTATACATAATTATAAAAATTGAAACTTTTCGAACATTTCATTACTTGTTATAATAATTTTTTAATTTATAATTAATTTATATTTTAAATGTGTGATATAAAAATATTTTATATTTTTATTGTAAATTTTGAAAACAGTTTTTTATTAATAACAATTGTTTTTTCTGGACTAACGGAAAAGAAAGATAAAATGTTTTACAAAGATTTGGCATGAATATGGGTTAAATAAATAAGGCTGTGGATGATACGAGCAGCTTTACGTTCAAATAGAGAGTAAAGTGGTGGTTTGGAGTACATTGAGTGGATAATGTTCATCTTCCTGTGACACGCTCAACGTTATGAAACTATCACATGTAGTCACCTACTTGCGTATTTGCGCGTTACTTATTTACACAAGTTCATTCAAGATTTTCCAATCCTCGTCTTGGATCTTCTATTTTCTGTTGCACGTATTCATAACTAAGAACCAAACATATATGTATATTACTTTTTTTTTTATCTAATCCACTTTGATGATTAAACAAATGTTTTTTTGAATGTCTTTTGAGCATGAATAATTGGATTGTGGCAATTGCGTGTGTGGGTATGGTAATATAAAACTTAAAATCAGGAAGCTCTTAATAAAAACTATAACGTAATAACGTAAGTCGATCATAGTAGCCAACCTAAATTTTTTTTTTAATAATTTATTTCGTTTTATAAAAAATATGCTTTTCTTATAATTTTGTACTTTTTGTACTATTGATTTAAATCAATAAGATAAATCAATAAGAATTCAATTAACTCACTTCTTTTCTTCAAATGAGGAAATTATGAAAGTTGTCAAGAATTAAATTTTTTTTCTTTTATTTACGGGGGGAGGGAAGCTAGCTTTGATATAAAACTATGTGTAACGTATATTTTTTATTTAACAATTTCTATAATAATTCTATGTTATCTATAATTTCTATAAATAACAAAAGATTGTAATTCTAATTTCTAAATTTAAAAATTCAGGAATATGATAATATGATAGATGTTTATTTTATTGAAAAAAAAAATGGAAACAGATCACTATGACATATTCCTTAAAAACGTATAGTAATTATAACTGGACCCAACTTTTCTTTAAAATATTATGTTGTTAGGCGATCGCAAAGTATCATACCTATATACAAATACATGTATGTGCGAATTGATATTAAATAGATCTTTCATTGTGGTTGATATTAACGTATTTAGCGTTTTAGCGATCCGCTATCACACCTACCCTGACATACTTTCAACATTCTTCAATCTATTTAAATATTCAAGATAAATAAAATGTATAAATAAAACGCACTTATATTTACTTAAATAAATCTTGAAAATGTCTCCGTATTATAAGAATATCGAGCGTCGTGACGCCAAGTATAACTTACATAAAAAGGGCGATTGACCATGTGACATTACTGCGAATAAACATTCAGGTGCAGCTGCAAATGATAACTTATCCAGAATTCATATTGAAGCGAGATTTCGAGTAAATTATCTCAGAAACCCATAACTATAAATAAGTTTTCAAAAATTTAAGGACATTTTTTAACGTTGATGTAAGATTGCGATCATTCCGAAAAAATCGATGCAGTTAATCCCGAGACTTCGAGATCATTACGCAAAAAGTGATATCTTTTGCGTCCCAATTTAACGTTTCAGTCACGTGTACATTTATACACACACATTCATATTGATTTTGTTTCTCAAAAGGCTTTTATAATATGCCATATTATATACATATGCCATATTATATATTATTTATATGCGTGTAAGTGTAAATATACACTGCACATATACTTCTTTGTCAAAAATGCGTTGTTTTCGAGATATTTAGGTGTCAATTTAAAAAACTCACCCTGTATATAATAATTTCAATATATTAATAATTATATTATGTATATTATTTAATATCGTTTTAATATCGTTTTAACATTTATATATTATATATTGCATATTTTAAATATCTTTTATACAGGGGTACACTTGGGTACATTTTTTATCATTGTTTTTTAAAAAATAATTATTTTCAACATTTTACACATACGTATTATACATGTTATAGATATACATATACAATACATTATGTATCATACATACATTATAAAGATCAAGTCGATCTTAAAAGAAAATGTAATCAATTTATGTACTATGCCAACTTCGTATCAACAAATTATCAATTATTTAACAAGGTATCGGTTATTTTGCAAAATCTAACCTGACAAGATTTAATCTTTTAATAATTTTACATTTATTTTGGATTTATTCGAATGCAATGAAATATTTGGTAAGAAATATTTAATAGTAATGTGATTAGGTAATGTATTTATTAAGATACATTAAATTACGAGACCAACAGCAAAATTATAATTATACGATATGAATAAATTACAGAACTTTTATTGTTTTTTACAATTTTACAAATAATACTTTATCACACAGATATCTTATTTCAAAACATTGTCGTATACTAAACAATTATTTATTATAAAAGATTATTAATTGTGATATAAATATATTTATAAAATGTGAACTCTGTTTCTTACAGCCGTTATACTCTTTTGATGTTATATAGTCTGTATGAAGAAATACATCAGGTTATAATGCAAATAAGATTACACGTATTGCGATTATTGTTGATTCTATGTGTTTTTAAAAAAGGTGAGCTTTTTTTAACTGAAAGAATAATACTTTTGTCTTTTAAAATAAAAAAAAATATATAATTAGTAGCTTTTGCACCAAAATAATAAGGGATTTAAGCAATGACAACATTCTCTAACTGCTTATTTAAGGACAGGAAATTTTAAACTAATGAATTAATTAGTTTTATTAACTAAAGAATATAATGAAAAAATTTATATCTAAATAAGTATATTAAAGACATCTTTCATTAATGTAGCTAATTTTTTTTGTTTTTGAACTGTAATTCTACATCTATAACGTACATCTACCAAATTAATATTAAAAGAAGAATGTACTGCAATCAAATGTTATCAATGTAACAGCAAAAAGGATGAAGATTGCGCCATTAATAAAGTACATTTTAAATATTTAAGATTGTGTCCATCGGGTTATCTTTATTGTCGTAAAGCCATTTATGTGTGTAAGTATATTCAACTAGAATCAATTAATTGAATAAATTTATAATGCATATAAACAATAAAGACACACATTATTATTACTGAAATAACAGTTCTCTAGTTAAATAACATTTAGATCTCATAATTCCAGATTACTTTATGGATTCATATAATGGTCAAACATTGCGCGAATGCGCAAAATCGCGAAATAACCAAAAGGAATGTTATCAAGGACGTTATACTCGAGACAGTTATCAACTTATTTGCGAATGCGTGGGTTACGGCTGCAATTCATCTCAACAATGCTCACCAAATCTTGTGATCTATTTTCTGTGTATACTCATTGTGATTGCAAATTATTTTATTACCAGGCACAATAATTCAAATTTATTAATGAAAAAACTCCAGCATTCTAATTTTCTCAAAACGTTGTAAACATTTATTTAACCAATTGCAATGACACAGTTACATTACATATATTTCTTGTACATATATCTCATGTGTGTGTATGGATTTGTATATTGTAATCAAATCATAATTTTATTTTATATTACTTGTAGCTTTATTAGAAAGATCAACGCAAAATATATAAATAGAAAAATCAACGCAAAATATATAACATATATTGTTTATATAGTGTTGCTAAAGACACAAATTAAAAATTAATGTTGTTAAATATATATAAGCATAAAATTATATATAGTAGAATCGTAAAAGAAAGTAAAAAAGACATCTGTATATTTATAATTTATATGCGTCGTAGTAGATAATAATTTTGCTACACATTCGAAATAATATTACGGTAAATAATAATATCGAAAGTGTTTTATATGTATAATGGCATATTGCAAGTTGTCAAATTATCTCGAGAGATTGTTAATTAACTGACAATGCTACATTTTTCCAATAAAAGGTAATAAGTCTGAATCTATGAATACAATATAACAGCTTTTTCATCTTATCAATTACGATACAAACATAAGGATATTAATTATATAATGGCAAAAAAAAAGATAGCAATAGTATAGGAAACAATTGAGAGAGTACAAGAAATAATATATAGGGGAACGAAAAATTAAAAAGAAAGAATAAAAAATATGTCGAGATATTTTTTCCACGTAAAATTCTTTTCGTAATTGTTAAGCTCAAAATTGCGGATTAAATATACGGCGTTATACTGCATGGCGTCTCGATGACGCCGACAACGACTTCGATCGGCGCCACGACGCCGGGCGCCTCTCGTGCCCGGACCCCCTAACCGTTTTATGTCATATATCACATTGAACGTATATACGTATCGATTACGATTAACAGCAATTTTTCAGAATCATACAAATTTACGATACATTTTATATCGATTTATATACATATACATATAGATAATGTTCATATCAAAATTTAATTTCTTAGCTTAAATTAAAACTTTCCAAATTATTATCTCAAATAATTTGTTTGATAAATATTTTATGGGTTTGTAAAGAGATAATATTAAAAAATATTATTTTAACTCTATATATTAAATTAAAAAACAGATTTATTTGTAATCTTAAAATAACTTTCCGTCGTGTAATTTCCTTTTATACATGTGCAATAGAATTGATTATTAAACGTGATAAAGTAATGAATTATATTTCAAGATCAAATAATTTAATTATCAAACTTCTGTCTTGTATTCTTTTTTTTATTAACGCGTTTCCAAACTTCACTTTAATACAGAACATCGGAGTGCCAGATATTAATCAATAGTAAACATTTTTAGAACACTATGGTATATCCAAGTTTGCTATATCATATATAATTTAATCAACAAATGTTACAGCAATAATGTAAATAGCTGTATATACTCCAAAAAATGTTTTATATAAAAAGAAAATTTTCAGACATCTTTTCGGAAAATCCTGAAAACATTTTTACAATGTTTTTTTTTAGTAAAATCTTACAAATGTCTTAAAAAAGAGATCTTTGAGACGTCTTTTAGATATGCATATTGCATAGAATTAAATGACGTTTTTTCAATAACTACAGAAATTAAATCTTAAAATATCGACATTTTCAAAATGTTTAAATGTTTATTGAATATCCTTATAACTTCGTTTAATGTTCTTTGGTTGAGTTTTTTATAATCTTGCTAAGGAAAAAATAATCTAAACTGATTAAGTAAATCTGTTGAAGAAATAATAATGTACCCTCAAATATTTTATAGGACACCCCTTATGTATGGAGATTATAAATATATTTGAATGAGATATTTCTATTTGTAAGTTCTGGGATGCACTTGCATTGTAGTTGTTCCTGCATTGTTTCTGTTCCAATAGCTCACAATACCTTAACGAATAAATAATGATACGCGATACATAAGGTAGTGGGTCACAGAAAGTGGATCACAACACTTAATTTTTGGATGGGTTTTGAAACGCACAAATATTTTGAGATTACAAACCACTGTCAAAAAAAATCACCTATCCAAAAATTAAGTGTTGCAATCTTTCTGTGAATGTCGCTTCATATTATGGCCAAAACCCGAAACAAGTCACGCCAATTCATGATTCTTGAAATTGGAAAATTTAGCTTACTTCGCATTCTAACTAACGTGGACTGGCTGCAAAGGTCAGATCTTGAAGAATATAGTAAGTTACACATCATTATATATAGATAGATATTTAATAATAATAAATATTTAATGAGTATTTGCTTTTTTATACTATATAATATATTCTTAATTTATTAATCTATTTTTTGAAGAATTGAAATCGTAATTATACACGCTGAAATTACTATAAGTTTAAATAAAATTATTAATGTAAGATACAGGGTGGTTCAGGATCTCTGCGACGTACTCTGAGAGACGATAGATTTCGCAGAGAGGATTATTTTCTGTGAAGCAACCCATGTTCTTTGACGCGTCGTTTAGGAGCTACGCGACCGCACAGACAGGTCTTTGGTGACATGTATTGCAATTATAAGATAAATTATTCATTTATTGTTTCAAGTACATTTGCAGTTTACGGAAGGTGTTTAAAGTGTCTACCTAGCTGATTGCATTCTGCGCCACAGTTGGCCTCTTGCTGCTATCTTCGTAGATACATGCATTACATTGGTATTGCATTCTGTAGCGTAGAATGCAATCAGGTTCAGGATAGACACTTTGAACACCTTCTGTAAATTGTCTGCAAGTGTATTTGAAACAATAAATGAATAATTTATCTCATAATTGTAATAAATGTCACCTAAGATCTGTCCGCGCGGTCGCGTAGCTTCTAAGCGACGCGTCAGAGAACATGGGTGGCTTCACAGAAAATGATCCTCTCTGCGAGATCTATCGTTCCTCAGAGTTTGTCGCAGAGGTCCTGAATTAACTCTGATGTATATATTAAGATACAATTCGTTTATTGCGTTTATTTAAGCATTGCTCTCTCTCTCTCTCTCTCTCTTTCTCTCTCTCTCTTTCGATTAAATTTTGTAGAATTCCATTATTTTGTATTGTATACGTATACAGAGTGTTCGGTTTGACGAACTTGAAGTGACCCAATCTTGCTGGAGCGGAGGAGAAGGATTTACGCGTACATGTATTACGCGTATGTATATACAATATACATACCTATATATATATACATATGTATATATTGTTATAATAAATAAAGTTTTAATTAATCAAAATAAATTAATTAAATTAGAATAAATAAGTTTCGCAATAATAGTGTTTAAGCTGTCTAGTTAACAAGATACAGCCAGTTCTAAATTTAGTTGAAGAAGATTGAATAATTATAAACTATTCTTTGAACTTTAATTAAAATTGGTCAAATTTGAAATTTATTGATTCTGCTAATTATTCAAATTTTGAGTTGTGGCCACATAGCTATAATGTAAAACATATACTCTAATTATGTAGAAGTTTAACTTCTCTATAGTTGAGTTACAACTACAAAACGAATATATGATGCCGAATAATTAATATTTTATCCATTATATCTATAGCAAATCTTTTTAGTGTATGAAATAACAAAGGTTATGCTCAACGATAAAAGCAATGAGTGTGCAAAAGAATGACAAAAAAGTATAGAATATTTCAGAAGATAAGATCATCGTGTTATTGCAAGCATCTTTAAGACAAAGCGCGCATTGTTCCATTTTAACCAAATCATGGCTATTTAGTTTATCTTCCATCGTCTTACATGGATCAATGTGTTCCGTTTTAGCTGTTTGGCACATTCTTACGATAACATCTTGTTTTTTGACTGGAAAAAACATTATATTTGTGTTAACTGTTCTGAATATACATATTCTATATACCGTTTATATTATAATTTGTGTGCCTTGCGAATATCTGTAAATACTTACTATTAAGAATCATTTTAGCACAAGCCATATCCTGGCGAGTGCCTTTATAATGCTGAAATATTTCATCAACTTCAAAAAATGGTGCAATCGATTTGAGAACATTGTGTTGGTCGATGCTTCGTTGCCATTCCACTATCTTGTTACCAGTACATTCTACTGGTTGTAACGTCGTTGTAAAATTGGAACCACAGCCTTCGTTTGATAATGAAGTGCACATGTAGCATTTTAGCACATTTTCTATAAAAGAATATGAATAATAAGCTGCTTTGCATCAATTTCAAAATGCTCATATATCGCATATATTCTTCTCTGTAAATATTTAAACTTAAAATCGCATTTAAAAAATTTTACAAAAATAAAAATTGGGTGCTAATTTATCTTCTGCATGTTATCAATTTTTAAAAAATATTATCTTATATATATATATATATGTATATATTCTATTCTATAATAAATATTTCTATATAAAGAGTTTTACAAATATAAAATATTATTGCAGTTTACCTTTTTAATATTACAATAAATCCTTGAGGACTCTCGAAAATTCAAATACAATATAATTGGCCATGAGAACCATTGGAACATTAAAAATGTTCCAATGATAGCTGTGTTTAAAGTCCGACAAATAATCGGCGCGCAGTTATTATGTTGGAAACTTACGGAATATAATTTAATCAGTTTGATTAAAAATACGCACTAATTGTAAGTACCGCGTTTGACTCTCATGGCCAATTATATTGTATTTTTAATATTAATTTTTCTCCGAAATATCTACTGAAATATTTTTGTATACTTTATACGCCCGTAATTTGGTCAAAAATGTCCATTTAATTAAAACCCAATAGTTTTTCTTATTTGGAATAAAATCTAATTTTTGCATGTATGTTTATTTTCAGCAGTTTGGCAGTATATATATATTAGGTATTACAGATAATATAACATCACCTGAATAAACTGTTGTGACGAAGGCTGAAGTGAGGAGCAATATCACAATTATTCGAGGCATCTTGCTTCTTTGAGTGTATAACTTTTATCCTTTTGATGATGATGATAATGATGTAAATTGCACAATTTAAAGGATAGCGCTCTCTTTGAGGAGGAAGAGTTGTCGTCGTGTAGACAGACTGATCGCGAGTACGCGAGTTCCCGTTCTTCACACTGCGTTGCTCGCCGCCCACTATCTTCTCCTACCCCAGATCTTTCCTGACATTTTATTCTCTACTGCCGCCCAGCTTTTCCGTAACGCGTACGAGACGCGCAGATTCCACCCGCTCTCTACATTTTTCTCGCTTTTTTTTCTTGTGGGGCGTGGACATATTTTCTGTGTAATATATACTTACATGCACAATACTCGATGTGTTCGATAATATTTATCAGTATAACAATACTCTTCTCTTCATTCTCCTATTTTAGAAGCCCTTTCCAGAAAAGTTACAAACGTTTAGAAGAAAACCGCACTGGTTAATATTTTCCTATTATTTCTTGGATTGCGATGTAATTCCATTTTCTTTTTTTTTATAAAAAAATAAAATGTGTATGTAGATGATATACATATATAATATATGTATAGATAATGATGATATATGTACATGACATGACCACGTAACTATACATATATTTATAAATATAGGCAGTGAGTAAGAGAAAAATATTTACCTACATTTATTTATTTATTTAACGTCTTGACGATTGATTCGAAAAGTGCTGTATTGAATCTGACAAACCCGTCGGTTCACAGTTTTTCAATGTTCATATTGGAAAGACGTTAAATATTGCCAGTCACGGTCGGTTTAAAATAATTTAATTTGTTAATCATTACCCCTACTGGCGAAAGAAATGTATTATTCTGTTATTTATTTATTTTTATAATTCTATATATGGAACAGAAAATGTCACAATGTGATTAGATGGCAAAGTGTTTCCATTATTAGCAGGATTATTGTATTCATTTGTATTAATTGTTTAAAATTAAATCAATTATGCTTTTTTTACTAATTATATAAATATACATATATAAATACAATAAATAATGTGGAATTTAGTTGCAACTTTTGGCTCAATTTTCCTATTGACACTATCCTCCTTGTTGTGTCTTAACGATCGACGGATTTCGACGGACTACGCTGCCAGCCAAAAGTTTGAGAGACCACATATAAAGTTTAAAAATATTCCAGTAGAACACTACTTAAAAGTCCAATTTTTGACTTACTCAACATTTTTTCGTAATTTAAAAATAAATAGGCATTACATTTAGCACAGTTGTGGTTAACACAGTATTGTTAAATTTTAAGAAAATGGACTATGGTCATGAAGTCTTTTTTTCCAAAACTGAGCTGTATTACTTTAGAAAGTAAATAAAAGAATCTTCTATTAAAAAAAATAAATAAACTTTTAGTTAAATTATCTAAATTAATAAAAAAAGTGATTAAATGCAAGAGGGGTTACTTTGACAAAAAAAGTGCCAGATATTCTTTAGGGTTTAATATTCTCTTTGTCTTGTAAAAATATTTTTTGTAGAATTTATAAATATTTCATATTATTTTTTACTTCATTACAAAACAATAAATAAAATAATGAAAATATGTTACATTATAATGCATATGATTTTATTTCATATACTAACTGTTTTCAATTAATGGTCTTAAACTTTTGGCTGGCAGTGTATAACCAAGGGATGCGACGTTCTGCCTCACGAACGGTCGAACCATGAATATGATGAAATCAATACTTACTGCTATTGTGTATATGTTATTACATTAGAATCTTTTCAAGCACTGCCAAGATTTTTATTGAAATTATCTTTTTTCTTTAATTTTTATTATATTTCTAATTAAAATTTAGTTCTTTAGAGAAAAAATTTTTAAAAAATATTACTAGATATTAATTAGGTAAATATCCTATCGTTCTTGTATGACGACTCTTGAAACAAACATTGCGCGCATCTGGTAGCTTATTATTGTTAGACGCGAGCTGCAAGAAGATTATATGTATAATGGTATCACATCAATACGAAAACCAAGTCAAAAGTTACAATTGAATTTTATTACTAATCTTATATAGATGGTTTCGAAGCTCTAATTTAAAGACGTTTTTGATATGACTAACGGCAATAGTGTGTAATGGTAAAACATGTTTTTAGGAATGAATTGCTAGTTCAAAAATGCTTAGTTTGTCACTCTACCAAGTTCGGTCAAGTCTTACACGTTGTTGATATTGTTTTGAATCACTCTATATAGGATGAGTCATGTAATTAGAACGAGTTACAGATTTTGTTCCGATGAAAACTTTTGCAAGTGTTTATCAAATTGTTTTATTCAATAAAATGACTAAAACGCTATTGTAATACTACTGTAATACTACACGTACATACTATATATAGCGCAGGACGTTTTATGGCAGCGGGGTCCATTCAGCATCCAGAGGAAACCTGAAACAGGAAAGGAGAATTTGAATTGAAATCGACTACGAAAGGTTTGTCGATCAGTTATCCTTCTCGGTGGGTAACGGTTAACCGAGTGGCGACCGATAAACAAGTAAAAGCATTATCGAGTGAGTCGTGGTAGATCCACCTTCCGTCCGGATAAGTTAGCTGCAAAAAATAATCAGTTCGAAGGAAACTACCTTACCGACGGGTGGTTAGACGAGTTAGCTGCAAAAGATAATCAGTTCGAAGGAAACTACCTAACCGACGGGTGGTTAGACGAGTTAGCGGCAAAAAATAATCAGTTCTAAGGAAACTACCCTACCGACGGGTGGCTAGACGAGTTAGCGGCAAAAGATAATCAATTCGAAAGAAACAACTTTACCGACGGGTGGCTAGGCAAGTTAGCGGTAAAAGATAATCATTTCGAAGGAAACTACCCTACCGACGGGTGGTTAGGCAAGTTAACGGTAAAAGATAATCATTTCGAAGGAAATTACCCTACCGACGGGTGGTTATTTCCGAGATATTCGCGAAAAAGGAAAATTCTTTATTTTCTTTATTTTCGCTTTGCCATGTATCTATTCCTTTAGATTTCGAAGCGCTGAACACTTTTGGTCCTCTTGACCAACCCTCAATCTCTGTTAGTTTCCGAGATATATAAACAAAATAAATTCGAAGAAAGCTACCTTACCGACGGGTGGTTAGACAAGTTAGCGGCAAAGAATAATAAATTCGAAGAAAACTATTTTACCGACGGGTAGTTAGACAAGTTAGCTACAAAAGATAATAAATTCGAAAAAAACTACTTTACCGACGGGTGGCTAGGCAAGTTAGCGGTAAAAGATAATCATTTCAAAGGAAACTACCCTACCGACGGGTGGCTAGGCAAGTTAGCGGTAAAAGATAATCATTTCGAAGGAAACTACCCTACCGACGGGTGGCTATTTCCGAGATTTTTCAAGAGGAACACAACGAGACCACGATCATTCTTCTACCTATTATACTTTACGAGTTATTCCATAACAAAGTTTAACAAAATTCGAAAAGATACTTTTTAACATCTCTATCTCTGCGACGGTTACAGCTCAAGGATCGGGCCTTACGTTCCTTGTAGCATTTTTCGAGAGGAACACAACGAGACCACGATCATTCTTCTACCTATTGTACTTTACGAGTTATTCGATAACAAAAATTGACAAGATATTTTTAAACAATTATATCTTTTGGACGGTCACAGATCAAGGATCGCCCTTTATGCTACTTATAGTGCTTTTCGAGACGAACGAGACGAGCCCACGATCATTCCTCCAGCTGCTTTAGTTTTAAAGTTATTAATAATTTTTGGAATTTTTTTAAAAATTCCTATCTCGGCAACGGGCAGAGATTAAGGATCGCCCTTTATGCTACTTATAGTGCTTTTCGGGACGAACAAGAGGAGCCCACGATCATTTCTCCAGCTGCTTTACTTGTCGAGTTATTAATAATTCAGTAGCGGCAAAAGATAATAAAATCGAAGAAAACTACCTTACCGACGGGCGGTTAGACATGTCAGCTTCGAAGGATAAGCATTTTCAAGAAAACTGTTTTACCGACGGGCGGTTAGACATCTCAGCTTCGAAGGATAAGCGTTTTGAAGAAAACTCCTTTACCGACGGGTGGTTTGACATGTTAGCTTCGAAGGATAAGTATTTTCAAGAAAACTTTTTTACCGACGGGTGGTTAGATATGTCAGCTTGGAAGGATAAGCGTTTTGACAAGAACTGCTTTACCGACGGGCGGTTAGACATCTCAGCTTGGAAGAATAAGCGTTTTTAAGAAAACTTCTTTACCGACGGGTGCTTTGACATGTTAGCATCGAAGGATAAGTATTTTCAAGAAAACTTCTTTACCGACGGGTGGTTAGACATGTTAGCTTCGAAGGACAAGCATTTTCAAGAAAACTGCCTTACCGACAGGTGGTTTCACAAGTTTACGGCAAAAACTTGGTTTTCTTCGTTTTTTTTCACATTTTCCGATGAATCTCGACGCGCTGAACACTTTTGGTCCTCTTGACCAACCCTCTATCTCTGTTAGTTTCCGAGATATTCACAGAAAAAAGACAATTATTTTTTTTTTGTTTCTTTTCGCCTATTCCAATGGAGCTCGACGTGCTGAACACTTTTGGTCCTCTTGACTAACCCTCTATCTCTCTTAGTTTTCGAGATATTCCCGAAAAAAGAAAATTATTTTTTTTTGTTTTTTTTTCGCCTATTCCGATGGAGCTCGACGCGCTGAACACTTTTGGTCCTCTTGACTAACCCTCTATCTCTCTTAGTTTTCGAGATATTCGCGAAAAAAGAAAATAATTTTTTTTTCGAATATTCCGATGGAGCTCGACGCGCTGAACACTTTTGGTCCTCTTGACTAACCCTCTATCTCTCTTAGTTTTCGAGATATTCGCGAAAAAAGAAAATTATTTTTTTTTGTTTTTTTTCGCCTATTCCGATGGAGCTCGACGCGCTGAACACTTTTGGTCCTCTTGACTAACCCTCTATCTCTCTTAGTTTTCGAGATATTCGCGAAAAAAGATAATTATTTTTTTGTTTTTCCGCCTATACCGATGGAGCTCGACGCGCTGAACACTTTTGGTCCTCTTGACTAACCCTCTATCTCTCTTAGTTTTCGAGATATTCGCGAAAAAAGAAAATTATTTTTTTTTGTTTTTTTTTCGCCTATTCCGATGGAGCTCGACGCGCTGAACACTTTTGGTCCTCTTGACTAACCCTCTATCTCTCTTAGTTTTCGAGATATTCGCGAAAAAAGAAAATTATTTTTTTTTGTTTTTTTTCGCCTATTCCGATGAAGCTCGACGCGCTGAACACTTTTGGTCCTCTTGACTAACCCTCTATCTCTCTTAGTTTCCGAGATATTCGCGAAAAAAGAAAATTATTTTTTTTGTTTTTCCGCCTATTTCGATGCATCTCGACGCGCTGAACACTTTTGGTCCTCTTGACCAACCCTCTATCTCTGTTAGTTTTCGAGATATTCGCGAAAAAAAAAAATATTTTTTTTTCTTTATTTTCGTTTTGCCATTTACCTATTCCGATAGATTTCGACGCGCTGAACACTTTTGGTCCTCTTGACCAACCCTCTATCTCTGTTAGTTTCCGAGATATTCGCGAAAAAAGATAAATTTTTTATTTTTTTATTTATCTACCTATTTCGATGGATCTCGACGCGCTGAACACTTTTGGTCCTGTTGACTAACCCTCTATCTCTCTTAGTTTTCGAGATATTCGCGAAAAAGAAAATTATTTCTTTTTGTTTTTTTTTGCTTATTCCGATGAAGCTAGACGCGCTGAACACTTTTGGTCCTCTTGACTAACCCCCTATCTCTCTTGGTTCTCGAGATATTCGCGAAAAAAGACAATTATTTTTTTTTGTTTTTTTTTCGCCTATTCCGATAGATTTCGACGCGCTGAACACTTTTGGTCCTCTTGACCAACCCTCTATCTCTGTTAGTTTCCGAGATATTCGCGAAAAAAAATAAATTTTTTATTTTATTATTTATCTACCTATTTCGATGGATCTCGACGCGCTGAACACTTTTGGTCCTGTTGACTAACCCTCTATCTCTCTTAGTTTTCGAGATATTCGCGAAAAAGAAAATTATTTCTTTTTGTTTTTTTTTGCTTATTCCGATGGATTTAGACGCGCTGAACACTTTTGGTCCTCTTGACCAACCCTCTATCTCTCTTAGTTTTCGAGATATTCGCGAAAAAAGAAAATTATTTTTTTTTGTTTTTTTTTTGCCTATTCCGATAGATTTCGACGCGCTGAACACTTTTGGTCCGTTTGACCAACCCTCTATCTCTGTTAGTTTCGGAGATATTAGCGAAAAAAGATAAATTTTTTATTTTATTATTTATCTACCTATTTCGATGAATCTCGACGCGCTGAACTTTTTTGGTCCTGTTGACTAACCCTCTATCTCTCTTAGTTTTCGAGATATTCGCGAAAGAAGAAAATTATTTTTTTTTTGTTTTTTTTTGTTTATTCCGATGGAGCTCGACGCGCTGAACACTTTTGGTCCTCTTGACTAACCCTCTATCTCTCTTAGTTTCCGAGATATTCGCGAAAAAAGAAAATTATTTTTTTGTTTTTCCGCCTATACCGATGGAGCTCGACGCGCTGAACACTTTTGGTCCTCTTGACTAACCCTCTATCTCTCTTAGTTTTCGAGATATTCGCGAAAAAAGAAAATAATTTTTTTTTGTTTTTTTTTCAAATATTCCGATGGAGCTCGACGCGCTGAACACTTTTGGTCCTCTTGACTAACCCTCTATCTCTCTTAGTTTTCGAGATATTCGCGAAAAAGAAAATAATTTTTTTTGTTTTTTTTTTCGAATATTCCGATGGAGCTCGACGCGCTGAACACTTTTGGTCCTCTTGACTAACCCTCTATCTCTCTTAGTTTTCGAGATATTCGCGAAAAAAGAAAATTATTTTTTTTTGTTTTTTTTCGCCTATTCCGATGGAGCTCGACGCGCTGAACACTTTTGGTCCTCTTGACTAACCCTCTATCTCTTTTAGTTTCCGAGATATTCGCGAAAAAAGAAAATTATTTTTTTTTGTTTTTTTTTCGCCTATTCCGATGGAGCTCGACGCGCTGAACACTTTTGGTCCTCTTGACTAACCCTCTATCTCTCTTAGTTTTCGAGATATTCGCAAAAAAAGAAAATTATTCTTTTTTGTTTTTTTTCGCCTATTCCGATGAAGCTCGACGCGCTGAACACTTTTGGTCCTCTTGACTAACCCTCTATCTCTCTTAGTTTTCGAGATATTCGCGAAAAAAGAAAATTATTTTTTTTTCGTTTTTTTTGGCCTATTCCGATGGAGCTCGACGCGCTGAACACTTTTGGTCCTCTTGACCAACCCTCTATCTTTGTTAGTTTCCGAGATATTCGCGAAAAAAGAAAATTATTTTTTTTGTATTTCCGCCTATACCGATGGAGCTCGACGCGCTGAACACTTTTGGTCCTCTTGACTAACCCTCTATCTCTCTTAGTTTTCGAGATATTCGCAAAAAAAGAAAATTATTTTTTTTTGTTTTTTTTTCGCCTATTCCGATGGAGCTCGACGCGCTGAACACTTTTGGTCCTCTTGACTAACCCTCTATCTCTCTTAGTTTTCGAGATATTCGCCAAAAAAGAAAATTATTTTTTTTTGTTTTTTTTCGCCTATTCCGATGAAGCTCGACGCGCTGAACACTTTTGGTCCTCTTGACTAACCCTCTATCTCTCTTAGTTTTCGAGATATTCGCGAAAAAAGAAAATTATTTTTTTTTGTTTTTTTTTCGAATATTCCGATGGAGCTCGACGCGCTGAACACTTTTGGTCCTCTTGACTAACCCTCTATCTCTCTTAGTTTCCGAGATATTCGCGAAAAAAGATAATTATTTTTTTTGTTTTTCCGCCTATACCGATGGAGCTCGACGCGCTGAACACTTTTGGTCCTCTTGACTAACCCTCTATCTCTCTTAGTTTTCGAGATATTCGCGAAAAAAGAAAATAATTTTTTTTTGTTTTTTTTTCGAATATTCCGATGGAGCTCGACGCGCTGAACACTTTTGGTCCTCTTGACTAACCCTCTATCTCTCTTAGTTTTCGAGATATTCGCGAAAAAAGAAAATAATTTTTTTTGTTTTTTTTTCGAATATTCCGATGGAGCTCGACGTGCTGAACACTTTTGGTCCTCTTGACTAACCCTCTATCTCTCTTAGTTTTCGAGATATTCGCGAAAAAAGAAAATAATTTTTTTTGTTTTTTTTTTCGAATATTCCGATGGAGCTCGACGCGCTGAACACTTTTGGTCCTCTTGACTAACCCTCTATCTCTCTTAGTTTTCGAGATATTCGCGAAAGAATAAAATTATTTTTTTTTGTTTTTTTTCGCCTATTCCGATGGAGCTCGACGCGCTGAACACTTTTGGTCCTCTTGACAACCCTCTATCTCTCTTAGTTTCCGAGATATTCGCGAAAAAAGAAAATTATCTTTTTTTTGTTTTTTTTTCGCCTATTCCGATGGAGCTCGACGCGCTGAACACTTTTGGTCCTCTTGACCAACCCTCTATCTCTGTTAGTTTTCGAGATATTCGCAAAAGAAGATAAATTTTTTATTTTTTGATTTATCTACCTATTTCGATGGATCTCGACGCGGTGAACACTTTTGGTCCTCTTGACCAACCCTCTATCTCTGTTAGTTTCCGAGATATTCGCGAAAAAAGAAAATTTTTTATTTTCTTTATTTTCGTTTTGCCATTTACCTATTCCGATAGATTTCGACGCGCTGAACACTTTTGGTCCGCTTGACCAACCCTCTGTCTCTGTTAGTTTCGGAGATATTAGCGAAAAAAGATAAATTTTTTATTTTATTATTTATCTACCTATTTCGATGGATCTCGACGCGCTGAACTTTTTTGGTCCTGTTGACTAACCCTCTATCTCTCTTAGTTTTCGAGATATTCGCGAAAGAAGAAAATTATTTTTTTTTTGTTTTTTTTCGCCTATTCCGATGGAGCTCGACGCGCTGAACACTTTTGGTCCTCTTGACTAACCCTCTATCTCTCTTAGTTTCCGAGATATTCGCGAAAAAAGAAAATTATTTTTTTGTTTTTCCGCCTATACCGATGGAGCTCGACGCGCTGAACACTTTTGGTCCTCTTGACTAACCCTCTATCTCTCTTAATTTTCGAGATATTCGCGAAAAAAGAAAATAATTTTTTTTTGTTTTTTTTTCAAATATTCCGATGGAGCTCGACGCGCTGAACACTTTTGGTCCTCTTGATTAACCCTCTATCTCTCTTAGTTTTCGAGATATTCGCGAAAAAGAAAATAATTTTTTTTGTTTTTTTTTCGAATATTCCGATGGAGCTCGACGCGCTGAACACTTTTGGTCCTCTTGACTAACCCTCTATCTCTCTTAGTTTTCGAGATATTCGCGAAAGAAGAAAATTATTTTTTTTTGTTTTTTTTCGCCTATTCCGATGGAGCTCGACGCGCTGAACACTTTTGGTCCTCTTGACTAACCCTCTATCTCTTTTAGTTTCCGAGATATTCGCGAAAAAAGAAAATTATTTTTTTTTGTTTTTTTTCGCCTATTCCGATAAAGCTCGACGCGCTGAACACTTTTGGTCCTCTTGACCAACCCTCTATCTCTCTTAGTTTTCGAGATATTCGCGAAAGAAGAAAATTATTTTTTTTTGTTTTTTTTCGCCTATTCCGATGGAGCTCGACGCGCTGAACACTTTTGGTCCTCTTGACTAACCCTCTATCTCTTTTAGTTTCCGAGATATTCGCGAAAAAAGAAAATTATCTTTTTTTTGTTTTTTTTTCGCCTATTCCGATGGAGCTCGACGCGCTGAACACTTTTGGTCCTCTTGACCAACCCTCTATCTCTGTTAGTTTCCGAGATATTCGCGAAAGAAGATAAATTTTTTATTTTTTGATTTATCTACCTATTTCGATGGATCTCGACGCGGTGAACACTTTTGGTCCTCTTGACCAACCCTCTATCTCTGTTAGTTTCTGAGATATTCGCGAAGAAAAAAAATATTTTATTTTCTTTATTTTCGCTTTGCCATTTACCTATTCCGATAGATTTCGACGCGCTGAACACTTTTGGTCCTCTTGACCAACCCTCTATCTCTGTTAGTTTCCGAGATATTAGCGAAAAAAGATAAATTTTTTATTTTATTATTTATCTACCTATTTCGATGGATCTCGACGCGCTGAACTTTTTTGGTCCTGTTGACTAACCCTCTATCTCTCTTAGTTTTCGAGATATTCGCAAAAGAAGAAAATTATTTTTTTTTGTTTTTTTTTGCCTATTCCGATGGAGCTCGACGCGCTGAACACTTTTGGTCCTCTTGACTAACCCTCTATCTCTCTTAGTTTCCGAGATATTCGCGAAAAAAGAAAATTATTTTTTTTGTTTTTCCGCCTATACCGATGGAGCTCGACGCGCTGAACACTTTTGGTCCTCTTGACTAACCCTCTATCTCTGTTAGTTTCCGAGATATTCGCGAAAAAAAGAAAATTCTTTATTTTCGCTTTGCCATCTACCTATTCCGATAGATTTCGACGCGCTGAACACTTTTGGTCCC